>CM053587.1:355048995-355079695 GCA_028646515.1 Pseudochirops corinnae
CACAGACATGGGGAGTCAAGGAGAAAGGAAGTGCCTGAGGCCAGATCTGAACTGAGATCTTACAAACTCCAAGTCCAGCTCTTTATCCAGCATCCCCTTGGCTGCCTCTAATAATATTCTTAATCCTCTCCATCTCTATATGAATTTTGTTCTTTAATTCTTGTTGCAAGGTTATACTCATGGCTATTTCCCATGATTCACCCTCCCCAAATCCTAGTGAAACAAAGAAAAACAGTTAAGCAAAACCAACAAACGAGGACTATGTCCAGAGATGTAACAGCTTTTACCTACAGCTCATCAGTTCCTTACAAAGAAGAGAAAAGTACATTTCATCACAAGACTGGTCCTTAGACTTGACTGAGTTAAGAGGACTGCTAGTGCTGGTTTCATTTATATTATTAAAATCACCGTGAATATCGTCCTACTCTGTGGTCTTCATTCTTCACCAATTAAGAGAAGACCCCAGGTTCCTCTGAACTCCTATTTGTTGCTACCAATGGCACAAAAGTGTCATGACTAATGGCTGGCGTTTCCAGGTTGCTGTGAGGTTTGCAAAGTGCTTTACCTCATGCTGTAAGGAACAAATACGATCCCATCGGTTCCTTATGAAATCCCTATGAAGCAGATGCTATTGTTAACTTCATTCTGTTGCTGTTCAGTTCCTTTTCAGTGTGTTCAACTTTTCCTGATTCCATAGGGGGGTTTCCTGCCAAAGATACTGGAAAGGTTTGCCATTCCCTTCTCCAGGTCATTTTACAGATGAGGAAACTGAGGCAAACAGGGTTAAGTGACTTGCCCGGGGTCACACAGCAAATAAGCATCTGAGACCAGATTTGAACTCAGGAAGGTGGGTCTCCCTGACTCCATTCCCAGCACTCTATTCACTATGCCACCTGCTCTGATCTCCTGTGAGCCATCTCAGAATTGGCAGCCCTGTATCCAAATATATCCAAATAAATCACCAAGAAGTGATTTCTGACAAATGACGCCAGATGAAAATAAAACACAGGACAATCCCACTGGAATTCAACTGCAATACAACCTGATTCTGAACTCACTGAATGAAGCAACCAAAGTTAAGTTCTAAGCTCTACCTGGGCAAATTCTAAGTCATGTCCTGGGAGCCAACCCCTGTGTGCATTATCAAGCTCCCACTGGAACCTGACCATCAGACAGATGTAACCAGGTACAAGACTGAGGCTCGGGTTAAGTCACATAATGCATAGCTCCTGCTAAGGTTGAGAAAAGAGATATGTTCAACAGACTTGGCAAATCCCACCTCACACAAGCCTGATACACCTGAATTCCCAGATTACATACCTCTGTGGGAAAAGGAAGGCTTGGGCTGGGAGCTGGAGAGAGGACAGCATCCCAGACAATTCAGTGTGAACTGATGCCCCATCCAGCTTAATTCTACAGCAAGTATCCTTGCCACAATACATCTTGAATAATGCTTGTGTCCACTGCACTTTGGTAACCAGCTGCATCATACTTCTTTTTCAGTGTCTCAATACCCAATACTCAAAATACTTAGGAATGTCTAACAAAATGTGATATGTTAATGGAATGGAATATTGTCTTATCTTGTTATGGTAAGGAAACAGCATCAGGAGACTGATATTCACAATGACTACAGTAAGTAACATCTCTTGGTTGCCCCTGTTCTCCACCCTCATCGAATGCTCCCTTATTCCCCTCTCCCTAAACCCAAGGTCTCATCACAAAGCACCCCACCCCTTCCTCAGGCATTCTGGAATGCCTGCCCCACAGGTAACAGTTTGCTTTCACCTTAGACCTGTTCCTTTCCTGCTCCTTTCATCCTCTGGTACTCTCTGAGAGCAGGCTCACACCTGAAGACACCATTTCCCATGTACCCTTGACTCACTGGTCCTGGTAGGGGAGCTGGAATCCTCCTTGCTCCCCAACTACCGCTCCCAGGCTCTGCCTCTGCCACTAACACTCAGTAACCTCTTCTCCTCTGGTTGTTGTCTACCAACCTCTAGGACACTCGGCTTCAGGCTTTCTCTCCTTCCCCACTCTGGCCCTCATATTCTACCAGTTTAATAGTTTACTAATATGCCCTCAAACTGCTTAGCTCCCCAGTTCCTGAACCTTCTCATTTCCAGCACCTCCTCTTCTGCCCCAGCTCAGCCACACACAAAGGTGGCCACATCCTTGATCTTGCTACCCCTCAAAAGGACCACTGGCCTCAAGCATCACACTCCATCTCCCAACTCCAAGCTTTTCCACTCACTGTCCCCCAGGCCTGGAACTCTCTCCCCTCAGCTCAGGGGCCCTTTTCTTCAGAAGACCTGCCTTAAGTCCTGCTTCCCACCATACCCTAACCCAAAATTAACCAATCAATAATCAACAGTTACTTCTTACATGCTTTCTATGTGTATGGCACCATGCAAAGCACTGAGGACACAAAGAAAGGAGAAAACCCAGGGCCTGCCCTCCAGAAGCCCACAGTCTACTGTGCAGATGTGAATGACATGCACAAGGAGGACATGAGGGAAGGCATTCCTTTGTAAATAGTCTTGTCTACTTTTCTGTTGTTTTTTCCCCAGCTGAACTCCACCTCTCAGAGGGAAAGGCCCAATTTCTATCTTTGTACCCAGCACCTAGCACAGTACCTGGTATACAGCAGCTGCTTAATAAGTACTTGCTGAATGAATGAAAGAACAGGCATGAAGCAGGGCTGTTACTCCCTGCACCATGCAGAGTACTGGACTATTACTACCTGATAGCCTTTTAATGATGTGATTTCTATAGCAGTAAGGCCAGACCAGGCCACTGGGGCACCACAGTGCATGGGGCGCCAGGCCTGGAGTCAGGAAGCCTCCTTCTGAGTTCAGATCTGGCCTCAGACACTTACTGCATGACCCTGGGCAGGTCAGTTCGCCCTGTCTGTCCCAGTTTCTTCATCTGTAAAATAACCTGGAAGAGGCAATGGCCAGTCCCTCCAGTATCTTTGCCCAGAAAGCCCCAAATGGGGCCCCAAAGAGTTGGACATGACCGAACAACCATCTCTAAGGCGAATAAACAAAAGAAGAGGCCAAAAGATGACCATGTGCAAAATGGCAGCATCATTAGAGAACACCTTCAACAAAAAAGTCATCCACAGTAATAAGTCATAACAGAGCAGCCCGCTTCCAAGGAAGCTTGGTTTCAGGCAAGCCGCCGGTTCCCGTCACAACTGCAACACAACCAGCACCTTTCTTGATGGAATTCCTTGTTTATCATGTGTTCCTGCTTTGTATTATTACTGTGTGGAAATGGTGATTATTTTCTGTCTGTATTTTATGCCCCAGGGCTTTATTGAATCAGTTGTTTCATTTTGTCCTGTGTTTATTCTCAGTGTACAGGGATAACTATCTGCTCTCTTTCCATGTTGATGCCTTACAATTTCCTTTTTTTTTCTACTCCTAGCATTTCTAGAACTATGTAAGAATGGGCTGGAGTCACCCTTATTTTATACCTGTATTTAGCACGAAACCTTCTATCACTCTGTCACAACTAACAACACCAGCTTCTGTGTTTTGTTGTTGTTCAGTCATTTCAGGCACGTCTGCCTCTCTGTGACCCTATTTGGGGTTTTCTTGGCAAAGATACTGGAGGGGTTTGGCACTTTCTTCGCCAGGTTTTAGATGTATTAAAAAAGGGTCATTCTGTGCTTATGCATTTAGGGTTTTTGGCATTAATGATTGCTGTGATTTGCCAAAGGCAATTTCTGCACCTAATCCTGTAAGTTTTGTGTATCTGATTAACTGCCAATTTAAAAAAATGTTGACCCACTGTTCCTTGTAACTCTGGTGTAACTCCAGCTTGGTCACAGCTGGTCTACAGGTCTTTCTCTGAGACTACACAGAGGTGTCTAAGAGTGACAAGAGGTCAGGACATGACTTATGTGAGTGACAGTGAGGCTCTGAGACTCTCCAGTGAAATCAATAACAGTTATGAGGGCTTCACGCAGTCAGGGGAAGGCGGTCACCCAATCTGCTGCTTTCCCATGACTCATGTTACTCACTTGGGCTGCAACTGCTTGGAACTGCTCCCTTCAGGGTCCAAGGGGTTTCCCCTTGCTCCAGCTGGTAGACCACATCTGGTTTGGAAACTTCAAGCCCTGCTCATTGAGAATGAGAGAAGTGAGAAGAGCGTGCAAGCACACAATTCAAGCCTGCGCCCTGCCTCTAAGGAAGCCTGCCTGGAGGCTCTGAGTTCCTCAAAAAGACACTCTTTCTGGTGCTGCTCAGAAACAGGGAAGGATGGAGGAGGGCAGATTAAAGTTCAGGATGACTTTGGGGGATTTGAAGGAAGGGTGGGAGAGGTTAAAGCTCAAACCACCAGGTTCCAGCTGCAAAGAACAAAGACTGTTCACCTGGGAACGGGGAGCACATGGATGCTCTCTGTCTTGGCCACAAAAGGATTTGCAGCCTGAGTTGGCCTGCTCAGACAAAACTACCTGCTCAACCACCCCCATGACACTGGGATGCACTCCGTCAGGGAGGACATAAAGACCCTCCAGGAGCTAGGTTCTGGGTCCCAGGGGAAGCTGTCCTCACCCAGGCAGACCAAGTTCCTGTAATTCTCCAGCATCACTTCTCGGTACAGCTCCTTCTGGGCGGGGCCCAGGTGCTGCCACTCCTCTGGGGTAAAATGCACGGCCACATCCTGGAATGTCACCAATTCCTGAAAGACCAAGGACACTCATGATTACCTATGGGCTATCACTCCTGTGGACCTGCTGACAGGCAAAGCTGGTGAGACTTGTCAAGAGTATTTCTCGTGACTGTTCAGGCTTCAACATGTTCTGCATCCATCATCCAAGGGCCTCTGGTAGCCCCAGTTTGTGACAGATCCTGAATCACCACAAAGTGACAGTCTGGGGGCTTACCAAGCGTTTTCCTCACAACAACCTTGTGAGCCAGGGAGTGAAAGTTTCATTATTGCCACTTTCAGATGACAAAAGTGACATGAAGAAAGGCTGAACAAGAAACCTGTGAGGTGCATACACACAAGGCTAGTGAGGATCAAAGACACTATGAGAACCTAGGCCTCATCCAACTACAGCAGGCTGTATCTTCCTTCTGGGTTCAAGGTCCCTCTTACATGTGACTTTGCCATGGGAGCAACTGTGTCATGGACTCTGCTCTCAATCCTCAACATTCTATGCTGGAGATCAGGAAACTGACAGTAACATCGTCTATTATGATGCAGGTTGGTGGTGTGGAGGACAGAGCCTGGCTTGGAGCCTGGAAGACCTGAGTTCAAATCCCACCTTAGATACTTACTAGCTAGCTGTATGACCCTGGATGAGTCATAGAACCTCTGAGGTCTGAGGCCTCAGCAGCCTCAACTGTGAAACAAGGATCACAGCAGCACCGACTGAAGTGGTGCTGCAAGGACCGTGTAAGAGACCATCTGTACAGCGCTCAGCACCACACCTGGCACGTGTCACGGGCTGCATGGACGCTCACTCTTCTCTTTTCTCCCCCTTCTAAGATGACTAATTTCCAAGTAGAGACAACACAGTCGTCACGGTCCATTTAAAGGCTAACATTTTTTCAGAGAATCAAACACCCGGCCTTGCGAAGCCCGCTACTTCAAACTCAATGAACCCTGCTCGCCACAGCAGCCCCAACAAGGCTCTTCTTCCCTTACACCCACATTTTAACCCCAGTCACATATATTCTACTCAGGCATAAGAGGAGATCAGAAGCATGTCTAGCAGGCAACTTAGACACACAAGACAACTTTGGAAGACACTAATGAAAAACAGGCCGTAAGCAGTGAGGTTCGTGGGTCATGAGTAATTCTCTTTTTCTTTTCTTTATACAAACAATTGTGTTTGTTAGTGTTTCTCAAGTTTGGAATAAGAAGAACAATTTTTTTTTAAAGAAAAGGTAAGAGAATGTGGACTGATAAACAGGCAGCCTAAGAGCTGGTTGCATGGCCAGACCCAAAGACTAGTCCAGAATGGTTCAATAGGAGGTCTTCATTGGGGGCCCCAGGGACCTGGGCTGTCAAACAGTACTGTCAGTACACAAGTGAATGGCATAAGTGACACAGTAGTCACATTTGCCAGTGGCACAAAATTGGGAAGAAAAGCTAACCCAACAGTTGTTCAAGTTCCTCTTTCAGAAGATCTTTGCCCTGGGCTGAATCAAATAGGATGAAACTGGGAAGGCTCAGTAAGGCAGCTAGTCCTCTGATGGTGGACAGTAGGTCTGGGATTTTGAAGGGCCGTGAGTTAACACAATGGGCAAGTCAGGATTGCCACTGTCACTAAGGCAAAATGAGGAAGGCAAAGCATTCCTGACTGTGGGGGTGATAATCTCCCTATAGCCAATTCTAGGAGCCACATTTAGGGAGGACATAGGTAAAGTGGAAATTTCCCAAAGGAGAGCAGTGAGTGAAAATAATCTGAGGAAACCCTAGAATTTTAGTCTGGAGAAGAGAAGATTCAGCAGAGGCAGGAGAGCTGTCTTCAAGGATCTGAAGGGCTGTCACACATAAAGAGAGGTTAGGCTTACTATGCTGAGACACATGAGCAGAACTAGAAATAACTGGAGTAAATCCTTTCAGCTGGTTGTTAGGAAAATCTCTTTAAGAATGAGAGGTATCCGCAACTGGAGTGGCTTTTTTGGAAAACAGGAGGTTCTCCCTCACCCTGGAAGTCTTCAAATAAAAGATAAATCACACTTACAGGCACACTGTGGAGGGTATACTGTCAGGTCCAGGAGGGACAGGGAAACACTGAAACCCCTTCCAGCTCTGCTGGACTCCTGGTGACTCTTGGTGGGAAAGGAACTGAGCGCAGAGAGGTCCTGAATCCAAGATGGGAGCTCCTGACAAATCACAAGTGGCTTTACTATAACTGCCTCCCAGTCTTAGACACATTGAACCTGGGTTTGGCTTCCATCTAGGTCTTCTCTTGACTTCTCCTTCACCCAGTTTTACAACTTAGCCTCTTAGGGAAGGTCCACTCCTGAAAACCACTCTATTTCCTCGCAAAGGAGAAAAGCGTTATACGCAGGAAGAAAAGAAGAAACAAGTAATGTTTTATACCATTTTCCTTCACTGAATACAATTAATCTTTGATGCCAGTACAGACTCATTTGGAACATTAAACTAAACAGCGAGGGGCACGATCAACAAAGAACTAACAGCCTCCTTTTCGGGCTCCACACCAATACCTGCCATCACCCCAGTGTCCTCCGAAGTCTAGACCTGACTTTTTGGAACCTTCCAAAGGTGAAAGGAGAGATCTTAAGAGAAGCCTCCCTGTACTTCTTCAAAACAGTCAGGCAGTAAGCATTTATCAGATATCTACTCTCTAAGTGTGAATTATGCAAGAAAAGTCACTGTCAGACCTTTGGAGCCAGCATTATCCCACTCTCACACCAAGGAGGTCAATGACACAATGAAAAGTTTCATTTGTGCTCAAATATTCATATAAACACCATTCATAAAAAAGAAAAATAAGCCCAAATATTTGACACTGCTCAAACAAACTGTTTTAGGAAGGTAATGGGTTCTTACTGTGCTCTAAGAAAAATGAATGTGAAAAATGGAGAGAAATATGGGACATTATGCCATGCAAAGAAAGAGCAAAAGAACAACAGACATGGGTAAGACAACAGAACACAAGGATAGCCAATACACTCATGTGGAGGCGGCACCTTAAGGTCCACCAAGGACCAAAAATCTGGAGAAAGTCCTTGGGATGGAAGAAGTGCTCGCTTGGGTCCTCCAACACTATCCACTACACACCGTCCAATTCAAGTCAAGTACAAGAGCAATCAGTGATTCTAAATTACTGATGTTAAAAGCAAAACATTCCCTTCTCCTTTCTGTTAGTAAGCAGTAACTGCAAAAAGGAATGATTACATGTACTGTCATTTTCCATCCCACATTAGGATTTTTGCTTAACCTTTTTTTAATGTGATGGCTATACGTGCTTTTTAATGGTAAGTAAATAAAATATAAAAACAAAATGTTGGAGTATTTTTTTAAAAACCCAATGCTGGGAATTCGAGGGAAATATTCTTTGGAAAGGCAGAATTCTAGATGATCAGGAAAACCAATGGCAAAGGGTAGAGGGAACAGGGAATTAATGATCTCTACGACTGAATGGCACAGGAGAAGGTGGGGTGTTCCATACCCATTCCAAGGAATTGAAGAAAACCTAGAAAACTTTTCTGTATCAATTAAAAGTATGTGAACAAATCTTTAATTTGAGAAGATTCAAATGTTTTTATAATTTAGGTAGATGACATCCCGCAGAAAATATCTAACAACTGGCTGCAGCTAGGAGTCATCTGAGGGAGGAAACAGCTTCAAGTGGCTCTCACATTATGGATCCTCTCTCAGAGCTCAAAAGAGAGCTACACCAAAGGGGAACTTCATGAGAAACTTTGGTCAGACTCTAAGTTTGAGACTGTTCTCCCTAGGACCTTGTGGGTACAAAGGAAGAGTGACCTCTACTTTGGGGGGTATGATTTCATAACCACTGTTCTTATTTTTGGTGGCAGGCAGCATGGTGTATAGAGCACTGGGGCTGGAGTTGGGAAGACCTGGGTTCAAAGCTGATCTCAGACACTCGTTAGTTGTGTGACCCCGGGCAAGTCACTTAACTGTTTGCCTCAGTTTCCTCACATCTGCAAAATGAGGTGGAGAAGGAAATGGCCAACCACCCCAGTACCTTTGTGAAGAAAACCCCAAATGTGATCACAGAGTTGGACACGGCTGAGAAACTTCACTTCAGCTGGCTGGCTGACACCTGTGGACACACAGGTTGGGGCTCCTGACGGCCAACACTAACTAGAGAGTCCCAAGAGGCCGTGGCAGTCAGTTGCTTTCCAGGGGTCCAGCTTGCGAGTCCCAGTACAGAGTCAGCAGTGTGGGCTACAATTACATTCTAAAAAGCCACCTCCCCATGGCAGGTAATTAAGAGCACCTTCCTCCAAACCACAACACCAGTTCCTACAAAACACAAAATCAGCAGCTTTCCTGGCGAAACTAACTGGGGGGAGGGGCTATGCTCTTCCTTTCTCTCTGCGCCCCCCTTCAACAGGCACAGAGAAGGCACCCAAGGGGCCCTCCCTTGGCTGAATTAGAAGGAGCTTGGCTCTCTTCCTGTGAGAGGAGTAGGCTGCGAGATGAGGCAGTACCAGCCCCCAAAGCCCTCCTGCTCCTGAAGGTAAACGGCAGAGCTCGCCTACACAGAGGAAAAGAGCTGCCCACGAGGCCCCGCCCCTCCGAGGCCCCACCCCCTCCGCACTCTGGAGCCTCCGCCCACTGCCAGGGGCCCCTCCCCCAGACTAGGGCAGCCAGCCCCAGGGGGTCTCCTCACCTGCTGGGTCGAGGCCATGCCCCCTGCTCCTCTTCACCTGGGCGGATGGGGGGGGGGGACGTACTGGGGGGCCAGGGTCATACGAAGGAGCCGCTGCAGAAGAGAAAGGGCCGTGGGGTCACGGCCTGGGGACCCTCCCCCCGCCCAGGGATGAGCTTCCCTGACTCGGGAGAAGGCGGGGCCTGGGGAGGGGGCGGGAGGAACTTCAGACCCTACCCCGGCCGGCGGCGAGGGGGCGGGTATAGAGGCCACCCAGATGTACAGGGAGTGGCCGATGATTGGTCGGGAAGGCAGGCCCGCCTCGCGGAGACGACCAATAGACTGGCTGTGGGCGGGTCGGGCGATCGCGCATGCGCTGGGCGCGGCCCTTTCCTCTTTCTCCCTTCTGCAGAGGCTCGGAGACTAGGTGCCGGGCGCTCCGCCGCCTCCCCCTCCCGGCGTCTGGCCAGCCAGGCCTGGGCTGCTCCTCTCTCTGAAGCAGGCCGGAAGACTCGCTGCCCGGCAGCGGCAACGGAGGACCGAGCGCAGCGCAGCAAAAGCGGCACGCCCCAGGCGGCGGTGGCCCTGAGAGCGGAAGTGACGCAAGTCCGCTTCCTGCCTCTCCTATTTCGGCCAATCCTATGAAAGCTGGTTCTGCCCTAGGGTACGAAGATCCCTGTCTGAACTCAGCCCCGCCCTTTGGCGCATGCGCACAGGGTGAGCAGAGCCTCCTGGGAAATGTAGTTCTGTGGCCAGAGCCGGCCAGTGCGCATGCCCAGCCCGCAAGCCGCTCCATCCGAGGTTCACCAGACTGTCCCTCCCCGGAAAACCAGGGCTCTCTCACCCTAACCCGGGTTAGTCTCCTGGGGCCACGCGTGCCAATTCCCGCAGCAGGGTGGAGACAGTGGGGGTCTCGTAACCCCTCCTCCCAAATATCGGGGGCAGAGCCTGGGGAGAAGGGAGGGCGGGCGTCCCCGCGTCCGGCCGCTGGAAGGGGGCCCTCCAGGGGCAGAGGCAAGGAGGTGGGCGGCTCGAGCCGGGCCGGAGGGTCGGGGGACCCAGCATGGGGTCCGCAGGCTGACCGTAGGCAGCGATGGATCCCAGTGCCGGGGGCGTTCCGGGGTCCATTTAGTGGCCGCATGGAGCAGAGACGTGGCCTGGCAGCTGCTGCCAGAGCTGGGCCTGGGTCCGAGGGGCGCTATCAGAGGAGAGGCTTCCTGTTCCGGGAGAGGGACTGGGGCGGACCGGGGCTGTGAGCCCAGGAGGAGGGAGGGTGGCGGCCCTTCCGCCTGGCCCGTTCTGGGCAGATGGAGTTTAAACTTCTCCAGGCCGACCGCGAGGCCATGTAAAATTTAGAATAAACACACAAAAATCCCAATCTGTAAACAGTGGAAATTTATTGTTCATGTTCATTCCTATTTCTGTTCTTTGCCCAGGGCAGCTATTCTTAACCTGGAGTCCAGGGGTAGATTTCAGGCAATCGGGGGAAATCACATCTTTTACTTTTTACAAATTCTAAAGTTTAACATTTCTTTTTGATTATGAATGTTTAAAAAATCCTAAGAAGATCCATGGAATTGACTAGGTTGCCAAAGAAATCTATAACATCAGAAAGATTAAGAATCTATGGCTCAAGGGAATGTTCATGTTTTTTATGTTTGCCAAGTACATAAGAATGAAAAGGAGTAATTTTTAAAAATACTGTATTGCCATGTGTCTGTATTTCTAATGACTGTCTGACTTCATCACCATAGAACCCTTCCTTATATCAAGCACAAAAAAGCAACATAAATCTATATATCCAGAAATGCTCTCTTCCCTTCACCTTTTCAAACCCTGTTAGCTTCATTTAATGCTCAACTCTATAGCCACCTGTTCCTGGGATCTCTTTGGGATCCCCTTAGTTGGGACTACTCTATCCATCTTCCCATTGTGTTAATTCACTGAAGTGTCTTCTACTTTAAAAAAGTAAGCTCTGAGAAGACCCGGGCTTGTCTGTATCTATAGGAGCACAGTGAATTGCATATCATTTTAAAAGTCAGCATTTTTTTAACTGGACAGTTTAACTGTAGACTGCTGGGAATATCTTAATCTAGATGAATTGAGTGAAGGTGCATCACTGCTGGAGTAATATCCTGTAATTAGCAAGGAGGGCACTGGGATTAAGGTGTTGGAGGAAATAAATAATCTTAAAGCAGGGAAAATATATTTTTTTCTTTTGTGACAGAAATGAGTGTGTCTGCTTGAGAGCCCTCAGAAGGGTAAGCAGACAAGTGGAGGGAGCATGTAGGAGATTGTCCTGAATTTTCTCAATAACTGAAGAGTCTAAGTCATGGAATAAATTTGGCACTGTGGATTTGAGAAGAAATAGGGCTGGAATAGCTACTGTGAGAAAGTGTTTCCCTAAGTTTCAGCTGTCTAATTTTTAGTACCAGATGATAACTCTAGCTTAAGCATTTCGTTGGTTTGTTAGTTTCACGTTTTTATATTCATATGATGTTGAATTAGGTTTGTGCTCTGGTTTAAAGCTTTCCATATTCATCACATACATAAGGTTTTTTTCTGACTAGAACAAGCCGATGATGAGTACAATACTTAGGAACAAAGCCTTCCCTCAATCATTATATCCATATTTTTTTTGGTAGAATGAATTCTCTGATGTTGAGTATACTCTTTTCTTAGGTGGAATGACATTCCACATTCACTACATTCATAAGGTTTTGCTCCAGAATGAATTCTTTTATGTTCTATAAGTTGTGTGCCCCAACAGAAGGCCTTCCCACATTTGTCACACTCATAAGGTTTCTCTCCAGTATGAATTCTCCGATGCTGATTAAGCTGTGCTTTTAGTCGGAATGCCTTCCCACATTCATTACACTCATAAGGTTTTTCTCCAGTATGAATTCTCTGGTGTTCCGTAAGTGCTGTGCTCAGACGGAAGGATTTCTCACATTCATTACATTCATAAGGTTTCTCACCAGTATGAATGGTCTGATGTTGAATAAGTTTTACTTTCTGGCTAAAGGCCTTCCCACATTCAAAACATTCATATGGTTTTTCTCCAGTATGAATTTTCTGATGCTCTGTAAGGTTAGAGCGCCTACAAAAGGCCTTCCCACATTGATTACATTTATAAGGTTTTTCTCCAGTATGAATTCTGCAATGTTGATTGAGCTGTGCTTTTAGGCGGAAGGTCTTCCCACATTCAATACATTCATGAGGTTTCTCACCAGTATGAATTCTCTGGTGCTCAGTAAGAGTTGTACTCAGGCAGAAGGCCCTCCCACATTCATTACATTCATAAGGTTTCTCACCAGTGTGAATTCTCTGATGTTCAGTGAGGTTTGAACGCCTGCAGAAGGCCTTACCACAATCATTACATTGATAAGGTTTCTCACCAGTATGAATTTTCTGATGTTCATTAAGCTGTCCTTTTTGACGGAAAGCCTTACCACATTCATTACATTCAAATGGTTTCTCACCTGTGTGAATTGACCAATGCTGATTAAGCTGTGCTTTAAGTCTAAAGGCTTTCCCACATATATTACATTCATAGGGTTTCTCACCAGTATGAATTCTCTGATGTTTAGTAAGAGCAGCACTCAGGCAGAAGGCCCTGCCACATTCATCACATTCATAAGGTTTCTCACCAGTGTGAATTCTTTGATGTTCAGTGAGGTTTGAACGCCTGCAAAAGGCCTTCCCACATTCATTACATTTATAAGGTTTCTCACCAGTATGAATTTTTTGATGTTCATTAAGTTGTCCTTTTAGCCGAAAGACCTTTCCACAGTCATTACATTTATATGGTTTCTCACCAGTATGAATTGTCTGATGCTGATTTAGTTGGGCTTTTAGTCGAAAGGTCTTCCCACATGCATTACACTGATAAGGTTTCTCACTAGTAAGAATATTCTGATATCCAGGAATTTCCATCCTTAGGCAAAAGGTGGTCCCACATTTATTAGTTCCATAAGGTTTTTCTTCAGTATGAATTTTCTCATGAAGGGTAAATCCTTTCCTTGAATTAGTCTTCTCACATTCATCATAATCATAAAGCCTCTCTCCAATTCCACCATTGTCAATAAAGGTTGAATTATACATAAGGCATTTCCTATATTTAGATGTCTTACTTGAGCAGCTACTACTATATCTTCTATCTGTATGCAGTCTAAAGAACTCTCCATGTGTGTCACATGTTCGTAGACTCTTTCCTACAATCTGTTGTGGGAAAAGAATTGGCTCTAGATTGAAGCTTCTACAATAACTATTATTTTCATGGACTTTAAATTTATTGGGATGTTTCTTTTGGGTGATTTTGACTTCCCAAAAATGTTCCTCTTCATTCCTCAGATGATTTTTTAACTTGGCATTACATTCCAAGGATTCTCTCAATGAGGAAATAAGGAGACCATCCCTCTTTAGTATTTCCTGGGATGATTCTATCATTGAAATACTTAACTTTGAAGTAGACTCCATGGATTCATACTTAGTTTCCCAATCTGAAAGAAATAAAAAAATTTAAATAACCACTGCTGTTGCTATATACATGGTATCTACAGTACTACCTCTGAATAAATGAAATATTATTTTGAAGCCATGTTTTCCTGCAAAATGTGCTCAAGTTCTAATTAAATAAAGAATCCTTCCTTCTAATAGTTTCTGCTCCTGGGTGGTTCCAACACTAGAAGCCATATGCATTTACTTTGAGGTCCTTCTTCTGATCTAGTGCAAACTACTAACTGACTTTTCCATTTCAAAAATCAGTTCTAGACAGTTTTCATAATGATGACATTCATCAAATAAAATCTCTTTAAACCTACTTTCTAGCAAACTACACACTCCGGTTTATTTATTTCTTAGCAATTTGGATAAAATAATGAAAGCCTCCCCCAGCAGTTTGTGATCCAACACTAGGCTGCCATATGCATTTCCTTCTAAGGCTTCCTAAATGAGTACATGTCACTACTTTTCTTTTTTAAACTACTACCACATAATCTTTATAACTGTTTTCAAACATAATTTTAAGATCATCTGATGCTAGACAACTTTTGCTCCTTATCTTTATGGATGAATATCATTGATATCCTTAATCTCAAAACTTTTCATATGAATTACATTGTTGTTTTACATATTTCATAAAGAATTGCCTTTTTAATTAGACTGGCACTACATGATATCTTTAGATTAATTTAGTGGTACTATCGTGTTCATTTGGGGTATAATTTATCCACAAACACTCAATTTCTCTCCAATCATTAGACTTTCCTTTCTTTCTTTGAAAATAACTTGCTTTACATATTATCTTCCCCAATATAATTCAGACTCATCAAGGACAAGGTAGTATTTCATTTTTAGTTTCTATATACCCTGTGCTTACCACAGGGCCTGGGACACAGTTGGTAGACTATAATATTCAGTGACTTCATTGCCAAAGTGGGTTCAGGAGAGGAAGGTGAAAAATACTTTTAAAAATATAGTTCAGAAAGAGACAAAAGAGGCCAAAAGGCTTGTATATGACACAGAATATGACGCAGTGAGACAATTGTACATCAGAAATACTTTCTTTTAAGAGTCAAAGGTACTGAATATGAGCACTAAATACTATCCCCAAACTGGTATGGATTATCCTTGAATTTCTAGAGAATCATTCCTTACTGGCATGAGAATTGCATCTAAAGCAGTGTTGACTGGGTGATTAGACCACCAAATATTTGGAATACTCAGAAGAAATGTAAACTATTTACAAGTATATGAAAAATATCCCATATCCTTAAGATAATTGTAAATTAAAACAATCATGAAGATTTTCTTCACATCTAGCAAACTGGAAAGATGATAAAAGATTACTATAGGAAGAACTCTTGGGGCATACTAATATAATCTGGGAGGAGCTCTGAACTGGTTTAAATACTCTGAAAAAGTTTGGAATTACATGAGAGAAGTCTATAACGTATATATAATGAAGAATTGCACCATTGAATGCAAACTCCAAACAGGTGAAAAACATAATTGAAAAGTCCCATATCAATGCCAAAATTCTCATTGTAGTTGTGAAATTTTCACTCTATACCAGCAAAATAGGTTATTTTCTATGAGGAAAATGTCATGTATACAATCAGGCAATCAGGGCACACTTAATGCTTCCTCTGTGCCAGGGGCAGTGCTGGGTTTCATGAACACAAATACCACCATCATTCCATAAGAAGACAAAAGAATATGCAAATTCTTCCGTGTAACTCTCCAATGAACAAGTCAAAACCAGCAGAATGACAAATTTCTGGAAAAGCATCTAAAAAGAAGCCTTTTTAAAATGCCATCTAAAAATCATGCCTCTTGTATTTCCATGACCACCATTCTGTTCACCTCTTTTTAAATGGAACCCTCATTTGTGACAAGTTGAATAGCATGGGACCAACTTCTGCTCTGAGGCTCATCTGACAAGACTCATCCTCTCTCTTAACAGGTCCCCCAACTCCTGTTCTAAGGGAGAGTAGTATGATGTTTAAAAAGTTTAAAGTCTTTGTCTAAGATTTCCCACACTGATTGATTTCTGGATGCGGAAGTAGAAAAGGGGTCCTTGGTCCCAATTCAATAATTAATTATTAAATACAAGCAAATAATAATAATCATTTCTCTCAGTAGGGGTCTTCCCAGCTATCTCCAGGATCTGTGGTGGTTTTTCAGTGATTCATGGTTTGACTTCCTTTGAGGGACCCTCCATTCACATGATTGTGGACATGGTGTATTATCTTCTGTTCCTTCTTTCATTCAGCTTCACTACCTACAAGTCTTCCCAGGTTTCTCTAAATTTCTTAATATTTATTTCTTACAACAAAAAAGTCTCCTATTATATTTATGTCCCTTAGATGTATTTTAAATCAATGGGCATTCACTTTATTTGTTAAATTGAGGGGTACCCACTTTGCTACCTTTTCCTATGAGAAAGAGGCCAGCCAACTCCAGCAATTGCCAGCCATCAATCACTGGGCAGGCAAACCACCATCACTACCTTGATCACTATCTCCTCTCAGATCCTGACAGCGATAGCCCAGAAAGTTGGACCCAAGAACCTTGGGAATAGTAATGCTTCCAGCCCAATGCCCACAGCCATCATCCTGGGAAATAACCCCAGGGAGAGATATAGGCTGGTCACTGTTCCTGCAGGGGATAAATCCACAACCGCAAAAGACCCAGGAAGAAAATTCTTGTCACCAACGGCCTTGGAAAGGGTATCAAATGGTTCAGCATTACAAACATATTTGATTTCAGCAGTGGAAATGACATTAAAGAAGAGGCATGACCATGTGCCTTGCTGCTACACCTTGAGGACCTTTCCCTGACTTGTAACCTAAACCTTCCCTATATGTTGATTCTCCCACTAGAATGTGAGTTCCTTAAGAGCAGGGGCTATCTAACTTTTCTGTCTATCTGTCCAGCACTTAGCACTGTATTTGACACATAGTAAGCATTTAAATGCTTTTTAAAAATATCCTAAAATGCTCGTGTGTTTTGGTATAAATCTTTCTATGTTCCCTCAGGGCATATGCTTAGCAATAGCTAAGTCCAGAGATAGTTTAGTAGTTTTGTTCTCTTAACTCTAAAATGAAATCAATAATAGTTGGACCACTTCCTGGCACCAGTAACAGTAAGTCAGCGTGCCTGTCTTCCAATACCAGCCACCTCTCAATGACTATTCCTATTTCTTGTCTCTTTGTCAATTTTCATGGTGTAAGGTGAAATCACTGGGGGTAGGGTTCTTAGTTTTTGAAAATTATTTAATTATATTCTTGTAAAGAAAAATTTAATTAAAAATTCCCCAAAAAAATGTCAACAAAAACATTAGAAGGGAATAGGGTAGTAAAAGACCATTTCTTTCTCTCTCTTTTTTTTTGCATGTGAAATAAGATCCTTTAAAAAGTTTAAAAAGTGAGGTGAAGCAGGAAAGACTGCTATTCTTAGGGCAATGCAAAAAGAAAAGATGCAAGAGATCTGCCCTTTCTAAGACACTTCTTTCTGTATCCTGGGAGGGACATTCAAGTGAATCCATATCTGGGTGTTGACTTGTTCAAGGGAAAATGAAGTTTGATAAATGAGCTCATGACAAGTAGGTTGAGCTTGGATCCCCAGTCCCAGAGAGCTAAAAAAAGAGGCTGTTTGTTCAACATTTTACAAGAGATTCTCACTAAAGGACCCAACTGACAGGCAGAGTAAAGATGGCAGAACAGAGGTAGCAACCCCACCAAGCCCTCCCAAAATTTCCTAACAAACCACTTTAAAGTAACACTGGAAATCGAATTCTGCAGAGGCACAGACAACAAAATGTTAGGGTGAGACATTTTCCTAGTCCAGGACAAGTTAGCAGCTTGGGAACGAGATTTGTGACGTTGGGATGGGAAAGCATCATGACAATAACACTAACTGTGGGCTTAAGAGGTGGCACTGACAGCGGAAGCAGCTTTGGGACCTCTCGGCCCAGAGACAGTAAAAGGGATTGGATAACTGGTCAGAAAGGGATACAGGGAAAATCTGTGCTAGCACTGGGAAGAGACAAGGTGCTGTTTGGCAACTTTATTATCCATATCCACTTCTGGATCACAGTTCCTGAGGAGTGAGGAACATTTGTGGTCAAAAGGGGCCTCGATGAAAAAGAGCACTTGTGGTTGCAGGGGATCAGGGACCCTCCCTGGGTAAGAACTGGAGTGCAGACCAGAAGAGCAGTGACCACACCTCTCTTAGGATTACATTACCTTGGAAGCACCAAAAACTTTCAAATATTCAGAACTAGCTCTGAAAAAGTCTGAAGCTTGGGATAGGGCCCTCTCCATCCCAAATGAACAAAGCCCAACTTTAACATAAAGTTTAAAGTCAAGAATTAGGCTAGAAGAATGAACAAAGAACAAAAAAGAACCTGACCATAACAAACTATCATGGTGACAGAAAAGATCAAGATAAACTCAGAAATTTTTTTAAAATTGGGAAGACAGCTACAAATCAAAACTTCAAAGGAAAATGCAAATTGGAAACAAACCCAACAATAATTTCTGGAAAAAGATAAAGATAGAACAAAAAGTTGTTTTAAAAATCAAATAAAAGAGGAAAAAAGGGCAAAGAAAATTATAGTGATACAAAAAATTATAAAAAGAAAATTAATAACTTGGTAAAAGAGGCACAAAAAATACCAAAGAAATAACACCTTCAAAAACAGAATTGGCCAAATGGTAAAAGAGATACAAAAATTCACTGCTGAAAAAAGTCCTTAAAAAGTAGAATTAGACCAAAAATGGTATTAAAAAGTGACTGGAGAAAATAATTTCTTAAAAATTAGAATTGGACAAATGGAAGCTAATGACTCCATGAGAGATCAAGAAAGAGTAAAACAAAGTAAAACAAAAAAGAAAATGTGAAATATCTCATTGGAAAAATAATTGAACTGGAAATCAGATGGAGGAGAGATATTTTGAGAATTAATCATTGGACTACCTCAAAGCCATGACGAAAAAAGGAATCTAGACATCATAGTTCAAGAAAGGAAAACTGCTCCAATATCTTAGAATCAGAGTTGAAGTCAAAAGAATCCACCAATCACCTCCTGAAAGAGATCCCCAAATGAAAACTCTCAGGAACATTATACCCAGATTCCAGAATTACCAGGTCAAGGAGAAAATACTAAAACCAGCCAAAAATACCATGGAATCACACTCAGGATCATGTTAAGATTTAGCAGCTGTCACTATAAAAGAGTAGAGGTTTTGGAATATCTTATTCCAGAAGGCAAAGGAGCTAGGGCTAAAACCAAGAATAATCTACCAGAGAAAAATTAAGTATAATTCTACAGGACTGAAAAATGGACATACAATGAAATCAAGACATTTCAAGTACTCCTGATGAAAAGACCAGAGCTGACTGGAAAATCTGACATTCAAATAGAAGACTTGAGAAATGCATAACAAGGTAAACGAAAAAGAGAAATCATAAGGGGCTTAATAGGATTAAAATGTTTGCATTCCAATATACAAAGATGCTACATGTAATTCCCAAGAACTTTATCATTATTAGGGCAATCAGAATGAGTCTACATAGACCGTTTGAGCCTATTTTGTTGGGAAGATCTCAAAAATAAAAATGGATGGGTGTGAAAGAGTGATGTACTAGAAGGGGGAAGGAGAGGAAAAATGGGAAAATTGTTTCACATAAAAGAAGCACACAAGAGAGAGCTTTTACAGTGAAGAGTAAAGTGGGGTGGGGGTGGAAGAATGGTGCCAAAGCTTGAACATCGCTCTTATCTGAACTGGTTCAAAGAGGGAAGAATATACATACACACTCATTTGCAGATTAAAGTAAGCAGTGGTAAGAAGCAAAACATACTTTGAGGAGGGAGAGGGTAAAAAGAGAGGATAAACAAAAGAAAAAAGAATTAAGGGAAATACATAGAAATCTTAACTGTGAATGTGAATGGGATGAACTCACCAATAAAAGAGAAGCAGATAGGATTAGAAACTAAAATCCAACAATATGTTGTTCACCAGAAACACATTTCAAACAGAAAGAAACACAGTTAAAATAAGGAGCTGAAGTAGAATCTATTATAACTCAGCCCAAGTATAAAATGCAGGGGCAGCAACCCTGAACTCAGACAAAACAAAAGTAAAAACAGACCTATTTAAAGGAGACAATCAAGGAAACTACATTTTTGTCAAGGGTACCATAGACAATGATATAATATCAATACTAAACACATGCACCAGATAGTAGAGCATCGAAATTCTTAAAGAAAAAGGTAAATGGCTTACAGGAGTAAGTAGTAAAACTATATAAGTGGGGAACCTCAACTTTTCCCTCTCAGAACTAAATGAATCTAACCATAATAAGATAGAAGTCAAGGCAATGAACAGAATTTTAGAAAAGTCAGATATGATAAATCTCTGAAGAAAACTGAATGGGAACATGAAGTATACCTTTTTCTCAGCTGTACATGGTACCTTCACAAAAACTATGTATTAGATCATGCAACCTTACAAACAAATGCAGAAAAGCCGAAATGTTAAATGCACCATTTTTAGACTATAATGCAATGAAAATTATATTCAATACGTGGTCTTGGAAATATAGATTAAAAATTAATTGTATACTAAATAATCTAACGCTAAAGAATGAATGGATCAAAGAATAAATCCTAGAAATAATTAATTTCTTAAAGATAATAACAATGAGACAACATACCAAAATTTGTAGGATAGAGTCAAAGCAGTACTCGAGAAAATTTATGTCTATAAATGCTTACATCAACGAAAAAAAGAAAGAACAAATCAATGAATTGGTCATGAAACTAAGAATATTTAAGCCTATCTTAGAAAAAGAAATCGAACAAGAAATAAATGAGCTCCCTAAGAAAAATCCCCAGGACAAGATAGATTTATAAGTGAATTCTACCAAATATTTAAAGAACAATCAATTCCAATACCATATATAAACCATTTGCAAAAATAAAGGGAATCCTACCAAATTCCTTTTATGACCCAAATATGGTTTTGATACCTGAATCAGGAAGAGCAAAAAAAGAGAAAGAAAACTATGGACTGATTTCCTTAATGAAAATAAATGCAAAACTTATAAATGAAACAACAGCAAGGAGATTATAGTAATATGTCACAAAGAGAATATACTACAAACAGGTGGGATTTATACCATGAATGCAGAGCTGGTTTAGTATCTGTCAAACTATAAGCATAACTGACCATATAAATTACCAAAACAACAAAAATTATTTGATCATATCAATACATGCAGGAAAAACTTTTGCCAAAATACAACATTCATTCCTATTAAAAACACGGAAATGAATGGAGCTTTTATTTTTTTAATTTAATATTTTATTTTTCCCCAATTACATGTAAAAAGTTTTTAAAAATTTTGAATTCCAAATTCTATCCCTCCCTCCTGCCCCTCCCCACTTGAGAAAGCAAGCCATTTTACAGAGATTATACATGTGCAGTCATGCAAAATATATTTCCATATTAGTCGTGTTGTGAAAGAAAACACAGATCAAGAAAAATAAAGAATGTCAAAAAAAGCCTTGATCTGCATTCAGAATTCATTAGTTCTTTCTCTGGAGATGGATGGCACTTTTCACTGTAAGTCTTTAAGAATTGTCTTGGATCACAGTATTGTGAAAATAGCTAAGTCATTCACAGTTGATCATCATACAGTACTGCTATTACTGTATACAATATTCTCCTGGTTCTGCTCACATCACTTCCCATCAGTTCATGTAAGTCTTTCCAGATTATTCTGAAAGCATTCTGCTTGTCAGTTCTTATAGTATTCCATGACAATCATATACCACAGCTTGTTCAGCCTTTTCCCAAATGATGGACACCCCCTCAATTTCCAATTTTTGGCCACCACATAAAGAGCTGCTATAAATATTTTTGTATGTATAGGTCTTTTTCCTTTTCTGTTTTAATCTTTTAGGTCTACAAAGCTAGTAATGGTGTTTGTCTGGATCAAAGGGTAGATATGGTTTTAAAGACCTTTGGGCATAGTTCCAAATTGCTCTCCAGAATGGTTGAATCAGTTCATAATTCCATCAACAAAGCATTAGTGTTCCAATTTTTCCATATCCCCTCCAAAATTTGTGATTTTCCTTTTCTGCTATATTTGCCAATCTGATAGGTATGGGGTGGTCCCCCAGAGTTGTTTCAATTTGCATTTCTCTAGTCAATAATGATTTGGAGCATTTTGTCATATGACTATAGACAGTTTTGATTTCCCCTTCTAAAAAATACCTGTTCATATCCTTTCATCATTTATCAATGACTCATATTTTTATAAATTTGACCCAGCTATCTATCTAGTTGAGAAATCAGGCCTTTATCAGGAAAACCTGCTATAAAAAAGTTTTCACAGTTATGATTACCGTATTTCCATCCATCCTGTTTTCCCCTATTTATTCTATTCTCTCTTTCCTTTCACCTTGTTCATCTTCAAAAGCATTTTCCTTCTGACTACTGCACACCCTCCTCCCCCAATGAGTTCTTCCTTCTATGAGGCTTCCCTTTCCCCTCCTACTTTCCTGTACAGTAAGATAGATTTCTATGCCCAACTAAGTGCGTACGTTATTCCTTCTTTGAGACAATTTTGATGAGGCTAAAGTTCAAGCACTGCTCACCACCCACTCCATCTTCCCTTCCCCAGTAAAAGCTCTTCTTTTCATGTCTCTTTTACATGAGATAATTTTCCCGATTCTACCACTCTCTTCTCCCTTCTACCAGTAAAGCCTTCTTTCTCACCACTTAATTTTATTTTTGGAAATCTTCCCATCATATTCAACTCACTCCTATGTTCTCTCTCTGTATAGACTCCTTCTAACTGACTTAATAATAATAAAGGCCTGAGGAATTACAAATATCATCTTCCCATGATGGAATGTAAACTGTTTAACATTATTAAATCCCTTATTATTTTTCTTTCCTACTTACCTATTTATGCTTCTCTTGAGTAGTGTATTTTTAAATCAAAATTTCTATTCAGTTCTGGTCTTAAAATGAATGTTTGACAGTCCTCTATTTCACTGAATATCCATTTTTCCCTTGAAGGATTATACTGTTTTACTAGTTAGGATTACAACCCAGAATTACCTAACACTTTTGCCCTCCAGAATATCATATTCAAAGCTCTCTGATCCTTTAACATAGAAGGTGCTAAATCTTTCATTATTCTGACTGTTGCTCCATATTTGATATTTTATTTGATTTGATGTTTCCTTTTTTGTGTGATTTAACTTCCTTTTACCAAACCATTGTTCTAGTCACAATTAGTTCACCCAGAACACAAACAACACTGCCATCACTCTACCTAGGAAATGGGTCAGGGAATTTCATGTAGCTCATCCAGGCTTTTTTTAGTTTAGTTGCTTGCTTAATTTTAACAAAATAACCACTTTTTTTTCCTTTAAATAGGTCATTAAGGTATCGATAGGCACAAAATACCACAGACATGTATATGAGAATCTAAATGCAACAAGGTCTGGCCTCTTGAGGAGTTAATCTGCATCCACAGACCTTGGGCTGAAGACATTTAGCAGTTTGATACCTTTTGAAAACACCTGCACAATCCTGAAAGCTTTATCTATAGAGAAAACTTGTATTTCAAAAACAACAAAAATGCACGTTTTATAAGTTGCCCCATGAAAAAAGCTGCATAGACACTATCAGGCTGGTTGACCATTTCTTAGCTATGCTCTAACACTTCTGTTTACCATCCTATTGTATCCTTCTGACAAATATTGCCATACTGTTAAGAGATTTTAATGAGTAAAGAATGAAATACACCATGTTCCCAGTGGATTTACAATTCTAATCCTGTGACACAGAGAACCCTTGAACAGCCTTCAAAAGCATAAAAAGAGGCTCTATACTCTCAGGGGGAAAGTAGAGGTATTAATGCCCAATGGCATACTTAACCACCTACCAAATAAACCTAAAACAAGGATGTGACCATGTCCACTCCTTGCCTCCTCCCTCATGTCAAAATTCCATGGTGGTTCTAGGGTATAATACAGAGTATTCAGACTAATGCCTTCTGCAGTCTGTTTCTGATTCACTTTTCTAGCTTCATGAAGACTTTTTATCTTGATTTGCTTCTTTCTGGTTGTTGTAGTTTTTTCTCCTTGACAAGGAAGCTCTGGAATTCAGATATAACATTGGAGTTTCCACTTTGGGATCTCTTTCAGGAAATGATCAGTATATTCTTTCAATTTCTATTTTATCCTCTAGTTCTAGAATATTGAGGCAGTTTCCTTGATAATGTCTTAAAATAGGATGTCTAGGCTCTTTTATTGATCATGGCTTTCAAGTAGTCTAATAATTCTTAAATTATTCTTAATTATTAAATTATTATTAAAAATTCTTAAATTATCTCTCCTGGATCTGTTTTCTGTGTCAATTACTTTTAGAATGAGATATTTCACATTTTCTTCTATTTTCACATTCTTTTGATTTTTTAAAATTGCTTCTTGATGTCTTATGGAGTCATTAGTTTCCACTTATCCAGTTCTAATTTTTTTTGCTTTTTTTTTTTGGAGAGGGGGAGGCAGGGAACTTGGGGTTAAGTGACTTTCCTAAGATCACACAGCTAGTAAGTGTTAAGTGTCTGAGACCCCATTTGAACTCAGGTGCTCCTGATGCCAGGGCCGGTGTTCTATTTACTATACCAACTAATTGCCCCACCAATTCTAATTTTCAAGGAATTATTTTCTTCAGTGAGCTTTTGTACCTTCTTTTCCATTTGGACAATTTGACTTCTTAAGGAATTCTTTTCTTCAGTGAATTTTTGTACTTCTTTTTCCATGGAGTCAATTCTACTTTTTAAGGAGTTCTTTTCAGTGGATTTTTGTGTCTTTTTTACCATTTGGCCTATTCTACTTTTTAAGGTGTCATTTCTTCAGTATTTTTTTTTTGTGCTTCCTTTACCACACAATTGACTTTTTTTCATGATTTTCTTGTATTACTCATTTCTTTTCCCAATTTTTCTTCTGCCTCCCTTATTTGGATTTGATAAGCCCTTTTGAACTCTTCCAGGAATTCTTCTTGGGCCTGAGGCTAATTCACATGTTTCTTTGACTTTGTTCTGATTCTGTTATCTTCTGAGTTTGTTTTGATCTTCCCTGTCACCATAGTAACTTTCTATGGTCAGTTCCTTTTTTTGTTGTTTGCCCATTTTCCCAGCTTATTTCTTGACTTTTAACTTCATGGTGTGGAGGAGGACACTATCACAAGCTTCAGGTTTTTTATGCAGTTGTTTTCAGAGCTAATTCTAACAGGGCTATAAGTTTTCAGTTCTTCCAAGGTGGTAAGATCAAAGGAGAGGTTTGTTTACTACTCTCTTAGCCTGTGTTTTGGTCTCTAAGAGACTACAAGTTTTCCACTTGGAAGCTGACCAAGGTTACCACTCCCACACAGCTGAAAATTCTGGTGTGCTAGTGCTCTTCCTCACCCTAGAACTGAGACCCGGATCCCAGTATGGGCAATGCAAGAGAGTCCTGCACCCAGTACTAGCAAAAAGGACTTCTGTAATGTCCTGACCAGTTGTCCAACCCCTTTACCATCTGTGGGTGGAAAGCTTTGGAAGCTGTTGCTACTATGGCTTATGAATAAGCCCTTAGGGTCTGATGCTAGTTTGCCTGGCCTGTACTGGTGCAGCCTCCTCTGAACTGTACTCTAGTCTCACGCTGGTACAATAGACCTCTCCTGCCAACCTTCTAAGTTCTCTTGAGCCAGAAAATTGTTTCACCCCATCTTGTTGTGGGTTCTGCCACTCTAGAATTTATTCTGAGGTGTTAAAGTTGTTTGGAAGGGAATTTGGGAGAGCTCAGGCTCCCTTTTCTCCACCACTATGGCCCTGCCTCCTCAAATGAAGTTTTTCTTAAAATAAGTTGTACCTATCTGAAACCAAGAGCAAGCATTATCTGTATTTGGGATAAATAGAAGCTTTCTAAACAAATCTTTAACCCAGTAGCTATTAAACTATGCATGCTCTTTGACACAGTAATACCACTACTAAATCTATATTGCAAGGAGATCAAAGAAAAATGAAAAGGAACTATATATGTGAAAATACAGCAGTTCTTTTTGTGGTGGCAAAGAACTGGAAATTGGGGGATGCCCACAGACTGGGGAATGGCTGAAGATGTTACCCTAAACATGCACCTCAGACTGTAAATGCGCGCCTCTGACTCTAACCCTAAATGCCTCCAACTCCGACTCTAACACAATTAGGCTATAAGAAATGATGAGGAAAAATGGGAAAGACTTATGTGAACTTATACAAAGTGGAGTGAGCAAAATCAGGAGAACATTATACACAGAAACAGCAATACTGTATGAGGAGCACCTGGGAAAGACTCAGTTACTCTTAAGGAGACGATTCTAGAGGGCCCCGATGAAAAATGCTGCCCGCTTCCAAAAGGAACCGAGGAACTCTAAGCGCACGTTGGAGTATAATTCTCACCAGGTTTTTCTTTTTTTACAACATGGCTAATGTGGAAATGCGTTTTTCATGATTTCACAAGTATAACTGATATCACATTGCCTATCTTCTCAATGCAGGGGAAGGGCAGAGAGGAGGGACAGAATCTGGAACTCAACATTGTAAAAATGTCAAAAAGGAAGAAATATAACAATGAAAAAAGGACTAAACGAGCTATTGCTTACAATGATGGACCGGCCTGGTTGGACTCACTCACCTGCGTGGTTAATTCTCGGTATGTCTGCCTCAGGAATCCATGGTGCTTCCCTTCGCTCCAACTGGTCAATGATATATGGTTTGGAAAATGCAAGTCCTGCTCAATGGAAATGGAACAGGGGTCAGGTTCAGAGAACCACATTCGAATTCTAGCCTGAAACCTGTTTCCTTGTAGATGGTAAAAAAGGCCCAGGACCAAGACAAAACACCTCTACAGGACACTTGAGGTATGCTGCTAAAAAAGTATGAGGTTGAGATGACAAAGGCTGGAGAGGCTTTGGGAAAACAGGCACGTTGACGCACTGCTGACGAAGCTATGGAGTGTTTCAATAGTTCCGGAGAGAATTTTTAATTATGCCCTCCAGTGTTACGACACTCTGAGGACCTTTTGACCCAATGGTGCCATTGCTGGATCTATGCCCCAAAGAGATAAAGAGGAAAGGGACTCCAAGGCACAGCAAAAAGGATAAGGGAGTAAAGAGTCATGTAACACCTACTACGGCACAGACACACTGCTGAGCAATTAACTAGCAGAATCTCATCTGATCAGAGAAAAACCTTTCTAACGCAAAGGGAGCCTTGCCCATGTGACAGTGGCCAGCAGTGAGAGACTTAGCTACTCTACTGAATCCAGCGGTGCAGGACGGTTCCAAATGATCCGTGATGAAACACCAGCCACTGCCAGGGAGAGAGAATGGATGAGATGAATGTGCACTGACACGTACTTTCTTTTTTTTCCTTTCTTTCTTTTTGGCAACACAGATAATACAGAAACGTGTTTTGCACGGCTTCACATGTAGAACTGGTGTCATCCTGTTTACCTTCTCAATGGGTGGAGGAAGGGCGGGAGGGAGGGAGGGAAGCTGGAACTCAAAAAAATTTAATGAATTTTAAAATTTTTTTTAAAGAGAAAAAAACCCTTGGCAAAACAGTTACAAAAAAAAAAAAAGAAGGAAAACTTTTTGTTGATGAACAGGAAGTTTACGTGTATCTGTTAAACCCAAAAGGATTAGAAATCTCTGGTCTCTGCATTTCAGACACGAAGTGCTCAACATGTGAAGCGCCCAAAATCAAACAATCACAGAATTCAAGCATTCCAAGGAACCTGAGCAGTCATTCACTCCAACCCACAGATCCTGGAATATCTACTAAATCATGAAACAGAGGCCCTCCAGGAGAAAGTATCTGAGTACCAGGGGAGCTGTCCTTACCCAGGTATACCAGGTTACTATAGTTCTCCAGCATCACCTCCCTGTAAAACTCCTTCTGAGAAGTGTCCAGGTGCACCCACTCCTCCTGGGTGAAGTCCACAGCTACATCCTTGAAGGTCACTGATCCCTGGAAAGGGAAATATACTTGAGGTTTCCTAGGGTCCACATTTAAACCCATAAAAGATGTAAAGTTGGTAAACAAATATGGACATTTTGTTTCTAACTTATTAAACTGAATACTTTAAAAAATTAATTACACATAACAGAAATTCAATTTCTTATGTAATCTTTTTGGTTTGTTTTTGTGTCCTAGGACATTTCTACTTCTTGATTACTGTTTATAAAAATATATACACTTAAAGCATTTCATCAACACTCTTCCCTTTTATCCCCCAGAACTCACTAACACCTGGCTCCTGTGTGTCCTTAAGTCATGCTTTTCAATACCCACCAGTCTCTGGTGCTGATGGCGAAGCTGAAATGTCCCTTGTCCCCCCAACCCCCTCATCACTTCAAGTCTCTCCTTCCCCCATGATCACTGAGCAAGTCTGCTTCTTGTAAGGTCTCCTCCATCCAACTTGATCACCCAATCCAACCCAATTGGTGGCCATTATCTACCACGCCCTAGGGTTAGTCCCACTGTGAGTTCAGAGCTTCACTAACAATCTCCCACTCTACCCCATCACATACAGGCCAGGCCCAGCCAGAACTCCCCAAACTATTTCCTGATCTCCTTCCTGACAGCCTTCTCAATCTGGCCACAACTTTACTTCTGAATGATAATGAAGCTCTCCAACCTGCATTTAAGGAAGTACCATGCCAGCCACACCCTCTCCATCCTAGCACTCCCACTGCCATCTTGTATCCATCATATGCTTCTCAGCTAAATTCTTAGGAAAAGCTGTCATGGGAATGGGAATTTGAAGATCTTCCCTGCCCCCTAAGAGGCCAAATGTAATCACATGGAGCTTGTGGTGGGAGTAGTTTTCTGAAGGGTGGAGCACAGCCCACAGGAAGCTGGGAGTCAGAGCAGCTAGACTGTGGGAGAGAGAGGACATACCCAGTGAGACAGCTAGGCTTATGAGTGTTCTCCCCCTGCTGTGACAGTTAGGCTTGTTTGTGGGAAGGCTGAAGGCTGGTGTGTCTTCATGCTGTGCTATGTTTGTATTAACTTCCTTGCTACTGTGAGGTGAATTTGACTTTCTGGTGTTGGTTTTTGCTTGTTTGAATAAATGTTTTACTACTGTCTTCTATATGAAGAGTCTGTTATATTTTTCAATTGAGAACTATGCCAGCATATTCACAGTCACCATCAGCACTGTGAATGTTGCGTTGGTACTGCAAAAGCCATCTATACAGAATCCAGTTGAGTTAGTAAACATTTACTAAACCCTTACTATGCGCTGAGCATTATACTAAGTAGTGGGATGAAAAGAAAAGATAAGAAAACCATGGTCTCTGTCCAAAAGGAGCTCATATTTAACAAAGAACACAATATGCACAAAAAAATTCTACATACAATACAGAAATGTATGTATGCATATATACATGTACTTATGTAGACACACATATACATATGGGGAGAAAAAGAGAACATTGAAGGCATCAATACCATGTAGGGGGAAGATTGGGTTTGATCTGAGGCAGAAGTGAGTGGGCAGAACCTCATGGGGGGTTAGCCAATGCAAAGGCACAGAGACCGGCAATGACATGTCTTGGTCAAGGAATATCACATCAGCCAGTGAGGGCTGCAAGATCAGAACAAGCAAGGAAGGAAGGACACTTTCCACTGGATCCTTAATGTCATAGGAGGCCAATGGGGATTACTGAATGTAAGTGTTTTGGGGGTGACATGGTCAGACCAACACATTAGGAAAATCCCTTCAGTAGCTGAGCAGAGGAAGGAGAGAGCTAAGGGAGGAAGATCAACCCAAATGCTACTGCAATAGTCTAGACAAGAAGTAAGGAGGGCCAGCATCAAGGTGGTGGCAGAATCAGATATGAGAAAGGAGAAGTGAGGAGAGATCTGGTGAAGGTGTGAACAGGAGTGACAACAAACTGGGTTTAGAGAATGTCCAGGGAAAAGAGAGAGAAATCCAGGAAAGTGCTGCCGCAAGCCTGGGGAGCAGAGATACTGGTGGCGCCCTGAACAGTACCAGAGAAGTCTGAGAGGAGAGGGTCTGAGGGCAATGACAATGCGGTCTGTTCGGACATGGGGAGTTTGAAATGCCCATAGGATGTCCAGTTCAAGAGATAAAATAATCCGTCACAGAAATAAGCAAATACATAAAGTTCCTCTCTATCTGCAGGAACACAGACTTTGAGTATAGAATACTGTACATAGTATCTGACGTCAATCATGTTAGTAATTTAATTGAGCTGGGTTTTTTTCTGTTTCTTTTCAAATCTCTGTTGAAAGGCATGGTTCGCTGGACAGAGATTGTAGGAGAGACAACCAGGAAAGAACAGAAACACAAAAGACACCAACAAACATAAGACCTAAATATTTTTATCACCAAAGGGAGAAGCCAACAAGTAGGTAAAGACAAACATCTCTGAAAAGCTCAGGGACCCTGGAGGACACAAACCAAATGCCCGTCCCAGGAGTCCCGATCAAGCGTGCTGTCCACCTCCAGGGCGCACACAGAAGCACACACGTTGGACAGAGGAAGTCGTTACCCTTAATCAGACGCCGCTCGGGGGCCTCTGGCTGCTCTGGCCGGCTTAGTTTGGGGCCACACTGGCCACACTGAGAAGCAGCAGGGGTGGACTTGTGCTGACACACAAACACACACGACAAACTGTGTGTGACTTTGGGAAAAGTCCTCAGGAAACCCAGCCCCCCAAGCCGCGGGCTGCCCAGGGGGGCCAGGGGCCAGGGAGAAGGGCACAAAGACCAGGACAGACT
>CM053587.1:355089240-355110996 GCA_028646515.1 Pseudochirops corinnae
CCCCCCCCCCCCCCCCCCTCCGGACAGGTCACACCTGAACTGTCATGCTCGCCCTTCTCCCCTTCACCTGGGCTGGCAAAGCCTCCTGGGAAATGTAGCCCTTGGGCCTCCTGCGCTTGCCCAGTAGAGCGTAGTGGCCCTGGCTGAGGGCCGGGCCAGGTCCTGCCCTGAGTCTGCGCGTGTGCGAGTATCGGCCCGGGCTGGGAATCCCGGCTCCGCCCCCAGAGCCCCCGGGGTGCTGTCGTGAGGAGAGCCGCCTTTGCGGCCCAGCAAACCTTCATCCCGGCTACAGCATCAGCCCTGCCGGCCTACGTCCAGCTCCAGAGTTCTGGGAGAGCGCCCGAGGGCTAGTTTGGGGTCCCCCTGTGCAGGGCAGAGCGCGCCCCGGAGCCCACGGCCGTCCTTAGCGGACCGGACCCCGCTCCCTGCATTCCCGGCCACCCCTTTTTCTGAGGGTTACTCTCTGCCCACCTCTGGTCTGCAGCGGTCACTGAGGCCCCTCCCCCTCCCAGGGCATTGCCCCCCTGCCAGGCCCCCGCTGTGCTGCCCGGCCGCCCCCAGAACGTGCTCGAGGGAGCCCCCTTCCCCGGGCCGGCCTTCTCCCCCGACCCTCCCCTTCTGTTTGCCCTGTCCGGGCCGGAGCCTCCCGGCCGCTCTCTATCCCGCCCCCGCCCCCCAAGACTGCCAAGAAATCTTGTTTAAAACGGCTTCATTTTCCGTCTTCGGCATGGATTTCCATAAGGTCTCTAGTCCCACGGTTTCCGCCCTCTCTCCCCTGCCCCCACCCGAGGCTGGCGGTAACCGATGTCAGCCCTACATGGACATTCATCTCCTCTCATATTGGCGGGCTGTAAAGAATCAGAAGCAGTGGGAGAAACCACATAAAAGAAGAAACAAAAAAAAGAAAAAAGAGGGGAAAATGATCCGCTTCCGTCTGCACTGACTCCACGGCTCCTCCTCGGGATGCATCGTGGGGCTTTGGGAATTGTTTCAGGTCCTTGCATGGCTGAGAAGAGCGAAGTCTGTCAAAGTCGGCCGTTGCACATGGTGGCTAGTACTGTGCACAGTGTTCTCCTGGTTCTGCTCCCTTCATTCAGCATCGGGTCCTTCAAACCAAGCCTCAATGTTCGATGGACCCATTTAAGTCAAAGAAACAGTTATTCATGAAATAGCTTTCATATTTAATGTACTGGGCTCATTGCGGCAGAAGCAGCCAGAAGGAAAAACAGTTCCTGCCCTCAAGGAATTTCCATTTTCCTGGTGGTGGGGTAGCCCAGCATTCACCAGGACAGATAAAGAGGAGCTAATTTGGAGGGAGAAATTACTTCTGCGTGGGGAAACCAACAAGACTTCACTTTGGAAGTTGTATATTACCTGAAGCTTAGGTGCTACGGCATCTGAGAAATGGAATTATGGAGTGATTGCTTTTGGCACAGTGGGGAGCCTGAGTAAGGACCCACAGTGGAAGATTGGGTTTGGGGTACAAGAAATAGGGAAAGTTAGCCAAATGTCAAATGTGTGCGTGGGGATGATCTGAAATGCCGGGAGTGGTAGGCTGGAACATATGTGCTTAAAATCCTCAGGCATGGAGGTGTTGTTTTCCCCTGCAAACAATCATCAGCCAACAAAGTTTCTTGGGTAGAAGAGCAGACAGAGGCCCTAGTGTGGCAGCCACGTGAAAAAATGGATTAGAAAGACAGAGGTTGGAAGCTGAGTCCAATTCGACATTGCAAGAAAAAAAGTAACAGGATTACTGCTCCGAGGAGGGCTGGCAGTTGGAACCAAAGCTCTTATGCCCCTAACTTGGGTCCCTACAAATTGCAAGTATCAACTAGACCAAATCCTGTTTTATTTTATTTTTGACCTTATTGACACACAGAAACCTCACAGGAACCTCCAGCTGCATCTCAGAGATGGAGGGAAATATTCAGAGGGATCATGGACTCTCAAGGTAATGGAGCCCATTTGCTGTTGGAAGCAATGCCGAACCTCCTCCTGGGTTTAGTAGGAGTGGGAATAAAAGAGAGTGAACTGCTGAAGAAGAAGAAGATGATGATGATGAAGATTACTATTGCAGTACTTCATGTAAGATATAACAAAGGCCTGAATGAATGTAGTTGCCACATGAGGGTGAGACAAGGTAGACTCAAGACCAAGCTACCAAATGGACACGGAGGCAAGAGAAAGAGTTGAGGATGGGCAAAATTAGTAAACTTTAGAGCCTATGAAAAAGGTGCTACCCACAGTACACTCAGGGAATTGGGGGATAAGGAAAGTTTAACAGGAAAGGTGAGTTCTCTTTTGGACACAGTGAGTGTAAAGTGCTAATGAAAGAGGCAGTTTGGTACAGGGGAAAGATCACTGGCTCTGGGGTCAGAGAAGTCACATTCAATCCTCATCTTTGACATTTTCTGCCCACGTATCACTGATGAAGCATAACTTTTTTGGGCCTCAGTTTCCTCACCTATTGAATGAGGAGGCTGGACTGGTTGGCCTCTGAAGTCCTGTCCAATGCCTAATCTAGGATCTCATTGAGTTGGAAAGTCAAGCATCTGTACCAAGTCCACAATAAATATGTTATCTAATGGCTGATCCCTCACCTCTGGAAGGCCATCTCTTTATTCCTAACTGACTCTCTAATCCACTCCACAAAGCAATTAGTCCAAACACTCTTCAAGCCTACTAAACCAACCTTTCACTTTCCTTCACAGCCAAAAACCTTGTCCTGTACATAATTAAGCAGAAGGGCCATCTCTCGTGACCTGTCTTTCCCCCTCTGTACATCTCACAATCCCTCAAGCTCTCCTCCTTTATAATGATCAAAAGGGTGCCACTTCTCACCAAGGACAGAGAGGTTCCTCTCTCTGTTCCCTGGATCTCAGCTCCTCCAGGCTTCTCTAACATATTGCCCTCCCTCCCCAACAACTCTCATGTTCTCATTAATCTTGAATCGAATGTTCTTTGTCTCATCCATTGCTCAGCAGAATGAACATACAGAAAAGCTGCCCACACTCACTGCCTATACTATCCCTTCTCTCACTTCACAACCCTTAATAATCTGGTTTCAGGTATCAACACTCAAAAGGGCTCACTGAAAAGTTGTTTTTTTTTCACTGAAAATTTTTTAAAGATTTCTTGCCAAGACTAATTCTCAGACCTCATCTTACTTGACTTCTGTGCTGTATTAGACACTATGGACCACCCTCTCCTGCTGGAAACTCTCTTCTCCAGGTTGGTACTGAGTTTGGAACCAGCTAGTGGAGGTGTTTAAATGCCAAGGTGAGGAGGGACATTGCTTTCTCTTGGTTCTCCTACTATTGACTACTGCTCAGTAGCCACTGCTTGTACCATAGTGCACGTCACAACTGCTGCAGATGTACCCTGAGACTCTGTTGCAAGGTCCCAGTCGCTTCTCTTTATGTCTTCCTGAGGACCTTATTAGTTCATATGAGTTTAATTATCATCTCTATTCTTATGATTTCTAGGTCTCTATAACTAGCTCTAGCTTCTCTCTGGTCTAAACCCACATCACCTACTGTCTAGTGGATATTTCAGATTTCAACCTGGATGTCTTCTGGTATCTTAAACTTAACATGTCCACGAGTCATCATTCTCCCAACCCCAACCCACCTCTCTTCCAAACTTTCTTTTTTTGGGGGGGGGAGGGCACCACCATCCTTCTAGTTACCCAGGTTCACAACCTCCCTGTTATCCAGTGTGGGAAGGAATCAGAACTACCACATCTTAATTTGGAATACACAAAAAACTTAAGTCTGTACTTAGTGGGGATTTACTGTTCATAGTCTTTTTTCTCTTCTTTGCCAAGGGAAGGTATTTTTAATCTAATGATAGATTTCATGAACTCCATGAATTTGGATGGGGAAAAAAATTGACATCCTTAGTTTCATAAACCACTGACTAATGTTTGGCATTCCTTCAATTATGAATTTTTTAAAAATAAACATTCTGGGAAGAGGTACATAGGCTTCATTAGACTGCAAAGGAGTCAGCGACATGTACGTAGGTTAAGAACCCTTGGTCTAGAGTAATGTTCATATTTTTATGTTAATCAAATTGATAATATAAAGGTATTTATCATGGCCACCTGAATCCCCCTCCCCACCAAAGAACCCCTACCTTTTGTCAAATATATTCAAGCAAAATACATCAATACATCCTGACATTCACTCTTCCCTTCACCGGCACCTTCTCAAATGCTTTTAGCTTCATTCAATGCTCAACTCCATGGCTCCCGGCTATCAGGATCTCTGGGATCTCCTTAGTTGAGTCTGATCTATCCATTTTCACATTATCTACTACTTAATGACATGTCCTCTACTTTAAAGGACTCTCAGAAAATGATCAGTTTAAAATTCTTGTCTCTGTATTTGTTGGACCCAGCATGGTTTCATATATATACATATGTACACATATACACACATATAGAGGTTTTAAAAAATCAACAATTTTGAATTGGACAATTTAACTGTATACTGCTGGGAATGACTCAGTTTAAGAGCAACAGAATAAAAATGCATCATTACAGGAGTGTTATCCTGGAGTCAATAGGAGGGGATGGAATTAAGAGGACAGGAGAAGAAATGGTCTTAAAGAAGATGAAGGTTATTCATTCTTTTTCATAGGAATGAGTGTGGCAGATAAATCTCTCAGACTTTTGAGTAGGCATGTTCAGGAGCAAGACTGGCCCTAGTTTTTTTAGTAAATGAAGAGTCCAAGTTGCATGGAATAAGTTGGAGTTGTGGATCTGAGGAGCAATAGGATTTGAATAACCACTATGGGAAAGAGTTTTTCTAAGTTTCAATCTTCTGTAAAGGATGGCAACTCTGGCTTAAATATTTATTATTCTTGTCTCACCATCTCATATCTTCCATATCCAAACTGTTGCCAAAGAAGGCCTGTCCAATGCACCTTTGCAGCATCTTTGAAATATGCTCCCTTCTCTCCTGATGCTGCCCTTATCCTGGTGCAAACCCTGATCACCTCATGCCTGGACTATGGAAATGGCTGCCTGCCTCCCCAATCTCTCCCACTCCAGTTCATCCTCCATTAAAGGGTCAAATTGATTTTCCTAAAGCACAAGTCTTATCAGGTCACCCATACCTAATCCATCCAAAGCCTTTCAAAATTTGCCCCCTCCTACTTTTCCAATCTTCTTACACCAAACTCCCCAGCATGTAATTTGCGATCCATGGACTATGGGGAGCCAATTATTGGGAGCCCTGCCATCCCACAGCAAGGCTGAGAAAGTATGGGATCCCTGCCATTCCCAGACAGGCTGAGAAAGAATCACTGACCCAGAGGCTGCTAGTGGGTGCATAAAAGAAGAGACAGGACTCTCCTCATGGTGAAAGTAAAGAGCCAATTTCATTACCCTATGTCCAGGCTTTTATAGGAAGCTTCTTAATTGTTTCCCCCTGCAGACATTGCTTCTTTGCCCCAGCCTTTGGGTGTAAATGCCATGCTTATTTCGAGGACCTAATCCTCACACATGTATGTTTGAGCACTTTCCTGGGGGATGGGGAACCTATCCATCAGCAGGCCAAACATCTGAGAGGGCTTGTTCAGCTATCAGGGTCAGAGTCCCACTGGCCTGTGGTTCTCAACAATGGACAACTGGCCTCTCTGCTATCCCATAAATAAGACACTCTATCCTTTAGCTCTTCCAGGTCTGGGATGCTCTCCCTCTTTATCTTTGTCTACTGGCTTCCCTAGTTTCTGTTAAGTACTTGTTTAAAAAAAATCTCATTTTCTTCTGGAAACCCTCCCAACTCCTCTTAATTCTAGTGCCTTCCCTTCCTTAATTACTTCTCATTCTTTAAATAGCTCGTCTATATTTTTGTTTCTTGTCTCCCCCTTTAGACTGTGACTTCCTTAAGGATGAGAACTATGTTTTGCTACCTGTTGTATCCCTAGCACTTAGCGCAATGCCTGGCACACAGTAGGCAGTTGACAAATGTTTATTAATGGATTACATTCGGTTGTCTCCATTATGAATAACTTAATATTGAATACATTTGAGTTCTAATTTTAAGACCTTTCCACATTCATTATATATGCAAGGCTGCTCTGATTAGTACAAGCTAATGGTGAGTATAGTGCTCACTCAGGAAAAAAGCCTTCCTTCAATCAATATAGCCATACAATTTCTTTGTAGACTAAAATCTGTTTTGTTGAAAATATTCTTTTCTCAAGCAGAGTAACACTTCATATTCATCACACTCCTAAGGTTTCTCCCAGAATTAATTCTTTTATGTTCCATAAACTGTGTAGCCCAACTGAAGACGTTTCCACATTCAATGCATTCATAGGGTTTTTCTCCAGTATGAATTCTCTGATGTTGATTAAGATGTGCTTTTTCTCGGAAAGTCTTACCACACTTGATACATTCATAAGGCTTCTCCCCTGTATGAATTCTCTGGTGTTCAGTAAGAGTTGTGCTTTCATAGAAAGCCTTCCCAAATTCATTACACTGATAAGGTTTCTCACCAGTATGAATTTTCTGATGTTCATTAAGCTGTCCTTTTTGATGGAAAGCCTTACCACATTCATTACATTCAAATGATTTCTCCCCTGTGTGAATTGACTGGTGTTGATTAAGCTGTGCTTTAAGTCTAAAGGCCTTCCTACATACATTACATTCATAGGGTTTCTCACCAGTATGAATTTTCTGATGTTTAGTAAGAGCCACACTTAGGTAGGCAGAAGGCTTTACCACATTCATTACAATGATAAGGTTTATCACCACTATGAATTCTCTGATGTTTAGTAAAAATTGTGCTATCACAGAAGGCCTTCCCACATTCATTACATTCATAGTGTTTCTCATCAATGTGAATTCTCTGATATTTGGAAAGTTTTGAAGGCCAGTAGAAGGCCTTGCCACATTCATTACATTGGTAAGGTCTCTTGTCATTATGAATTTTCTGATGTTCATTAAGCTGTCCTCTCTGTTGGAAAACCTTACCACATTCATTACATTTAAATGGCTTCTCACCAGTATGAATTGACTGAAGTTGATTAAACTGTGCTTTAAATCTAAAGGCCTTCCCGCATATATTACATTCATAGGGTTTCTCACAAATATGAATTCTGTGATGTTTAGTAAGAGCTGCACTCAGGTAGAAGGCGCTGCCACATTCATTACATTCATAAGGCTTCTCAATCGTATGAATTCCCTGATGTTTTGCAAGCTTTGAGGGCCAGCAGAAGGCTTTGTCACATTCGTTACATTGATAAGGTTTCTCACCACTATGAATTTTCTGATGTTCAGTAAGTCTTACTTTTTGTTGGAAAGCTTTACCACATTCATTGCATTTAAATGGTTTCTCACCTGTATGAATTGACTGATGATGATTAAGCTGTGCTTTAAGTCTAAAGGCTTTCCCACATATATTACATTCATAGGGTTTCTCACCAGTATGAATTCTCTGATGTACAGTAAGATCTGTGCTCAGGCAGAAGGCCCTGTCACATTCATTACATCTCTAAGGTTTCTCACCAGTATTAATTCTCTGATGTTTATTAAAGTTGAGTGCCAGCAAAAGGCCTTGCCACATTCATTACATTTATAAGGTTTCTCACCACTGTGAATTTTCTGATGTTCATTAAGCTGTCTTTTTTGTCTGAAAGTCTTACACATTCACTGCATTCAAATGGTTTTTCACCAGTAAGAATTGACTGATATCGGTTAACCAATGCTTTATGCCTGAAGGTCTTCCCACATATATTACATTCATACAATTTCTTACCAGTATGACTTCTCTGATGTACAGTAAGATCTGCACTCAGGCAGAATGTCTTCCCACATTCATTACATTCATACATTTTCTTACTACTGTGAATTCTCTGATTTTCTGTAAGGTCTGAATGTCTGCAGATGGTCTTGTCACATTCATTGTACTGATAAAGTTTCTCAACAGTATGAATTTTCACATATTCCTTAAGCTTTTGTTTTATTTGAAAGGTCTTTCCACATGCACTACATTTATATGGTTTTACTATTTCTTTCATTGAAATGTTCAGTTTTGTAATGGGATCCTTGGATTGATGTTGAGTTTCCAAATCTGAAAGAAATGACAAATGTAAATAGCCCCTGCTGCAATACACATAAAGTCCACAGTCCTACCTCTGAATCAGTGGGAAAAAATCCTCTCTGGACCCTTTTTTCCAGCCAAATGAACACAAGTTCTGTCAGTGGCTCTGGTCACATAGCAAATCTGCAGGGGTCAGTATGAGTAAAAGGCACCTTCTCTCTCCCAGGAATCTAAGAGCTGCCTCTGGGCCTCAGTCCCAAGGCCACTCTGTGTACACCTTAGAGATAAGAAGGCACCAAGATCCACAGTGCAGTTGTTGTTCTCAAGGATGTTTTGAAAGAAATTGCTTGCTTGTCAGACAATTGCTGTCATCACTGGTTTGGAGTCTCCTCATTGGCCTTCACCCTCTGTGCACGAGGTGGTCATGCATGAATCATGCTTACTCTAGAGTAATATAGAAGCTTGCTTGCTTACTGCTGGTGGCCATGTTGGAATAAACTACAAGCTGCACACATTTCAGGTCTCTGGTCTCTTCACTCAATCCCTCCTAAGATAGCAACCCAAGACTGGTCCTTGGGTCTGCAAAGGGAGTGGCCACAAAAGTCTGGCAAGCAAGGGGAGCAGCCGTGACAGCTGGTGCCCGAATGGGGACAAGGCAGGATGGAAGAAGACCCCAGGATCACGCCACTGTGCCCCAAGATACTCAGGGTACAATACCTCTGTTTCCAGAGGCTCCAGGAGTGGATTCCCAAGTGAGGATGTGCAGCTTACCAGTACTGGCACAGCTTGGAGATCAGTGAGTAAACATGGGACAAAACATAAGCACAGTGAGACCAGGGGATAGAGAAACTTACATCAGGGCTATACAGAAACAAGGAGCAACTATGCAGCTTAAGGACATTAGAAAATTAATTGACTTGGCCCATAAGGTTTTACCATGGCTCCCTGAAGTAGGATGTTATGAGCTTATTAAGTGGAAGGTCTTGGGAGAGCAAGTGACATCTTTTGATAAGACCTGTCCCGGAGAAGTCCATGGCATAGACGTCACAATTTACTACCTAGTAAAGAATGCCTTTGGAGGTAGGAGGGGGAAGGTTCGTACTTTTCCTGTCCACACACAAATGAGTCCGTCCCTACCTAGCAAAGGTGGCCCAAGCAGGGATCCAGCCAGGAGAGAGAGGAGTGAGGGGCTAATAGAAGAGGGACTCCAGTATTTCCCAGTTTCTGCCTTTTTTCTATGGAATATATTAACAATATGTTTAACATTAGAAATGAAAGTGCCAGTGGTGGCATGAACACTTCAGTGTGATGCAGATGTCTCTAATAGTATCAAGTAAGTCCTATCTAGCTTCCATTATGATCTGGAGAGCCAGCTACTGTTTAATTTCTTCAGGAGATCTCCTACAAATTCTATGTGAACTTTTGGATCCATTCTGTTATCTTCTGTGTCTCTCTGCTTTGTTTATGTGTCTTTGTGAGAATGAGTGTGTGAGAGTAATTTGTCATTCTGTAAGATTTGATGTGCAGCTGGACTGCACAGAAATGTTGTCTTGTACTCTTGTACCCTCCCCCCTCCCTTATTTCCTGCCAGAATTCACAAACGGCTGGTGGGAGATGAGGGAGTACAAGAGGGAATAAGTATTTTTATATATGATGATTATGGCAAAGGTGTACAAGTATCAGGTTAGAATTATAAAAAAATAAAGTTTAAGTATATAGCAATGACAGGAGCATGGGTAGAAAGTTTAAGATAGCAAATTGCTATTGAAAAGTGTGAACAGAAGTTTTAAGATTTTTAAAGGTTTGAAAAATCTCCTTCCCTTCATTCCACCCTGGCCAAGTGGAGTGAGGAAAAGGTGATATGAAAAGGAGGGAATCTTTTCCCCCCACAGATCAAAAGAGACAGGTAAACAAGTATTTAACCATGTCATGCCTCATCTATTAAATAAAAAGGTTTGCGTATTGGAATGCTACTAAAAATCAATTTGAACTTATTCTGCTCATTTTAAGGGAATGTGAAAAAGGTGAATTAATGTCATTCCTAACTTGATGCTTAAATAAGTCACAATTTATTGTACTAATGGGCATGTAGGCAAATTGGAATTTCGCTTAAGATATGATAAAGAAAAATGTAAAAGGTGAAAGCTTCAAACTCCCCAGTTTTGGAGAAGTGGAACAAGGCGTGCCTCTGAGATTTTTCCAGAGTTCCACTCCCTTTAAATGGTGGGTTGAGAGCATTTCACTCTCTAAAAAATTTTTTGGAATAAACATAGCAGTGAAGTACAAGGTAAAATTAGCTGAAAACATTTTTACAAAAGTTTATTAAGGTCTGTCATTCTAGATCAGATTAATAGAGAGATTGTTGTAGAAATAATAGGGAATTTAAGTTACCCTGCCAATCTGACTATAGGGGAAAGCATAATATATTTATCAAGGACCCCATGGTGCCCTGAGGCACCCTGAAGCCCACACATAGTTTTAGACAAACAGATGAACCTCTCCATTCAAAACCTAAATTCACAATCAGGCTCTACAGCTGTGAGGAGAGGAGAAAAGCCCAATTTCCTATTAATAATTTCTGTATGTGATGATTTAGAAATGAAATTAATGTCATTGTGGTTTTTCTAAACTATAGTGATATTCAAGTGCAGTAAAAATTAAGGAATCCTTTGTAAACCAGAAATAGTGTTTTATCAGCAAAGTTTTAAGCTGAATTTTATTGGAACCAAAGATAAAGAACTTGTTTAAAAACAGTTAGGTCACTTATGTTTTATAATATATATATATGCCCTATAGAAAGCCAGGTATTTACACCTTTACCTATCGTTAAAAAGGAAGTTATAGCAAAAACCATTTGTCTATCACTTATGGAAATTATTAGCAAAGTTACTTTACTATTTTAGTACTAAAACCTAAAGTTGTTAATTAATTACTGTATGTGGAAAGCAGGAGATTAGGTGAAAACTTTATTGGGATGAATTCTGCCCATTCAGACCATTCCTCCTACGTGTATAAGATTGTGAAAAAGCAGGGGCATCTCCATCAGCCCCTCCCTAAAGTCCTTCTCAGTTATTCCTATGTTGTAAGACTGCCAAAAGCACATGGAAACTATCTCTAGAGACAAGATCATTCAGCCTGAGAAGGGAACTTGTTCTATTTAAAACTTGCTAAGAAATTTGCAAAATATTTAAAAGGAACTCTAAGATTCTTAAGTCTAAATTGGCGAAAGAAAAATGTTGAAGGAAATTCTTTTTGTAAGAGAAACCTAGTTTGTTTATTACAGTTCCATGGGAATAAAACATTTTCTCTTAATTGTAATTGGCTATGAGCCATGATTTGGCAAAAGAAAATTTTATTTGCAAAACTGCTCAAGGCTCACCTTAAGAAGATTCCAATATGAATAGCTTTTAAAATACTGTGATCAGATTCATTTACCATGCCTTTTCTGGCTAAAACACCTTTTAATATCCAAGAATTTCACAATTATCTAGAAATTCAGTTTTTTATTATATTTGAGAATTGATGTTACTTAAGAAAATTTTTATACCAACTCAGTCTTAATCATCTTGATTAAAAAAGTTTGTTTTGCTCTAAAGTATTAACAGAGATATCTGGTTACAAATGTTTAATTTTTTCTTATAAAAGGTTTGCTGATTATTTATAGTTCTTAAAAACTAGAAATATAGCCTATGACATTGATTCTGATAATTATGAAGTTATTGTTACTCACTTGACTTCTGTTCATAATAGAAGGCTTTTAGCTATGATTTTTACTGTTAAATGACTTTTTCCTTTCCCTTTAATATTGAATCGGACAGCAGATATTCAGTGGACATATGCTAATATATTTGATACTGCTGAACTTAAACACACTCAGAATGCAGATCTTTTTTAACCTTTTTCAGAACCTATGAGCTGTTATAAGATAGAGGCCACTGCCTATATTGCCGTTTATTTTTCACTTCCTAGGCCTCTATATCTAAGAAATGTGATTATTACTCAGAAGTTCAAGTTTTTCCAACTTTTTCCCCAAATATTCTTAGTGTTACATTATCTTACTCTTGTTTTTATCAAAATGCATATACTCTTATGTAAACAATTCCATGTTACTAAGGAACAAGCTAGACAGATCATTAGAACCTGCCCTCAGTGTGTTCTCTAAATTACTCTTCTAGCTTCCCTTCAGACTGGGGAAGCAGTGACAATGTGTAATTAACCAGATGTTACAGTCTTTTGCTTCTATGGATGTTCTAAAACTATTGAAAACTGATCATGCTCTCAGCTACACTAACAATTCATTTCAATCTTTCTGTGATCATTTTCTGACAAAATTAATTACAGCCATAACCCTTATAATCCCACTGGTCAAGCTATACTTACCAGACAGAATAAAGATCCTAAGTCCAGTCTTTAAAACTTTGTCCATTCTAGTTCAAACTTACTATGCTATACTTATTAACGTTAGATACCTTACAGACTAAAGAAACCTCAAAGTATGTTTTCAATCCCTTTTACCATTGTTTCTCCTCTTTAGGAATATCTCAAGCCATTAAAACTGATAATAGTCCAGCCTATACTTCTTCTGCTATGTCCACTTTCATGACTGGACCCTACTGGGAAAGCGATGGTTGAACGGGCCAATCACACTATAAAGGAATATCTCCAAAAACAGAGAGGGGGAGGCAGACCTATCAGGCAATTATATATTGATAAAATATTGTACACTCTAAATCATCTGAAATTTAATGCAACTGATTTGAGCCTGGACAGCTCGGGGGGAATCAGAACCCTCGAAATGGGACAGTGGTACAACAATAAAAACAAGGACAGGTTATGTGGAAAACACCTGCATGTAATTGGGAGGGCCCTTACACCCTTTTAACCTTACTCCTTTTGATTCTAGGCAAGCTGACATAGCTATTACTCAAACTTGACATTCTGTTCCCTACCCCCAGCTTTTCTACAAATAAAACCTATTTACAAATATAAACAGGAGGGACTTAAACCAATACACCACAAAGGCAATTAACTACTGCCTTATATAATTCCCCAAACAAGAACTGGGTAGGACCTGACCCTTAACTATTCAGGGGAGAGGCTTTGTTCATTTTATCAGATGCTGCTATGAAGATACAAGCATGGAATTCCATGACCCATCTTGCAGATACAGAGAATTCAGAGAAAAAGGATCAGGAGACCCGTCCCTAAAGACAAGTCAGGAAGAAGTGACTTAGAGTCTTGCATTTTCACAAGATACTACCCTCCAATGGACTATTGCCTGTTTAACTTTCCCTTATATGGTGTATTAGTGGAGCCACCCTCTTTAGAACAAGGTGATTTCTGGACTTTTAATCATGGGACTGATTGCCATAGCTTCCCTCTTAATGTCAACAACCATTTCTTCTATTTCCTTACTGAGTGAAATACAAACTGTTCAATTAATTTGTAAATGAATTGGCAAAGAATGTTAGCTTGAAACCTATGTAATTATGCCTACACTTATCCCTATGTATGGAATGTTACTTGTATTAATTGTGCTCTTACTTAATATATATATTTTTTGCCTTTTCTAACTAATTTTAACTCATGTTTAGTATCATCTGTCAGAGGGATATACACTACCTGCAATTTCTGCTCTTTTAAAAAAAGGGGGGGGATATGGTCCTATTATTGTGTCAAACTTATTTTATTGTCAAACTTATTGTTAGACTTATTATCCTTGTCAGATTCCTTGTTCCTAGACTCACTGCCCTACTATTATTGTACTCTTACTAATAATTTCAACTACTGTGTCTTCAATTTCTCTACTTAGAAGAATCCAAGAAACTGCACAATATGTTAATGGACTTTCATAAAATGTCTCTATAGCTGTTAAGACACTACATGATATTAGATAAGGACGTTTTGTATGAGATCAATGTATTAGAGCCATTAGTATAGTTATGTAAGTCCTTTACCATATATTAGCTCTGATTCTAATGTTTTTGGGACAGAATACATGCCCAACTCTGCCCAACTTCTTGGGGTTTGGCATGATTCAGATATTACAAGTTATATCGGTAAATACCCAAAATCATAATTGCTCTGGAACTGATCCAAGAACACTGCCAACATGATACTGTTAACATTGTTTAAGTTATTTCCTTTTAATTTGATGTCTATGATCTTACATATTTTGCCTGTATTGATTATTGTATTATTTCTTTGTGTCTGCACTGCAGTGTGACTATCAGTATCAGATGATATGTGTTACCCCTTTGCAATGGGACAATGCTACCGCAAAGTATAATTGGACTACAATTAGGAACCACCTGAATGGTTTGTGCCTAAACAATACTATAACTTCAGATATTGATGATTTGTGGAATTTGGCTCATGAAATAAATCGAGCAGCACAAACTGACCTTAACCCAGAAAAAACAGCAGAAGATATATTAAAATGGTTTGATAACCCTACTTCCCTGAGGTGGCTGTGGCCCCATAGTTGGCTGGCATTAGTAATAGCAGTGGCCATATTATTGCTTTGTGGCCCACCTCTGATTGGCTTAATGTTTAAATTGCTTTATAATAGCTTAGCAATCATTCAGGCTGATACTCACCTGGCACTATCCAAAACAGAAAGGGGGAGATGCAGGGGTCAGTATGAGTAAAAGGCACCTTCTCTCTCATGGGAATCTAAGAGCTGCCTCTGGGCCCCTCAGTCCCAAGGCCACTCTGTGTACTCCTTAGAGATAAGAAGGCACTGAGACCCACAGTGCAGTTGTTGTTCTCAAGGATGTTTTGAAAGAAATTGCTTGCTTGTCAGACAGCTGCTGTCATCACTGGTTTGGAGTCTCCTAACTGGCCTTCACCCCCTGTGCACAAGGTGGTCACGCTTGAATCATGCTTACTCTAGAGTAATATAGGAGCTTGCTTGCTTACTGCTGGTGGCCATGTTGGAATAAACTACAAGCTGCACACATTTTGGGTCTCTGGTCTCTTCACTCAGTCCCTCCTGAGATAGCAACCCAAGGCTGGTCCTTGGGTCTGCAAGGGGAGTGACTGCAAAAGGCTGGCCAACAAGGGGAGCAGCTGTGACACAAATCCTTATCTCCAGCAGTCTCTGTGCCTGAGTAGATTCAACATGAGCTGCCATATGTAATTACTTCTAGGTCTTTCTTATCTAGTGCCAACTACTAATGGCTTGCCCATTTTAAAAATCATTCCAGGTATTTTTCATAACAACTATATTCATCAAGAAAATTCATTCTCTAAGCCTATTTCATACTAACCTATACTCCTGATTTTCCAAACAATTCCAGATTCACACAATGAAAGCCTCACCCAGTAGTTTGTGCTCTTGAATTGATCCAATATTAGGCTGCCATATCCATTTGCTTCTAAGTCTTCCTTATGAAGTACATTACACTAATCTACTTTTCTGGTTTTTAAACTAGTACTAGATAGCCTTGATAATAATAGCTTTGAAGCATAGTGTTCAGATCACCTGCTGCTATCCCACTTTTCACTTATATCTTTATGGATATTTGCAATTGAAATTCTTTATCTTGAAGGTTTTAATATAAATTATATTGTTTTTTGCATGGTTCTACACAGAATTACGCTTGTAATTAATTTGCACAACATTAAATCTATTGGTTAACTTAGCAGTACTATTAATTCATTAGGATGGTGTAGTTCATCTCTTGAATTCAATGTCTCTTGAATCATTTAGGCCTTTCTGTGAAAATTGCTGGATTCATATGTTGTCCCTACAATATGGTGTAAAACTCACTAAGGAAAAGGCATGTTGCATGTTTCATTTTTTTTCTTTGAATACCCTGTGCTTACCCCAGTGCCCAGAACATAGATTGTATTTCATAGATACCTGCTGATTAGTAGAATTCGTAGTTCTATTTACAGTAGTTTGCTTTGTGCTTTAGCTTAACTTCCAAATATCTTGTGCATTTTTTTCTTCATTTAAAACAGAAATTCTCATTTTACCTGCATTGCCCAGTTTCTCATAGAGAAATATTAATAATCTGCAGAAATTTATTTTTATCCTGATAATTTATTGCACCTATTAATTTTGCTAATGAATTTTAGGTTGATTTTCTAGGATTTTGTAAGTAAAGCATGGTAAATAAAAGTATGATTTTGCCTCTCATTCCTTTCCTTTTTCTTGAGTTTTTGCTATACTTATGCTGGAGTGGAGACAGGAGAAAACTGTGCTTTATCCTTATCTTATTGGAAAACTTACAGTATTTCTCCATTAGAAATGATTCTACCTCTCAGTTTAGATGAATACATTTGGTTAAATTAAGAAACATTTCATCATTTTTGGTGCTTTTTGGTATTTTTAATATGAAGAAATGTTATATTTTGTGCAACCTTTTTCTTTTTTAGAATTAAAATTTTGTAAGCTTTTTCTGTATGACAATCATGTGATTTAGTGAAAAATGTGATGAAATACATAGTTCAGGAAAGTTCAGGAAAAAGAGAAGCCAAAAGGCTTGCATGTGATGGAGAACATGAGTGACAAAAACTATATATCACGAATACTTATTTCAAAGAGTCAAGGACATTAGATACAATGAACACCAAATATTATCATGAAAAATGGCATAGATTATGTATTAGCTGATGACTTGTTTACTGATATGAGCGTTTATGTTCAAAACATGCAAAGGAGATGTAAACTGTTTACATTATTAAATGAAAAAAATACCTCAAAGCCTTAAGAGAAATATCAGTTAAAATAACCCTGAACTTTCTCTTCACGCCGAGGAAATTGGCAAAGATAACACAAGGCGACAGTCATCACTGCAGGAAGGGCTCATGGGGTGTACTATCTGGGTGGACCTTCAGATTAGTCCAACTAGTCTGGGAAACTGAGAATTACATGAATGCCAATACTCATTGTATTTGTGAAACGCTCACTCTGTACCAACAAACCAGCTCCTGTTCTATGGGGAAGATGTCACACACAAGACCCACAAATTGGGGGCACTTATTCATTGCTTCTTTTGTGCCAGGGGCAGTACTAAATGCAGATCAATTTCATTCCAAAAGAACACAGAAAGTTTTCCATGCAATTATCCAATGAACAAGTTAGAATCACAAAACAATAACCAGCAGAATGACACATTTCTGAAAAATCATCTAAAGGTTGTGTTAGTCATGCCTTCTGTCTTCCCATGACGACCACTCTGCTCTCGTTTCAAAAGGAACCCTCACTTGTGAACAAGTTGAAGAATGTGGGACCAACACTTGGTCAGAGAGCTCAGCTGATGAGGGACACCCCCCTTTCCCTCATCAGGACCCCAGGTCCAGTTCTGAGGGACAGTGGGGTCTGGCCAGGGCATGTCCAGGACCTGCAGTGGTTTTTAAGTTATTCACTCTGTGACTTCCTTTGGGAGATCCTCCATTCACATACTTGTAGACACAGTGTAGAATATTCTCTCTCTGCTCTTTAATTCGGCTCTGCTGCCTACAATTCTTCCCAGGTTTCTCTAAGTTTCTCCATGTTCATTTCTTAGAGCAACACAGTTCTATTATGGTCATACCCTTTAGTGGCATAGACCACTCTCTAATCAATATGGACTCTCTATTTCCCTAACTGATGAGCACTCACTTTGCTACGCTGACCTGTGAAGAAGAGGAAGTCTACATTACCAAATGCCAACCAACCACCAGTCAGTGGGGCAGTTATTCCAGGAGAGATAAGGCAGCAGGGTACCTTGAAGGAAAGACAGGAGCCCCAGCACCACCACCTCGATCACCATCCCCCATCAGATGTGATAGTGACACTGGGGCCAAGAGCCTTGGCAAAAGCTATGCTTCCAGCCCAGTGCCCACAGACATCATCCTGGGAAGCAAGCCCATGGAAGATGCAGTCTGGCCTCTGGTCCTGCAGGTCCACAGGTGCTGAAGACCCAGAAACAAAGTCCTTGTCACCAAAGATTGAGGAAAGGGTGTCAAATGGGTCAACATTACAAACCTATGTGATTTTAGCAGCGGGAATGACATTAAGGAGGCTTCATCATCTCCCTTGCCACTGCACCTCAAGGACCAAGGGACCTTCCTCTGACTTGCAGCTGAAATGTTCCCTCTGTGTTGTTTCCCCCATTAGAATGGGCGTCCTGAAGGGCAGGGACTGCTTGACTTTCCTGTCTGTATCCCCATCACTGAGCACTATGCTAGTAACACAGGAAACACTTAAAATACTTTTTTAAAAAACACCCCAAAATCCTACCATGTTTTAGTACAAATACTAGACTTTGGTTTCTTTCTTTCTCCATTTTCTTGAGAAATACGCTCAGTAATGAGAGAGTTAGGTCCAGGGATAGTTCAATCACTTTGTTTGCTTAACTCCATAAAGAAATCAATAATGGTTGGACCACTTCCCAGCACCACTAATAGAACATCAGCTATATACCTATATACCTATATACCAGCAATACCAGCACCCCCTCAATGACTGTTCCTATCTCTTTACCAATTTGCATGGTGTAAGGTGAAACCTCCATTCCAAACATTTTGTTAATAAAAAACAAACATCAGAAGGCAATAGGGAAGCAAGCAGGCCATGTCTTTTATTTTTGGCAAGTGAAATAAGAAACTTTGAGAAGTACAAAGGAATGACCAATCAAGTTAGTTGAAGTAGAAGAAGGACCACTACTCCTGAGGAGACCAAAGGTCTCTCCCCTATATGAGGCCCCTCCTTCTCTCCCCAAGGAGGGGCACACAAGGGCACTGACATCAAGGCACTGACTTATTCAGGGGACAAGGAGGCTTAATGAAGGAGCTCATGACAAACAGGTTCCCCTTGGATGCACAGCCCCAGGGAGCTGAAAGAGGGGCTTTTTGCTGAGCATTATACAAGGGAATCTCTCCAGAGGACCACATCAGCCATTGTTTGCAATGCCACACCTGCCTGGTTGGACTCACTCACCTGCATGGCTAATCTTCGTTATGTCTCCTTCTGGAATCCATGGTACTTCCCTTCTCTCCAACTGGTAGATGACAAATGGTTTGGAAAATGCAAGTCCTATTCAATAGAAATGGGACACAGGGAGGGCTCAGCACAGAGAACTACATTAGAATTCAATCTTAAACATGTCTCTTTGTGGTTAGCAGGAAGGCCCAAGAGTAATACAAAACACCTGTAAAAGGGACTTCAGGTATGCCAATAAAAAGTCCTAGGGAAAACAACTCTACAGTTATCGGGAGAACATGTACAATGCTGTACTGCTGGTAAAGCTATGGATTAGTCCAGCCCTTCTGGGGAGCAATTTGGAATTATGGCCCCAAAGTGATAAGACTTCAAGTACCTTTTGACATGAAGCACAAAATGTTTATGGCACACTGTACTGCAGTGGCAAAAACTGAAAAACTAATGGGGTTTAGCCAAGGAAATTATGATATCTGCATATTAATGGAATTCCATTATGCTGTAAAAAATAATAAAGCAGGACGGTTTCAGAGAAAACTGGGGAGACTTATATGAACTGATACAGAGTGAAGTGATCAGAACCAGGAGATCAATGTATGTGTTTGTATGTGTGCGTTAGAAAAATGACATTTTAAAGACAAATATTTTTGAAAGACTTAAGAACTTAAGAACCATGATAAATCATGATGTCAAATGTTACCCACCTCCTGACAAAGCTCATGGGCTAACAAATTCATTAATTTGAACCATCACTTAAAAAAAAAAAATTTACATTATTTTTTAACATAATATTTTATCTGCCCCCCCCCATTACATGTAAAATCAAGGTCCATGACTTCTTAAGAGGATAGGAGTCATGCATGTATTCAGGTATCAGCTCTAGGAATTTCAGGAAGAATCTCAGATCATTTGCAACAGAGATCCTGAGTAGTTAAATCTCACAAGAAATCCAATCAGTGTGCCAGTTTCCAGGAGCACAAAATGAGCAAAGTAGATAGTGTCAACCACACTTTGCCACAGGCTACCCCTCAACTGCCAACTGGACTTCTTTTATGATCCTGAGCTCCAGAGCAATCCTAGAGTGTCTTTAGGTATTTGTACCTGCAAACCAGTTCACTAAACATTAGGTACTGAATAAAGTGGGGAAATCTCCTTTCTTAAAAGTAATTACTTATATATATATTTTTTTATATATATACGTATTTATATATATATATATATATACTTTATTAACGAATGAAATCAATTAGAAAGCAAAGACACACATGACTATTGACTACATCTTAGCTCTAAGAAAGAGCACCGCGTAAGTTACTTCAAACCCTTGCCAAAATAATACATTCCTCTTTACTTCTGAAACACAATTTACCATTTAGTTCAAGCCAGATAGTGATTCCAGCTTCTTAAAAATCATCTTCATATTTCTTAAGGTAAGAGTTAAATGCACTACTCATAAAAAAGACATTTTTTTCATTTTTCTTTGTCTTCTATTCAACTACCATAGAAAAATCGTTTTTCCAGAACATACTATAAATTGCCAATTCCTTACATACTGTTCGTAGATTTTCTTTATGTGTCTTCAAAACTTAACATTTAAGACAGCTCTGCCAAGGAAGATGTCTCTCATTACAATCAACTTTCCTTTGTGTATTACCCAAAAAGACACTATAGATCAGCAGTTCTCAACCAGTGGGTTATATTCAATTTAAATACATCCTGCATATCAGATATTTACATTACAATTCCTAACAGTAGCAAAATTACAGTTATGAAGAAGTAACAAAAACAATTTTATGGTTGGGGGTCATTACAACATGAGGAACTATATTAAAGGGTCGTGTGGCATTAGGAAGGTTGAGAACCACTGCTATAGATTAAGAATAAAACATAGTCTGTCCTGATTCCAGTGGGAGAAGCTCCTCAAAGCAACAGTTACCACTGTCACTCTCAACTGCCCTTTCTACAGCATTCCATTTGGCTGTTAAAGATACAATAGCAGCATCTGTAGCCTCAGTGGGAGAGCCTAGTAAAAAAGAGTTACTAAAGAGGAAAGGGGAAGGAATAAGTATGTAGATAACACCTACTATGTGCCAGGTGCTCAGCTAAGTAAGTTACAAACATAATCTCCTTTGATCAAAAACTTTCACCACTGAACAAAAAGCATGGGTGTATCCAGTGTCTCTCAGACCCAAAAAGATTAGGAATCTCATCTCTGTAATCCCAACCTTAAACGCTCAACACTTGAGACACCCGGAGGCAAAGAATCACAGTATTCAAGCATTGGAAAATACCTTAGAAGCCGTCTAGTTCAGTCTACATATCCTACTATGTTTACTAAGGTAGGAGTGAAGGCCTTCCACTGGGAACATTCTGAGTACCAGGGGAAGCTGTCCTTGCCCAGAGAGAACCAAGTCATTATAGTTCTCCAGCATTACATCCCTGCAAATTCCCTCTGACAAGTGTCCAGATAAATCCATTCCTCCTGGGTGAAGTTCATGGCAACATCCTTGAAAGTCACTGATTCCCAAAACACAAATCAATTTGAGTTTGCCCAGGACTCTTGTACAGAAATTGTAAGAGAGGTGAAGTTGGGAAACAAACCAAAAAATTTTGTTTCTACCTCATCAAATAGAAAAAACACATTACAAAATAAACTGAACATAAGAGAAGTTATTCTGTTGCTCCTTATTCTATTGTTTAAATTTACACTTTCACATGTAATCTTTTTTGATTTTGAAATCTTGGAATATTTCTGTTTGTTGATGATTG
>CM053587.1:355125927-355149321 GCA_028646515.1 Pseudochirops corinnae
GGCATCCCCTTAATTTCCAGTTTTTTGCCACCACAAAGAGAGCTGCAATAAATATTTTTGTACATATGGGTCTTCCTCTCACTTCTATGACTTCTTTGGGATACAATCCCAGTAGTGGCAACCCCCAACTCTTAATCGTCAGGGATTGCATAAGCAGGGGTGTACAGCAGGGATTGCCTAGTACACATTTTAATTTTTGGGCCTGCGGGGAAACCCCACAAATGGGGCCCGCAGCCAACTAGTCTACTTATGTGAAGAAACAGGAAGATGGCTGGTTAGGGCAGAATGAGGGGAGGGAACGGATCAGAGGAGCCAGACTGAGGCCAAGTACAATATTCTCCACTTCTTATGGACAGTGTCAAACCCTAGATACAGCGGGGACCACATCATCATAGTGATCAAGGGGGCCCGTAGCGAGGATCCCTGACAATAAGTAACTTGACAGAGTTCATGCAGGATTTGACAAATTGGAGAAAGAGATTAATCAGGCATGGACCTAAAATAAGAGCTAGGGTAAGGAGTAGGAGACTGGCTAGGGCAGATACTCAAGTAGTGAACCAAGGGGTGTTTGAAACAGTGACTGGCACCAGTCTTCAGCATCTTCCCTTTCCCTCTGTTGGTCTGCCAAATTTTTACAGACCAAACTCAAAACTTTCCTGCACCACACTGGATGTGTTCGCATAGAAGCAACAGGATTCCCCGAGGGCAGCACAGAGGCCTGCCTGCCAGAGAAATAGCAGATCTGGGCCCCTGTGGTTTTGGAGGGCCATCTTCACAAGGGAATCAACCTGTCTCTCCAGCACAGAGATGGAGTGCTCTAGGTGGGAGAGATCAATGTCCACCTGTGCACTAAGTTCCCAGTAGATGGCGTCCCCCTTAATTAGGCTGGTCACCCCAATGGCGGCTGACCCCATCAGTCCTAGCTCCACCAAAGGGGATGAGGAGGCAGGCCACATACCTTTGACAGAAAGTTTTGACTTCCCCTGGGGCAAAATAGCTCCATCCGCCCCTCTCCAGAGAGGGAGACCTGGGGGATTATTGCTACCAGGATACAAAGGAGGCCACCTGGTGAATTCTGTTTTACCAACACTGTGGCAGAAACACACCTGGTGAGGCCATCGAGGCATGCCCACCAGGCTCCTGGCAGGGCAGGAAAGAAACTAGAAGTAGAATATTTAACTTCAAGGGTAGAGCCACAAATGGGGCTATAGGGAGAAGCAGACAGGTCAGTGTCCTTGGTTGTCAGGCAGAGCCCAAAACCTTGGACATCTCCCAAGGTGAGCCTTGGCTGGTCCCAGTCACAATCCCTAGAAGTATTAATGGGTTCTATGGTAGTATTAATGGCTACCCCAACAGTAGTATGGAGGCTGGGGATTTATGCAAAGGCAGCATTCAGGGGCTAAATCAGGACAGGATGAATTCACCATGCCGTAAATGGCTTGAAGCCCCATGACAGAAGAACTAGGGGGTGTCTGGCTAATGATAGGGCCATTCTTAGGGGAAAGGGCAAGCAGGCTTTTCCTAGGTTGAGGGTTGGGGCTGGGAGTTCGGAGTCTAGGGTATGGTGCCACCCGGGGGGGCAGAGCTAGGGAACCCAATGGACCCATCAGGACTAGGGAAGCTTGGCAAGAGATAGTCAAGAACACCCCTTTGGTGGGAGGGAACAAGTACTGACCCTGACGGCTGAGGTAGGCAGTTGGAGCATCTACTTGGACCCCGCGTGTATGGAGGTTGAGCCAAAAAGGGTTGGTTGGGTCTGATATAAAGATGGATGTGTATTATGGTTGTTTTTCCCCTCTGCAGACTAAGATGAGGCCCCCCACCCAGGAGCATGGCATTGGCACAGCAGAAGGAGGGGCCTAGCAAGAGGGAGGCGCAAGGACAACCTGAGTAATACAACAGGCTGGACAGGCAGCCAGATTCTGCCCGCGCATCCCAAGCACCAGGGCAGGGCACGATTGTCAGGGGAGCCAGGTGATGACATCCATCCCAGGGGGCTGATGCAGCAGAGGTCCGAGATGGAGGAATATCCTGCTGCTATGGCCTGGGGGAGTCCAAGGGGTTTGAGTAGCCTGGAAGGAACCCCAGGCCTGGCTGGGGTAGTTCCTGGCAGAGTGACGTGTACAGACTTTAGAATACCAGGGAATGAGCAACTCAACCTTTAGGGCACCTTTACATCTGCATCACTTCCCCACTCAACCACTAGGCAGGAGAATTCTTTTGGGACAAAGGGACAAAGGTCACTGTCTTAGTAATTGCTTCCTGCTGCACAGGGGCGAAGATTCCATTTCAGGGGCCCAGAATTGGTTGAGGAGGAGTAGTCATCGTGGGAGGTGGAATGTGGTGCCAGCTGAGTCTAGGGTGAAGAGACAAGAACCACTCAGGAACGCCAGGGGTTGGTATCCTAAAATCTCAAAGTGGAATTTCTGCGGGTGAGAAGACACAAAGCAAACCAGGAGGTTAAGCACGGACCAAGTATGAGAGCAAGTAACAAGATTAATAATAGGTCAGAATGGGGGAAACGAGGGCAAGGAACCACGACCCCCAGGAGGAGAGAGGGAGATACCAGGCTGGAGTGGATGTCTTGCATCCAAGAGGCTGTCTATAATATCCTTTGAGTGTTCAAAGGATAAATTCCATGCAGGGTCTTCAGGGAATAGGGGAGAGCTGTGGGGAATAACCTAGTGTACTGGGAATGATGGTGACACACCCAGCAATCACGTACTCTGCCTTGCCCTGCAGAGTGCCCTATTTGAATTAAGGAATTAGACTTCCAGTCCTGAGGAAGCAGGCCTAACTCTAGGCACAGGGTGGGAATCAGGGACGGGTGAGCTAGAAACAGAAGTAGTTCAAGGTGGGACCCAGAACACAGCATAGCTAGAAACCACACAGCAAGTCCCCACAGTGAGGGGCTTCAATGCATAGTCTCCTTCGATCACTCCTATGGCTGGTCACGCTTTGCATCTTATGTCTTATCTCACATCTCACATCCTGCCTCCTGCTTGCTTCATCTGCTTCAGCGCTCCTGTCTGCCCCACCACCCACTCAAATGGGAGAGGGACAAAGGAGCTGTCCCTGCTTGAGTCCCTGGAGGGGGACAGAATGAGGCTAAAGCGGTGTCCAGGGGAGGAGGAGAATGTGGAACAGGATCCTTGTTGCATGACCATCTCAGGTGGACAGCTGATAGCCTGGGAGACACAGATCTGACGGACAAGTTAATGTGCCCGAAGAGAGGAGAGAGAAGACCAAAGAAAGAAGCCAAGGGCATCATGGCGGTGTTATTTACTTTGACATGTGGGATGGTCTGATCTTGTTATCTTCTCGGAAGTTACCACTCTGATTCCAATGCCTTCAGGACAGCGGTTCTCAACCTGTGGGTCGCGACTCCTTTGGGGTCAAACGATCCTGTCACAGGGGTCACCCAAGACCATCAGAAAACACATATTTCTGATGGTCTTAGGAACCTCCTCTCTCCGTCTCCACGCGGGTCCACCCACATGCAGACATGTCCACATACAACTATTAAAAGGTCACGGCATTAGGAAGGTTGAGAACCACTGCTTTAGGAGGATCAGATGCTATTGAGGACCCAACTCTATACACGTAAATATAAGTAACAACACTTTGCAGGTAGAAGTTTTCTATCCTTGAGTTCAATAGGGACACAAATGAATTTACTTATAGGAGAGACTGACTTCTACGCCAGTTATCATAAAAGACTTGGGAGGATCCATAAGTAATTAATTCCAAAAAAGTACATATCAATAAGTTGACTCCAGTTATCATTAAAAACACTTTAGAGAATCCTTAAGTAATTAATTCCAAAACAGTGCACACCAATATGCTGGTTATAATAAAACATATTTACACCACAGTACACATAGTATAAACAGGTATTATTTCCACGAAAGTAACAAACTTTGAATGAAGTTGACCTTCCTATTAATACAAAAGTATTCCATAAATTACCTCCCTTTAAGAAATTCTTTTCCTCATACAGAAGACATTTCTGATCTAGTCTCAGTATTTAATAGAATAACAGCTTAGGTCCCTCAATCAGTTGTACCAATACCCAATTATTATAACATCATTTTGAAACATTTAAGGACCTTATTCCATACAGACATATATCTAGTGACAGGTAGATGACCAGACCAAATACCATTTACCAAGTTCTTTAATATATAAAAAGGAATAGAATCTGAGGCTGAATAGCCCAGATCCTAAACACACACTTTATTATAGTAGCTCATATGTATCCCAGCCTTAGTTTATGGGATAATGATTCAACATTGTCTTTGCACCTTTGTTTCACAGACTTCTTTTCCCTTATTTAATTATTCCCATAACATTCAGAAAGAATGTTCTATTCCAGGGATTTAATAATTTACCCAGTTGTTTGGGGCATGGAATGACTACACATTCAGATTGAAAACAGCAAATTTCACATATGTGCATTGTGCTCACATATCTTTCACTACCACTTGCTTTGATTACAGAAATTTGCCATAAAAAGGAAATCAAGGGCTTGATTAGATAAAACATCACAGTTTTCCAACCATGAATCATCAATTCCACCTCATAGCCACACTCAGGAATAGTCAGGTGTGAAATATTCCTTTTCAAAGGAAAACAATGGGTAAACTGAGCCAGGATCCCATCCTAAGCTGAGGCGAGGATTGTTCTCTCAGCTTTTCTTTTTCCAGACGCAGACACCTGTAACAGTCACATTCTCTGAGTGCCTCATGGCATTTCTCTCTGAAGGTGGATTATTGACTATTGATGGATTTTTTATGATCCATCAGACAACTCAAAATAAATCCATTATGGTCCCTAGAGCTTTTACCTCAGATGGCAAGTTTCGCTGATCAAGAATTTTCCCTGGACTTTCATTTCAAATTTAAACTTGTCCTTAATGGAAAGCTAATCACTGGAGATCATTTCTTTATATTTGCAAATTCTCAGCATGCCAAATTCCCTGGTTAGGAACTCCATAACCCAAACAAGCTCTTTGGCAATCTTATAAAATTAGGCAGGATGGAGAGAGTCCCTTGAGGGGCTGCATTTTCCACCCCTCAGGATAAAGCTGCTATGGGCGTGCTTTTGATTAGCCCCAAGGACTGCTCTGAATGGGCAGAATCTTCCTTTCCATACAACACACACAGAGTAATCAATTACTAGCTTTAGGTTTTAGCATTGAAACATAACCAACATCTTATGATTTTCATAAGCAATAGCCAAATTGTTTTAGCTGTAGCACAAACAATAAGCTTCAGATGACATCATTTGTATTCCCAATCCATATAATATTGATAGGATAGACTGTCTTACCTAGTGCAGACGACTGTTGGCTTCTAACCTCATGGGAGGCCCTTCCAGGCTTTCGGTGGCAGGGGCTCAGGGCCATAACCAGCTGAGTCCTCAGGGTAGCTGGTGTCTCTTCCTCCTCCTTCCTTTTGCCAGGAAGGCGAGTTTGTAGATATGAGGGAAGGGTGAAACTCTTTTTTCCTAATCTAATCTGGGATGAGAGGAGTCAATAGAAAAACTCCAGGGCTTTAACAGAATCTACTCAAATGTTTTAGGTATATTTAACTTTCATTATAATTCCAGGCTGGCCAGACCAGGAACTATAAGGAAATGAATTTTACAGATTTCCCAAATTACAATATTTCAAAAATGTTACAACATGCCGGTCAGAGTGTCCCATTCCTCCTCTTTCATTCTTTTGACAATATAGTTCCAGATTTTAACATTTAGGAATTTATCCTGGTGTCTTTGCATTATGACCAACTTTCCATTGAATTGCAATGTACCACAAAGATTTACCATGACCATATACATAATGAATTCCCGTTCTAAATTACAAATTTGTACTAAAACCCAATTACTATAAATCAATTCTTAACTGACTTTAAGAGACTGATTCCTCAGTAAAACTCAGAGGCTTGAAGAAGTAACTGCTGCCCTTCCCCCTCCTTCCTGTTGGGGAGTGGTAGAATTCCCTTCTTAATCTGATCTGGGGTGAGAGGACTCCTCAGAAATAGTTTTAGGCCAATGCCACTGGCCTTTCAGATGTGTGGCTGTGTGGTCTTCACCTCACCAAGTTTGCTCCTGATGAAGGCTCCCCATCCCTATCTCTTCCCTTCAGCATTTTACTCAGGAATTCCTTTTTCTGCCAGACCTGGCTAACTAGCCTCCTCAGCCCTGCCTACCCATACCTTTCAAACCCTGGCTGTTTGAAAGGCTGCCGGATTTTTACTCCCCACCCACTTCCAACCCTTCAGGACTTGTTCCCAGGTATGGAGGGGGGGTGGCTTCAGGGGACGACTGCCAGACAAAAATCTCATAAGACAATGCTGACACACATAAGACATGGACAATTTACAAACAGAATCAGAATCTCCCATTTCCCAAGACAGACACACAAACATACAGCAAAATGAAATGAGCAGAAGGCACAAGCAAATACGGAGAGCCCGGGATCAGTTACAGAGGCGGGCATGAGCCTGACGTCTCAGGGCACGGCCCAAGGGGATGGTGTGGCAGCCGCGTCTAGCCTCAGTCCCCAACAGAACCAGGAAACCAAAGGTACTTACCTCTCCAGGGGTCCAGAAACCAGATATCCACATAGCTTTGAATGGGGGCTAGATCAGCATTGGGGGCAGGTTGGGTATCTCTCCTTTCAAATCTTAGGGACCTGAGATTTCCTCAGATGCTGGCTCCCCTAAAAGTCAGGGGGTGAGTAGATGCCCACCTCCGAGGCTGAGAACCACACAGGTTTTTGGGGACTCTGCAGTGACATGGAACATCGCTTGATCTCGCTGGGGCCTCCAAAATGTTGTGCCAAAAGAAGCAAGTGAGACCCCAAGTGCAAAATTTTGGAAGTGGACTTTATTTAGCACGTGCTGTTTGGGAAAATCACCCAAATCAAACAGGCTTGAATGAGGGCAGGTCACTGGTATATAAAGGCAATCTCCTGACCCTTAATGGTCAGGGATTGCATAAGCAGGGGTTTACAGCAGGGATTGGCTAGTACACATTTAAATTTTCACACACACACGGGGAAACCTTGGGGCTTTGCAGCCAACTAGTCTACTTCTGTGAAGAAACAGGAAGAGGATGGCTGGTCAGGGCAGAATGGGTGGAGGGATCAGGGGAGCCAGACTGAGGCCAAGTACAACATCACCAGAATACATTCTTTGAAATATATAGTTAACATGTGACCTCAAGAAGTACTTTCCATATTTATTAAATCTATAAGGTTTATGAAAAGTATGAATTTATAAAAATTTAGTAAGGAGATTAAGAAGCACTCCCTCCCACATTTTATTTTGTCCAGTATGAATTCTCTTATGCTTATTGAGTTGTGTGGTCAGGTATTAGACTCACTTCCCCCACCCTCCACATTTGACAATCATAAGTTTCCTTTCCAATATGAATCCCATGATACTTTTAAAGTTCTCAACCATGACTAAAAGCCTTCCCATATTCTCTGGTGTTCCATAAGAGAGGTACTCAGGTGGAAGACCTCAAAGTCATCATACTTAAAATCTAGCCAGTATGAACTCTCTGGTGTTGAGTAAGTCTTATCTTCCGGCTGAAAGCCTTGCTACATTCATTACATTTATAAGGTTTTTTAGAAATATGAACTGTTTGATGTCGACTAAGCTTTTCTTTTATTCGGAAGGCCTTCCCACATTCATTACATTCATAAGGTTTCTCACCAGTATGAATTCTTTGATGTTGAATAAGTCTAACCTTTCGGGTGAATGACTTCCCACATTCATTACATTTGTGAGGTTTCTCACCAGTATGAATTATCTGATGTTGATTAAGCTGTCCTTTCAGTCGGAAAGCCTTTCCACATTCATCACATTTATATGGTTTCTCACCAGTATGAATTCTCTGATGTTGAATAAGTCTTATCTTCCGGCTGAAAGCCCTTCCGCATTCATTACATTCATAAGGTTTCTCACCAGTATGAATTGTCTGATGCTGACTAAGCTGTCCTTTTAGTGGGAAGGCTTTTCCACATTCATTACATTCATAAGGTTTTTCACCACTATGACTTCTCTGGTGTTTAGTAAGAGCTATGCTCCAGTAGAAAGCCTTCCCACATTCATTGCATTCATAAGGTTTCTCACCAGTATGAACTCTCCGGTGTTTATTAAGAGCTGCATACCAGCGGAAGGCCTTTCCACATTCACTACATTCATAAGGTTTCTCACCCGTATGAATTCTCTGATGGAGAGTAAGAGCAGCACTCCAGAAAAAGGCTTTCCCACATTCATTACATTCATAAGACTTTTCACCAGTATGCACTCTCTGATGTTTGGTAAGAGCTGCACTCCATCGGAAAGCCTTTCCACAGTCATTACATTCATAAGGTTTTTCACCCGTATGAATTCGTTGATGTTTAGTAAGAGCTCTACTCCAGTAAAAGGCCTTCCCACAGTCACTACATTTATAAGGTTTCTCCCCAGAATGAATTTTCTCATGTTCAATAAGGTTTGATCGATTGCTGAAGGCTTTCCCACACTCATTACATATATAAGGCTTCTCACCAGTGTGAATTCTCATGTGTTTAGTAAGAGCTGTACTCCATCTGAAGGTCTTCCCACATTCGTTACACATATATGGTCTCTCACCAGTATGGATTCTCTGATGTTTAATAAGGGCTGTATTCCAGCAGAAGGCCTTACCACATTCATTACAATCAAAAGATTTCTTACGAGTATGAATTCTTTCATGTCCAATAAGGTTTGCTGGCCTGCAGAAGGATTTCTCACATTTACTACATTTATAAGGTTTCTCAGTATTTGGAATTATTTGTTGTTGGTCACTTTCATAAAATTTCTCTCCATGATGAATTGTCTGGTGTTGAGTAAGTTTTGTCTTCTGGCTAAAGGTTGTCTCACATTCATTATATTCATAAGGTTTCTTATCCACATGAATTCTCTGATGCTTAGTAAGAGCTGACCTTTTTGGGAACATCTGCCCACATTCATTACAATCGTAATAAGGTTGCTCACGAGTATGAATTCTCTCATGCTCACTAAGATTAGAACACCTGCGGAAAGTCTTCTCACATTTATAACATTTATAGGGCTTCTCTCCAGTATGTACTCTCTGATGTTCATTAAGCTGGTCTTTTAATCGGAAGGCCTTTCCACATTCCTTACATTCATATGGTTTCTCACCAGTATGAACTGTGTGATGTTTCTTAAGTCCTGCTCGCTGGGAGAATACTTTACCACATTCATTACATTCATAAGATTTCTTTCCAATATGACTTCTCTGATGTTGAAGAAGTCCTCTCCTCTGACGGAATACTTTCCCACATTCATTACATCCATAAGGTTTCTCATCAGCATTATTAATCTGATCGTGAGTAAGAGCTAATTTCCATTGCAAAGCTTGCCTACATTCCTCAGATTCATAAAGTCTCCCTCCAGTAAGAATTAACTGATGCTCAGTAAATTCTGACCTCTGATTGAAGCCCTCCCTACATATATTATATTCATATGGTTTCTTTCCTAGATCAGTTCTTTGATGCTGAGTTAACTGAGTTGTCAGTCTATCAGCCCTCTCAGATATGTTACATGTATAAGGTTTTCCTCCAGAGTGAATTGTTTGATGTTCCGTCAGTCCTGTGTTCTGATGGAAGGTATCCTCACATTCATTAAATTCAAAAAGTTTTTCTCCAGTATATATTTCACAATTTTCAATAAGGCCTGAATTATATCTCAAAATTTTCCTGTTTCCATTATAGTCAGAAAAAGTCTTCTTTGAGCACATTCCGTTACATTTTCTAATATCTGTATACTGTCTGAAGCTCATTTGGTGTGTATCATACCTATCGAGACTCTCACCTCTTTCTGGTTGTGCAAAAAGCCCTAGCCCAGGATTAAAGACTCTACCATGCCTATCACAGTCAGAGTTTCTTGGTATGCTGGCAGGTTTCTTTTGCGTGGTTTTGACTGGCCAGGAATGTTTCTCCCCAGAGTCCTTTTGCCTCTCTAAACTGCCATCACATTCCCAGGCTTTTCTCCATTTGGAGAAAAAGGAGCCATCCATTACAAGTCTTTCTAGTGATGTTTCTTCCACTAAAATGTCCAGATTTTGAGATGATTTCATGGATTCTTGCTGAATTTTCCAATCTGAAAGAAATGGAAAATGTAAATAATACTTATAGTCCTGGATCAACACAATCTTATCTCTAGGTATCCATTAAAAAAATTAATTAAAAAGGTTTTCCAGTAAATTTTCCTGTAGCAGCTCATATCAAATAAAGACCTCTGCCCCATTAGTTTGGATCTTAGGTTGATACAACATGAGGCTGCTGCATGCATATGCTTTTAGGTCTTTCTTATGTGGAACAAGCCACTGACCAACTTTTCTATCTTTTAAAACTAACAGCAAGTAGTTTTCACGCCTGATTTATAGGATAATCTTGAGTTGTTGTAATGCTAGACTCCATCATCCCTAACTTTACAGGTCATTTCCTTTAATGCTCTCAACCTTCTGTTTCACTATATTAATTTGATATATTTTTACCTAGCACTCCTTTTGTAATTATATTGGCATAACTTTAAATTCCCAATTTAATTTAAGTAGTACTGTCATTTTTATCAGGTTGGTGTAATCTATCCATGAACACTGAATGTTCAAATGACACATCTGTAATGTTTGAACATAATGAGCAAGCTAGCCTTCAGAAACTAAAATTGGGAGGTACAGGGAAGAGAGTTATTAAGTCCTATTATGTGCCAGGTGATCTTCACAACAATCCCAGAAGGCAGGTATGATTATTACCTCCATTTTGTAGATGAGGAAATTGAGGCAGAGAGAGGTTAAGTGACTTTCCTAGGGTCACAAAGCTAGTAAGTGTCTGAGCCTGGATGTGAACTCAGATCTTCCTGATTGCAGGTCCAGAGCTCTATTCACTGTACCACCCAGATGCCTCACACAAGTAAAATATTTTCTTATAATTGGATTGGATTAAACAGAAATGGATGATTCTGAGAAAAAAAGAAATATTAAAACAAAAACCAAAATACTAAAAAAAGAGAAGAAAATATAAGGTAGTTTATATTAAAAAGTGACTTTCATCAAAGAAGAAAAGAAATCTGAGTCACTATGCTTCCAGAAAACTATGACAAAAAAAAATAGAGCCTAGATATCATATATCAAGAAATTATGAAAGAAAACTGCCCAGAAATGTTAGAACTAGAGAACAGTTACCTCCTATGAAACACCAAACCAAAAAAAAACCATGAAAATTCTCTGATTGGGGCGGCTAGGTGGTGCAGTGAATAGAGCACTGGCCCTGGAGTCAGGAGGACCTGACTTCAAATCTGGCCTCAAACACTTAACATTTACTAGCCATGTGACTTTGGGCAAGTCACTTAACTCCAATTGCCCTTCCCTCCCCCCTCCAAAAAGAAAAAGAAAAAAAAAGAAAATTCCCTATGTTATGGCCAAAAAACAGTGCGTCCAAGTCAAAGAAAAATTATTGCAAACATCCAGAAAGGAAGAAAAAATTCAAAGATGAAGAAACCACAGGAAGAATCATACACGATTTAGCTGATACCATTATATAAAAGAGTAGAGCTTGGAATATTCTAAAATGCAAAAGACTCAGGTGTACAACAACTGAATAACCAACCTAGTAAAACTGAGTATACTGCAAGAGGAAATGTACCTTTGATGAAATAGAAGAATTCCAAGCAATTCTAGTATAAAAATCAGAGCTGAGTATAAACTATTCTGTCCAGTTATATGCTAATAAAAATGACAAATTAAGTGGATAAATATTTACACATTAAATGCCCAGATTAACAGATAAAAAAAAGAGAATTTAAATAACCAAAACTCAGAAAAAAAAACTGAACAAGCCACAAAAGAACTCCTAAAATTAAAAAAAAACCTGTGAATTTTATCAAACATTTAAATAATTATTAATACCAGTATTGTATAAACTTTATAAAAAACATGGAAAGATGGGATCTTTGATACAAATATGGTCTTGATATAAAAACCAGAAAAATCAATACACAGAAAGAAAGATAGAGGTTAATATTCCTAATCTTAAGTAGAATATTAACAAAGAACATACAGCAACATATAAAAAGATTATATACAATGACTAGTTTGGATTTATAACAGAAACGTAAGATTGATTCAAAATGGGAAAACAATAAACATAACAGACTGTATTAATAACAAAAACAACCAAAACCTCAGGATTATGTCAAGAGATACAGAAATAACTGTTGATAAAATGTAACACTCATTTCTCTTAAAATACTAAAAAAATCATTTGAATAAATGGACCTTTCCTTAATATGATAAGCAGGATCTACTTAAAACGCAAGCTAGCATAACATATACTGGGGATATGCTAGAGGGATTTCCACTAAGCTCAGGGACAAAGCAAAGATGTCTATCATTACCACTATTACTTGATGCAGTGCTAGAAATGCTCGCTATAGCGGACAAGAAAAAGTGAAAAAGAAGTTATGGAAATAAGCAGAGGCAAAGAGAAAACAAAACTACTGCTCTTGACACATACTTTGTTGATTTACTTTATGGAACCCTAGAATCAACAAAAAATTAATGGACATAATGACTTCAAGAAACCTGAAGCACATATCAAAAAACCCACATAAATAAGCAGCACTCCTGTATGTCACCAACAAAAGCTAGCATCTTCCTATGAAGACATTCACAGGAACAATGTACAAACACAAACACTAATTAGTGCTTATAAAGAAGCATTATTTGTGGAACTAAAGAACTGAGTAACTGGAAAAACATGAGTTACTCATGTGAAGAACAAACAAACGTGATAAAAATGATCGTCTCAGCCAAATCAATTTACCTATTCAGTGCTATGCCAATAAAGCCACTGGGAGACTACTTTATAGATATGGATGAAAATTAACATGGTTCCTCTGTAGGCACAAAAATGCTAAGGGAAATAATAAAAAAAGTGGGGGTGGCTAGGTGGCACAGTGACTAGAGCACCAGCCCTAGAGTCAGGAGGACCTGAGTTCCAATCCAGCCTCATACACTTAACATTTACTATCTGGGTGACCCCAATTGCCCTGCCTTCCACCCTCCAAAAAGCAAAAATAAAAAATAACTTTTTTTAAAGTGGGAAGGAAATTGATCTAGCAGTACCTGATCTCAAACTATACTACAAATTAGTGAACATCAAAATGATCTGGTGCCAGTTAAAAAGGAGACCTCTCAATGGAACATTAGGTATACCATAACATACAGCAGCAAAGAAATCTTGTAGTCTAGTCTAATGTTCAGTGAACCCAAAGACATTTATTACTGGGATAAGGTCTATGTGACAAAAAGTACTGGGAAAACTGGACAGCAGTCTGGAGAGAATTGGGTTTAGACAAACATTCAATACCTTATGCCAAGATAAATTTGAAATGGATATATTACTTAAATTTAAAAGATCACAACACATGCACATAGGAGGAGGGAAGAAATTATCTTTCAGATCTATGGACTGGGGGAATTCTCGGGTCCTTCTGACTCCAGGGTCGGCGCTCTATTCACAGGGCCACCTAGCCACACCAAAGCTGAGTGGTTAGACTGGGGGAATTCTGATGAAACAAGGGATAAAGAGGATTACAGAAGGCAGAATGGGCAATTTTGATTATAAAAAATGTAAAAGGTTTTGTAACAAACAAAACAAATGCAGTTGAAACTAGAAGGGAAACATTTCACTGTGGTTTGTAAAACTATGTCACAAGTCACCTTTTGAAGATATACAGGGAACAGAGTCAAATTTACGAGAATAAGAGCCGTTCTCTACTTGATAAATGGTAAAAGCAAATAAAGAGGCAATTTTCAAAGGAAGAAACTCAAACTATCAATAGCCAGATGAAAATTAAAGCAGTTCTGAGGATCTATCTCACACCCATCAGACTGGCAAAAATGACAAAAAAGGAGAGTGACAAATGTTGGCCGATCTACGGAGAAGACACTGTTAGCGGAGCCGTGAATCAGCCCAGCTCTTCTGACAAGCAACGGAGCCAGGCCCCCAGAGTCACTACAGTGTGCATGTCCTCCAACTCAGGAACACTGAGAAAGAAGAAAAGGACCCACGGGGAGAAAAATCACGATGATGATGACGACGACGCTATGAAACACTTACCTAGTGCTGTAAGGTTTAAGGGGAACTTTTATCTCACTGGACCCTCACGACAACGCTCAAAGGGAGGAGCTACTATTTATCCTCATGTTATAGCTGAGGAATTTGAGGCCAACAGAGGAAACATGACTTACCCGGGGTTAGCGAGATGGTAGGTGTATGAGGCGAGATCTGAACTCAGTGCACAGAGCGCTGGGCCTGAAGGCAGGAAGACTCATCTTCCCGAGTTCAAATCTGGCTTCAGACACTTTCTAGCTGGGTGACCCTGGGCAAGTCACTTCACCGTTTGCCTCAATTCCTCATCTGTAAAATGAGCTAGAGAAGGAAACGGCAAACCATTCCAGTATCTTTGCCAAGAAAACCCCAAACAGGGTCACGGTCAGACATGACTGAAATGACTCAACATCAGTAGATGCTTCATGGAAATGCAGGATGCAGTGAGGGGAGCAGGAAGCCAAAGCCCTCTGTCTGAGGGCCCTCCTTCATGCTGCTGCTGCTGAGCCTCCGTGAAGGAGCTCCTTGGGGAGTATTTCACAATGACCAACAGACTGTTTACAATGACTCATCTGCCTAGCCCACCACTTACCGGCACAGACAGATCTTGGGCCTTCTCCTTCAGGAACACAAGGCTTTCCCCCCTGTTCCAACTGGCAGATCACTTCTGGTTTGGAAGCTGTAAGTCCTGTTCATTGGAAAAGGGAAAGGGGACAGGACAGAGAATCAGCAGAGGATTCAGTCCTAAAGCCTGCCTCTCTGGGGTTAAATGGCTAGAGGAAGGGCCGCAGGCTCCATCTTTTATCGTGCTGCTAAGCAGCTTGGGACAATGGGCACAAAAAGGACTCTACGAAGGAATAATTCATTTACTTGGCCTGCTCCTTGCTAAGAGGAGAGGAACATCCACGTATTTCAGGCATCTGCACTTGGACTTGAGGGGAGGATTAAATGACAAGGAACAGGGACTGCAGGAACTTAAACCTGACAGGCCACAGCCAAGAAACCAAGGTCCAGGTGTATAAAGCAAACTCCTCTACCTATGAGGTGACAGCGCACGCACCCCATCTTTCTTGGCTGTAAGAGGATGGGGAAGCTCTGTGCGCATCCACTAACAACCGCTCATTCCTCCACCGTCCCCCCAAAGCCCCCCCGTGGGCAGCCTGGGGGCCTCACCCAGGCAGACCAGGTTCCTGTAGTTCTCCATCATCACCTCCCGGTACAGCTCCTTCTGGGAAGGGTCCAGCTGCCCCCACTCCTCGGGGGTAAAGTCCACAGCCACATCCCCAAAGGTCACTGACTCCTAAAACAAATAAATATGTTCTTACCTCATAGAGACCTGGAAGAGAAGTGCGTGTTCACAGGAACTATACAGATTAGTTCTGCCTCTTCAGGCTTTAGTAAATAAAGTAGTTATTAGACACCATATTCCAGGCACCGTGCTAAGCACTAGGCATCCAAAAAAGGGAAGGTCGTCCCTGCCTTCAAGAAGCTTATATTCTAATGGGGAAGACAACACAGAAAGTGGGGGTGGGTCCCACTTGGGGAAAAGGCAGATGTTAAAGAGGAGGAGAAAGCCAGAAGGCCCCTCCTCAAATCGCAGTCTAGGGGAAACCACAGTCAATTAGCAGAGCACAGCCTCAAAGAGAAAGAAACGGGAAGTGTGAGAGTCTTCCCAGCACACCCTCTGCAACTCAGTCAGCATGAGATACCGGATTATCAAACAGAGCAACAAGAACAACTCCTATTTAAATCATAATTTGGGCTCGTCAAGTGCTTGACTCACAGCAAACCCAGGTGGCAGGTATGAACCTGCATCAAGTTACTTTGAGGTGGACTTCAGGAAGACAAAATTAGTCCAGAAGAAGGAGAAAAGACAGCAGGAAATCTTAATCGAGGGCTATGCTGGAAAATGATGACAAATGATGGCTTCTGACTTTGGCTCAGATATTTCCAGTCCTGTTTGGCTCTTCACGACCCCATCTGAGGTTTTCCTGGCAAAGATACGGGAGTGGCTTGCCATTTCTTTCTTCAGCTCATCTTACAGATGAGGCAGACCAGGGGAAGTGACTTGCCCAGGGTTACACAACCACAAAGTGTTGGAGGCCAGATCTGGACTCAGGAAGCCTCTGGGCCCAGCACTCTGTGTTCTACACCACCCTGTCTTGCCACTGGACTCCAATGATTCTGGAGGAGAGAGTGAGGCTGATGACTGTGCAGCTCAGCTTCACTTAAATCCAATTCTCGTGCAAGTCATCACCCTTGTGACGTCACTGAGAATGAACAGCAACAATCCACCAGGACCTACTGGCATCAGTCTGGGGGAAATGACGGAAATACAAGCGCACGTGCATGCACACACGCACACAAGCACGCACACACGCACAGACATGCACACTCACACACACGCACACACATGCAACACATGCATGTACACACAGGCACGCACATGCACATACACACGCACACACATGCATACACGCACACTTGTGCAAGGTGATGGAGATAAAAAGACAAAAACAATAATTCTCTCTTGTTCTCTGCATAGAAAAGGTTTGTTTTTGTTGCTCATGACAAAAAATAATCTTAAAAACCACACACAAATCTCACTGATGCAATGGCCTCCCAGAAGAGGATGGCAGCTCAGTGGATGGGAAGGAAAACAAGGAGCAGGACTCATGGCGACAAGGACGCAACCTCTTAGGACACAAAGCGCCAGCCCTACTGCGGGAGTCAGCCAAGCAACAGGAACATCGCTGATCTCTCAGGGACATAAGAAGGAGCAAGATTGGAACTCCATGTCCCGAGGGCTAACTCTGAGAAACAGTGGAAGCAGATGGCCATGCAGGGCGGCTTCAGGGCATCATTTTTCACACAGTGACATTCAGGGTTTTCAATTGTCTTGTTCTTCTAAGAGAATTAAAACCCTTAAGTTGTCTCCACACACCTCACCTTCTGGATCAGTGTGCTTTGCTTTTAATGTTACTGTCATTCAGACTGTCTTTCACTTATGAATATTCCCATTACCAATCGATCATTCCTTCTTCTGTTTCTCATGATGTTAATAATGACAGTTAGCATTTATGCAGCACCTGCTGCGTGCCTGGCAGTATGCAAAGCACTGCACAAATATTGCCTCATGTGACCCTCCCAGTGACTCGGGAAGGGGGGTGTTATTATGATCCCCACTTTGCAGAGGAGGAAGCTGAAGCAAGCAGATGAAGCGCCACTCACACACACACACGCATGCACACACGCACACGAGCACACACACTGTGCAAGGTGATGGAGATAGGGATTCTGACTTGGGTCTTGCTGACTCTAGCCCCAGAATGCTCTTCTCTGCGCCTCCTGGCTGCCTTTCTTTACAGAGTTGATTCTCAAATCTTGTTTTGTCAACATATACTTTGTGCCTCTACCATGATGAATTCCTCTTTTTTATCTTTTGTTATATATGATGCCTATGATTACAAAGTAATTTCCCTGCTTCTCTCTTAATGATATCTGTTTTCTGGAATTAATGATTGCCACAGTTGATTCAAGTTTTTCTCTTCTGTCAATCATTTCCACTGTGGAAGCCATCAATTCTGCTTTCATAATTCTTTTTTCCCCTCTCTTTTAAACCATTTAGAAACATCCCATTGCAGTTCCAAGATTTCTTGGGAATCCACAGGGTCCTCTCTCATGAGGCACTGATTCATTTTCTTTTATCTTGATATATGACTGTTTTACTCCATCTAGAGGCCATGATCTCCCTTACTACCTTCTCAGAAAGATCTGCTCTGCTCATGCTCAAGCTCTTTTAGTTTCCTTCCTCCTGAGGTCGTTGGTAATTTCAGTCTTTTTTTTTACTCCCCTAATGTTCCCTTTCTGATATCCTCCCCTCTAATGGCAGTTTCCCTGGGGAGGAGTACATAAAGTCGAGAAACAGCCCAGGGTCCCAGAGCCAGTCTAGGTCACTAGCAGGCCTGACAACTGGTCGTCCTGGTCCGATTTCTATCCATTGAGCTAAGTTATCTCATCAAAGCTCATACTATAAATAATTGAAGGAGCAGGGAGAGATATCTTTCACGTGAACAGAAGACCTAAGAAGGGACAGAAAGGATCATAGAAGATTATAGAAATGTTTAATTACAAAAAATTGAAAGGCTTGAAAAAGGAAACCTAACAACAAAGGCATGATTTGGAGCACTCTCACAGGCTGCTCATTTTGAGAAGTTTTGGTGTGAATTCTTGGCCCTGTGTTCACTGACTGACGCGTCTGCCAGGCTTGGCTCTGAAACAGCTGCAGAGGAAATGGCCCCCACCCCTTCTCCCTCCCTCCTTCATTCCACCAGGAGTGGGGAAAACGGCTTGCACCATCAGACACAACTGGTTTTGCTGAACCACCTTTTTCCTCTTTATAAAACAGTCTTTGTTATAAAGGGACAGCTCACTGAGCGTGGGAGAGCAGAAATAAAGGGGATGTAAAGACAAAGAGAGCCAATAAAAACGAGACTTTTAAAAAACGGCCATTCACACGGCGCTTTATGGTGCACAAGGCTCACTACATGCGGCTCTTCATCTGATCGTCACAACGAGTCTCTAAGGTGGCTGCTGTCATTATCTTCATTTTGTACATGAGAAAACTGAAACTCTGAGAGAACACGGCAATTTTCTGGGGTCACACAGCTTGTAAGGGTCTGAAGTAATATCTGAGCTTAGGTTTTCATGAATCCAAGTCCAGAACTCTCTCCAGTGTATACCACCCCGCTGCCTCAATAAAAGCTGAATCCTGAATCTGTCTTAGGTTTAAGCAGAAGAAAGGAGAGAGAAGTGATGAAGGTTAGATTGAGAGCCGGGATTTTACTAAAAATAACAAACAAACAAGTTAGTAGACAGCTACCTTACCATGATAAAAAGAAAACATTAACATGCCATGAACTAATGGATTTAAAACCCATTTTGAAAATTGTAATCTTGACTATTAATGGGCTCAATTCACCAATAAAAAGGAAGTTTTTATACAATGCATTAAAAAAATAAAAATCTAAATTTTCTTCTTACATGAAAACATTTAATGAGAAAGGAAGTATGTAATTTGAATGTAAAGGACTAGAATAAAATAAATTTTGTGTCAGCTGAATAGGAAAAAAAGAAGTGCAATCATTAATTCCAGAAAACAGATATCATTAAGAGAGAAGCAGGGAAATTACTTTGTAATCATAGGCATCATATACAACCAAAGATAAAAAAGAGGAATTCATCATTGTAGATGCACAAAGCATATGTTGACAAAACAAGATTTGAGAGACATATGATGATTTCTAAATGGATATCTCAATTCTAAGTGCCTCTCAGACTCCCAGGCAAATTGCACAAATAACCTGTACGTGGTTAGGACACACATTTATAACCTGCGCAGAGAGACAGAAATCTTAGGCACACGCGACGCAGACCATAACTCAATAAAGGAAGAGTTAGGGAAACATCCCATCCTAAGGGAAAGGTAAGCAATGCAAGGGTCAGGAGGCATAACATATGTCATATATGTGATAAAGACAGATTTACAATCACATAAAGGAGAACAATAAGAAGTGATAACCGTTTAATATCACATGTTAGCCAAAGTTTGAATTAATCAAACAGACTGCTCTGCCTCATTTTGCAAAAAAAGGCTCTCTCTATCTCAGCCCCTTCAGAGACCAGATAAGGCTGGGCGCAGGGTTTAACACGGGCATCCAGAGACCATAAATCCCAAACAGACCCGGCTCGGTCTCGCTCTCAGAGAATCCTTCTCCTTATGTCGACAAGAAGGGGCCTATTTTATGGCCCTTAAGGACGAGACCTTCAACTTGAGGCATTAACTTGAGTAATGGGACTTTTTCTTTAGATTTCCTGAACATATACCATGTTATAGAATGTTAATGGTAAAGAAAACCCAGATATTTGGATCATAATTTCAATCGGCACTTTGTCAGCTCTCTTGTTTTATTGTATTTGCCACTCATTCAATTAAGAAAATCCCTTTCTCGTACAATGATTAAACGATTATGGGAATCATAAATCAGTGATTTATTTGGGATGGTCCTAAACTGTACTTAAGCTCTCTTGTCCTTGTGTTCATGAGTCAGGACTTAGCTCTTGCCTCCTTGCGCAAGCACCGCTAACCGTAAGGGAATAAGGAATAAATTCTGTAACTGTACGCCACTGTCTGTCTGTCTCCTTTAACCAAACCTTTGGCAGAAGAAAACGTGGAAAATGCCAAGACAATATATTCGAAGGAAAAGCCACCATCTACTCACCTTTTGGGTCTTGGCTGTCAGAAGCCCAGGGGCCATTATTTCCTCTGCAAAGGAGACAAAGCTACCTCCTCCTGGTGAAAGCAGAACTGGGGAAGAAAAGGGACCATGAGGGGAAGAGCGAGCCTGCCCGGCAGGTCCCAGGCCCGTGAAGCAACCTTCCTACACAACTCTTTGCTGCGGTAATAACCAAGAAGAGAAATGAGGAGGCTTCCCCAGAACTCCGTTAGACCCACTAAACACCTCTCACACAAGGCACCGGGCCAGCCGAAGGGGAGCAAAAACTAAAACAGTCTCTGCTGAGGATCTCCCTCCCCCTCCCCCTCCCCTGTTTCCCCTTCTCCCCCCTCCCCCTCCTCTGTTCCCCCTTCTCCCCCCTCCCCCTCCCTCTGTTCCTCCTTCTCCCCCCCCCCCCCATCTCTCTGTCAAGAGACAGAATCTCTCTCTCTCCTGGCCAAAAGCATGGCAGTTAATAGCATATCAAAGTGTAGAGGAGCCAACCTCCGACACACTCCTCTGAGTCCGACTCTCCCAAACGGGGAAGGCCCGAGGGTAGGGATGGAAATGATAAGGACTGGGAAGGAAGGGATTGCTCCAGCCTACAATTTTTGTTAGAAAAGAGGAGAGGAAATGGGGGCATAGTCTGACACACATCACAGACATTATGAAAGCAAATTTCAGAGAGTCCAGGGGAAGGAGAGGGGGGTTCCCTGGGAGTCAAAGTCCAGAAGGAACGGGAGGTACTCAGGAATGAAATTCTGAATACACAACAGGAAATCATTCCAATGAAATGGGAAAATGAAATCTAATCAAAGAGATCAGGGTGGATGCAAAGGGAGCTCCTCAACTTAGGTTCTGAAAAGAACGCACAGCATCAAAGTCAGAGGTCAGAAGATGACTACAGAGCGATCACACTGTTGTGCGAGACACGGTGAAGATCCCTCAGAAAACTTCTAGGCTGGGGGCCCCTCACAGGATTAAAGGCTGGGTTTTCACCTCCGTTGTTCTGTAAAAGCAAGCGGCTGACCCTGATATGTTCCAGCAGAGGAGGACAGGAATGCAGCCTGCAGACACATCTGCATGGTTACCCAGCTCAAGAGACCAACACGGACGGGAGCTGTACAAGAATTCTCAGGTCACTAAATCTGCAGGAGAATCCCGTCTGCTTAGGTCTTGGCCCAGTTACACTGTAAGGGCAAGTGACCAAGAAGCCTTATAGCAACAAGGACAAGAACACAGGCTTTGATCACGTCTGTTCATTACTCGAAGGAAAAGGGGGCCCCCAAAAATGCAGGAGCTGTGCCAAAGTCAATGGACTGCTAATCTTACAGAATAACTGCACCTGCTTACTGTGTGTGTGTCATCCCTGTCCTCAGGTTAGATTTATCGTGTCTTAGATTGTGCCCTCAAAGATCGAGAGAATGAGCTGAGAGGAAGGGGGCTGGGGAGGACTGCCCTTAGGTAATGGGGCTGGGGCTATAAACGTGTGCATCTTCTCTATGCCTGGTGCGGTCTGACGCTGGGAATCTACTGAATGCGCTCAGTGTGAGTAGTTCCTTTTCTTGCAAGAAACATAAAAAACTCCTTTCTACTTTCTACCTTGAGAAGTCTGAGTTCAATTTGGTAAGGGTCTTTGTTACCCCCCACACTGTCCTGTAAAAAGAGTGTCGGGAACATCAGAGATCCAAAGGAGCTGCGGTTGGTGAGGGAAGCTTAAGGACCACAAAGAGCGGTTTTTAAAACTACAATGGGAGAAAAAGGCTCAAAGAATGAATAGGACCACTGCTCAGAGAGACAGAGAGGATAGCAACCGATAAAAAAAAAGTAGTTACTTGATTCTTGTTCTGTTCCTGTCTTCTCCTGGAAGGAAAATGACCTTTACACTGGAAATAAGAAAAAAAGATTAACAAGGAACAGATGTTCTACTGGGGCAGAGTCAAGATGGTTGCGTAGAAGCAGGAAAACTCTGCAACTCCCCCCATAACCACTTCAAATACCTATAAAAGATGACTCTAAAGAGATTTTAGAGCTCCAGAACCCACAAAGTGACAGAGAAACACATCTCCCACTGAAGGCAGCCTGGCAGGCAGACAGGAAGGGTTCATCTGCAGCATACTGGGAGCGGAGCACAGTCCTGTGTGAACCCATGGTTTTAGCCCCAGGGTGGCCCAACCAGCCCAGCTGGAGCTTTCAGGAGAACAGATCACCAGCAGCTGTGGTGATTTCCAGAATTATCAACCCATAAGAGCCAAAGACAAAGGGTCAGTGGAACTCAGCTAAATATCAGGGAGAGGATCCAGTCGACTGCCTCCAGAGAAAGAAGCAGTCTGAAGTGGGGGCCCTGCAGCCACCTCCACGTGGCTGCTTCAGAAGCTCCCAGCCTACAGATTGCAGGGGGCCAAGCAACCATTCAGAGGCTAAGTGTTCTTGCCTTAACCTGCTTGGATCTGGATTGTGGTCTTGGGTAGTGGTCCTGAGGTGTGTGACCAGTGAGCCAAAGCTGGGGGGTGGGGTGGGGTGTAGAGATGGCACCCTCCTAATAGCTCTGGCAGCTGTGAAACCCCCAACAATTTGGGACAGAGCTCTCCCTTCTGGAAGCAGAATTCTACAGAGCCCAAAAGTCAAGTAACTGACTGGCAACATGAGCAGGCAAAGGAAGCAAGGCAAGCCCAGTAATCCAACTTTAGATTCCTTTTTTGGGGACAAAAAGGATCAAAGCATGGAACAGGAGGAGGACAACACAGTCAGAACTCCCGCACCAAAAGCTTCCAAGAAACATATGAACTGCTTACAGACCACATAGGAGTTTAAGAAGGATTTTGAAAACCAAATAAGAGAAGTGGAGGAAAAATTAGGAAGAGAAATAAAAATGATGCAAGAAAATCATGAAAAGAGAGTTAACAACCTGACTGAAGAAAATAACACCTTAAAAAAAATAGATTA
>CM053587.1:355149421-355206997 GCA_028646515.1 Pseudochirops corinnae
AAACAGATCCAAACAAATGAAAAAATAGAAGGCAAGGTGAAATATCTCACTGGAAAAACCACTGACCTGGAAAATAGATCCAGGAGAGACAATTTAAAAATTACTGGACTACCTGAAAGCCATGATCAAAAAAAGAACCTAGAAAGCATCCTTCAAGAAATTCTCAAGGAAAATTGCCCTGATATCTTAGAACCAGAGGGCAAAATAGAACTTGAAAGGATTTACCGATCACCTCCTGAAAAAAATCCCCAAAAGAAAACTCCTAGGAATATTATAGCCAGGTTCTGGAGTTTCCAGATCAAGGAGAAAATATTACACGCTGCCAAGAAGAAACAATTTGAATACTGTGGAAACACAATTAGGATAACCCAGGATCTAGCAGCTTCTATATTAAGGGATCGAAGGGCCTGTAATATGATATTCCAGAGATCACGGGAGCTAGGATTAAAACCAAGAATCACCTACCCAGCAAAACTGAGTATTATGTTTCAGGGGGAAATATGGTCATTCAGTGAGGTGGAGGACTTCCAAGAATTCTTGATGAAAAAACCAGAGCTGAAAACAAAATTTGACATTCAAATAAAAGAAGCATAAGAAGGTAAATATGGAAAAAAAAATCATAAGGAACTTATCAAAGTTGAACTATTTATATGCAACATGGAAAAACAATAAATGTAACTTATTAAACTTTTCCCAGTATGAGGATAGATGAAGGGAATATAAATGTGTATATATGTATACATACACATGTCTATATAGGAGGGAATATATGCGTATGAATACATATATGAGTGTTTGTATATACGTGTACAGGTATACATAGAGGAGACAAGACCAATTGAACAGGAAGGGATGATATTTTAAAAGGTGAAATTGAGACGTGAGAGAGGAATATATCTTATTTCCCAGTTGCATGGAAATAATAAAAAATAAACAAATAAATATATAGTAATAATTATACACACACACACACACATTTTAAGCATTTGATTTTAAAACTTTAAACTCTAGATTCTTTCCCTTCCTCCCTCGTCACCCAGCCCCACTGGAAAGGACAAGCCATTCAGTACCAGCTGCACATGTGTAGTTACACAGCACATCTCCACAGGGGACATATCGTGAGAGACTGACTCCCTCGGTCCTATCCCACCCCCCACTTGTTCTCTACTTTGTCCCTGTCCCTTTGAGAGGAGACAGGGAGAGACAGAATGGGGTTAATCATCTCATAGAAGAGGCAAGGGATAACTGTTACAATGGAGGGGAAGAATAGGGAGGCAAAAGGGAAGGGGTCAACCTTACTCCCATTGAATTTGGCTTAGGGAGGGAATGACACACACACTCTACATTGGGTATCTTGCCACACAGGAGAGTAGGGGGGAAGGGGATGAGAGGGGGGATGATGGAGGGGAAGGCAGGGTGGGGGGTAGGGTTGTTAGAAGCACACACTTCTGCAAAGAGACAGGGACAAAGTGGAGAACAGAATAAGTGGGGGGAGGGGGAGGACTGAGGAAGTCAGTCTTTCACAATATGTCCATTGTGGAGATGTTCTGCATAACTACATATATAAAGCCTGTATTGAATTGCTTGTATTCCCAGTGGAGGTGCGTGAGGAGGGAGGAAGGGAAAGAATCTAGAATTTAAAGTTTTAAAATCAAATGTTTAAAAAATATATATATATATAATTATCATTATTATTTACATGTAATAAGATACATAGGCACTGGGGTTGGGAAATCCATCCTGATCTACCGGAAAGTCAGAGGCGTGATGGGGGAGGATATAGCAGACAGCAGACTGGGGGAGGGGAATACAGTGGGATGCTGTTTTGGACGGGTGGGTAGGGGAAAGACAAGGAGAAAATTTGTAACTCAAAACCTTGTGGAAATGAATGATGTAAACTAAAAATAAACAAAAGTTAATTTTTAAAAAATGCCGTCTACCCCTAACCTGGAGTTATACAGAATGAAAAAAATCCCTGTGAAATCCTTGGCACTCCTCGGGGAAAACACACAACGCATTTGTCCTTATTTTTCTTGGACGAGATCCAGTTATCAAGAGAACTGCTGTCTGAAGGGAGAGGGTGGCAGTGGCCGCCAGGGAAAGGAGGGTTAGGAGGAGTCATCCCTTTCTGAAAGGTTTTGAAGGTTTCTAATCTGGTAATACTGATGACTTATTAAGTATTACTCATGCATGCTCGGCATCGAGTTTGCCTCATACCCTAAATATAACCGCCATGGTAACAGTCAGGGAGAGGAGCACACTTGTACTATTAAGGGTTTCCATAGCAATTTGTGGTGCTGTACACAGCAAAATCTTATTCATCTAAAATACAAGGTAGCTGGGGGGGGAGTTTGAAGTAAATCAAGTTTGTATTAGCTAATATTTTGATTATTATTATTACTATTTGATTATTTGTTTGATTATTACTACTGTATAATCCCAAGATAATCAAGGAGACAGTAATGTGACGACCCCTAACAGACCTGACATTCTCCAGGACACGTGAAATGCCACGGAAGAGTTGGAAGGGCCAACGTTATCGTTATCGCCCCGAAGAGAACAACCCACCGACCCTAAGACACTGGGCTTTGTCTCCAACACCTGGGAGAATTCTAGAAGCGCTTACTGCAGAGCTGGGTTTCAGGCGTGGGTCAAAGCAGCGCAACTTAATTTCCTTTTCTGGTGGGGCTGCCGGGCCAGAGGAGAGAAAGGCCGTGGGGGTCCCCCCCTAAATTCGGGCAGCGGACAAGAAGACGGCCGGAACGGACTGGAAGGTAAAGTGGCCAGAAGGATTTCGACCTGGTTGGGTGAGACTGGGCTCAAGGCGTCAGTCAGCGGGAGCCCCAGGAACGGCGGCTGGGGCTATGCGTGTAACTGTTAGCAGCGACTTGGGGAAAGGCCCGTCCCAGCAGTACGCGAGCCCACCCCGGAGGCACCCCCAACCAGCGGGTGTTGAGGATCTTAAGGGCACACCCACTCCCCCCTTCTGCGATCCTGCACGCCCAGAACAGCGGTGCATTTTAGAACAGACTTCGATGTTTCACAAGCTACGAAGCATTCTCGGCCCGCTCTGCTGACTCTGGGCTCGCTCACGGCACTGGCCTTAGATCCGCGTAGACGCAGAGCCCCGCACTCGGCCACAAGCAGGAGCTGGGGAGGCGGGGATGGGCATCTGTGACTGCGAAGAAGATCTGAAGATTCTAGCAGACCCCTAGCTCCCGGTTAACTGAGTCCCTGGCCGGCAGCCCCTTCTCTCCAAGGATTTTCCGAAGGACCCTGGTCCCCCCCCCCCCCCCCCCGCCCCAGCCCAGATACACACGGCCAGGATGCCTCCGCCCTGCCCCAGGGCTGGGGGTGGAGGGTCTGCCCCCCCAAAGAGGGGCGGTCAGAGAGGTAAAAGGGGAATGGGGGGATGAGTGTCCCCCCAAAGCCAGAGTACCGGAGCACAGCCGTGCCCAGGAGGGAGTGCGCAGCGTCCAAGGGGCCGAGGCGCCCACGGGCAGGGTGGGCGGGAGGCGGGTGGGAGTCAGGACGTCGGGGGCCACTGGAGACGCGCCTCTTGGACAAGTTCAGCCAGACAAGGGACCGAGAGAGGGGGCGGCGGCGGAGGAGACACAGGGGCAGGGGAGGGGCCGGCCCTGGTCAGAAGGGCCTCCTCATGGTGGGAGGCCGGAAGAGGGGATAGGGGGCACGGAAACAGAGGACGGCGGGGGAGGAGAGGCAGCTTGTTGGGGGGGGGGCACACCTTCCCGTTTCCCTCCTCGGAGCCTTTGTCCAGGCCGTCCCCCAGGCCGGGCATCCTGACCCTGCTTACCTACTCCGGGTCCCCTCCTACAGAATGCGCTTCCAGCCCCCCCCCCCACCCAGGGGTGAACACCGCGCCCCGCCCCCCAGCCCAGATACCGATTTGTCGGTTCATCGCTCCTGCAGGGTGGACGCCAGACTACCACGCGCATGCCCAGTGTCACCCTCCATCTAGAGGGCTGCCCCGCCTCTGATTGGCTGGCGCACCCACTCAAACTGACAAATGGGCGTGCCCGCACGGGTCTGGGCGGGACTTGACAGGGAAGCGTCCCGCGCAGGCGCAGTGCTCCCACAGGGCCGGGCCCTGACAGCGGCCGCGGGGGCGTCGCCCTGTCCGCGGCCGGTTCCCCAGCTCCCACTCACCGCGGAGCCGGGACCCACGGTCCAAGCCGACGGCGACGGCGCCGAGAAAGAGCGGAGGCCGAGAAGGAGCGGAGCCCAGAGTCCCGCCAAGGCCTGCGCAGCAGCTGCGGCTCCTTTACCAGGGGAAGTGACGTAGACAGGTTCGTCCCCTCCAAGGGCCTCGGCAGTGTTTCCATGGCAACCCCTGGCTGTCTGCGCAAAGCCTGCTGGGAAATGTAGTGCGCTGGGCCCTGCTAGGTGGTGCTGCTGCGACTAGAGCGCCAGGCCTGAAGCAGGATTTCTTCCTCTTCAAATCCGGCCTCTGTCACTTGCTGGCTGTGTGACCCTGGGCAAGTCACTTCACCTGTTTGCCTCCGTTCTCTTATTTGGCATTTAGGGAAATGGTAAAGGGCTCCAGTATCTTTGCCGAGGAAGCCCCCAGTGGGTTCAGTGGGTTAATAGATCCTCCATGACTTGTTCAGTCAGTCTCAGTTGATGGGGCCCCATTCACTGCCAGGGCTCTGCTGCAATTAAAGGTCTTAGGAGATTTTTGGCCTCCCCCGCCCTTTTTAATCTCTCTGGTATATAAACCTCTTAGAAGTATCCCAGGGATATTTCACATCACTCCTTTTATGTCCTTTATATTTTCACCAATCAGAGTGGGAATGGGAATGTGAAGATCTTCCCTGCCCCTTAATAGACCTGGGGGGAGTTTGAAGACCTCCCCTGCTCTGAAAGTAAACTCTGCCCCCTAATAGGCTGAAGGTGATGGCATGGAGCCTGTGGTGGGAGGAGTTTGCTGGGGGGAAGCAGAGCCCACAGGAAGCTGGGAGCCAGAGCCGGAGAGACGGTGGGAGAGAGAGAGGTTTGTGAGTAAATATTGATCTTCTCTTGGTTTGTGGGAAGGCTGAAGGATGCTGTGGCTCTCAGTGTTGTTATGGCTTCTTACTATCTTTGGTACTACGATGGAATCAGCTTACTGGTTTGGCAATTCGGTTTTCTGGTGTCTCAATAAATGTTTCAGTTCCGTCCTCTATGTGGAGAGTTTGGTATATTTTGTGATCAAACGTCATGGAACATTTATAGTCATGGTCTTGATCATGCTCGTGAGTGCAGTAAATATTGCATTGGCACTACATTTGGCAATGAGGATGGGATTGTGAAATATCAGACCTCTAGTGGGAGGCAGAAGGGATTTAGAAGAAGAAATGGCTGTCCCAGGATGGGAGGGTTTGCCTTATGCCTCCCTAGCATGGGAGTGGTCTAAATGTACTAGGCCCTGTGAAAACTGGCAACAGAGGCTGCAGCAGGGAGAAGCTAGAGATTTAGAAACATGTTTGCAAAGAATACCAATAAAACCTGGGAGAGCTGGAAGCCATGAGTAGAAAAAGCTGGATTTTACTAACAGGCTACTGTATTGTGTGGAAAAGCAGAGACAAGCTGTTACAAGAGTTGGCTAAGTGCCAGAATTTGAGCCCCACCCCACCGCCCCTTAGAAGTTGAGTCTCAGGGGGAAGGAGAGAGGGCTGTTGTGAATTTGGCTCAGAACAAGAAGCAAAGAAGTGACAGGAGGAAAGTTCAAACAGCTTTGGTAGAATCTGAGCCTAGTTGCGATGACAACGACTCCCAAGAAAGTTGTACAGAATGGTTCAGTATTACAGAGTGATACATTGTTCTGTGGTGACGCTTCTACAGGGGCAGAAGGGCGCTCAGCTGGGAAGCTAGGCAACACTGAGTGGACACTGTTACTGAGTGAGTCACTGCACCAGCCTCAGAACCAGCTCCCTGCAAAAGCCTGTGGTGCCCTAGCTGGCTTGATCCAGATGACTTAGCCCTGTGATGGGCACCAATGAGGACATATCTGACGGACCTCGTGTTGTCTCTTAATACTGCTTCTGAGCGTCGTGATTATTTTACTTCAGGAGACATATTTGGAACTGGCCTTGCTATCATCCCCCGTTTATCACTTAAATTTCCTCTGTATCCCTCTTCTTCCTCACAGAGGGCTAGCCCCTGTGACAGATACTATTAAAAAAAGAGAGAGAAAAGAGAAAAAACAAATTGTGAAACTACTCAACATGATGACAAGTTTTTTAAAACTATGCGATATGCCTGATGCTCCCCCCTACAAATGATGGAGCTCTCTTCTCGTGTCTCTTTGGGGACCACATTTGTTCTTTGTAATGCTGCAACAATTCCTTCTGATTTTTTGTGTGAATGTTTTTTTTTTTTCCTGTTTAAATGGCTGTACCTGTTGGGTCTTTGGTTTTCTAAGCTCTGCTGACTTTATTCTGCATCAATCCATGTAAGTCCACACTTCTGTGGAGTCTTCATACTTGTCACCTCTTACAGCAAAGTAATATTATGTCACATCCATAAATAAAAATCCACAGCTAGGTGGCCAGGGGATAGAGCACCGACTCTAGAGCCCAGAGGATCTGAGTTCAAATTCAGCCTCAGTCACACACCTACTGGGTTTGTGACCTTGGGCAAGTCACTTAACCCCAATTGCCCCACACAAAAACAAAACAAAAAAATGTACCTCAATTTGTTTAGTCATTCCCTGATTGATGGATGTCTACTTTGTTTCTAGTTCTTGGCTACCACCAAAAATGCTGTTATAAGTATTTTGGTGTTAGTCAACTAGCATTTATTAAGCATCCATTATTATCTCGGCACTGTGGGAACTGCTGGGGATACAAAGAAAGACCAAAAAAATGGCCTTATAAAAAAAGGCTCAAAAAAAGGAGTTCACAGTCTAATGGGGGAGACAACATGCAAACAACTTTGTATTATATATATAAATATATATAATTTATTTTTATATAATAAATAATATATGTAATATATTATTACAGAGGAGAGGGACTAAGAACAAGGAGGACTGTGAAAGGTTTCTCACCAAAGGTCACACTTTGGCTAAGATTTGAAGGATCTAGTAAGTGAAGATGAAAAGAGTATTCCAGGCACAGGGAAGTGAATGTGCTTGGATTTTGGAGATGGAATATCATGAGAGAGGAGCATCCAGAAGGCCAGTGTCACTGCATCAAAGATTATGTGGAGGGGAGTTAGATGTAAGAAAACTGGAAAGGTGGGATGGGGGGGGGGAAAGGGAGGGGAGAAAATCTGAAACTCAAGTGATTGTGGAACTGAATCTTGTAAATTAAAAGTAAATGAGTAAATTAAAAAAAAAAGAAAAAGAAAACTGGAAAGGTGGGAAGAAGGGGCCCTGCTGTGAAGGGGCTGTGAAGGCCAAATGGTAGATTTTATACTTGATCCTAGAGATAACAGCCACTGGAATTTATTGACTAGAGTGATGCTGTAATCAGACCTGTACTGTAGGAAGATCAGTTTGGCAGCTGAGTGGAGGATGGATGGGAATGGGGAGACCAACTAGAGGCTATTGCAATAGTCCCACCACGAGGTAATGAATGGTTCATCAGGGTGGTGTCAGTGTCAGGGAGAGAGGGGACAGAATACAAAAGATTTGTGAAGATAGAAACTACAGGATATGAGGCAGAGCCAAGAAGGCAGAGCAGAGGGAGCATTTTAGCTAAACTGTCCCAACATTCCCCTCCAAGCAACTTTAAAATAAAATGTCAAATTGAATTTTGAAGTGACATAGTCAATAAAAGGTCAAAGTGACACATTTTTCTAGCCCAGGACAACTTTGGAGGCTGGAAGAAGAGGTCTGTGGCACTGAGATAGATGCTGGCCAGGAATACAGCCAGGAGGCAACACCAGCTATGGGCCTCGAAGGTGACACTGTGCCAGCAGCAACAGAAGTTTCCGGGACTCTTGCCACCCAGAGAAAGTAAGGAGATTGAACAATCGGTTTGAAAGAGAACAAGGGGACCACTGTATGGACACTGAGTGTGAAACCAAACATGGTTTGGCAACTCTCCTGTCCATTACCCAATTCTGGGTTAGAGAAGAGCACTTGCAGTTGCGAGGGAGCAAGGTCCTAGTTCCTGGTCACAGGTCCAAAGCAGAGAGGAGTGCCAGTGATTGTAGTCCAAGGGAGCAGGACCCTTCCGAGGTAAGGACCAGAATGCAGACTGGTAGAGCAGTGACCACACTCTCCCCGTAGCACACCATTTTGGAAGCACCAAAAACTTAAAGACTCCCAGAACGAGGTGTGAAAACAGCAGCACAGAAATGAAGGCCTAAAGCTTGGGACCTTATCCCCTTCCTGAGGGGAACATCGCTAACTCTAACATAAAACTCAAAGTCAAGAAATAGGCTGGGGAGATGAGTAAAAAAACAATAAAAGAGCCTGACCACAGAGTGCAACTATGTTACAAGGAAACTCAAGGCACAAACTCAGAAGAAGATAGTGTGAGAACATCTTCAAGCAAAATCTCAATGGGGAAAAAATGCAGATTGGGCACAAGCCAAATAAGAATTTCTAGAAGAACTAAAGAAGGAATTTTTTTTAAAAGAGCAAAAAAATATTAAAAATCAAACAGCATTAGAGGAAAAATTGGGAAAACAAATGAGAGTAATGAAAGAAAAATATGAAAAGAGAATTAATGGCTTGGGGAAAGGGGCACAAAAATGCTGAAGAAAATAACTCCTTTAAAAAACCAGAATTGACCAAATGGTAAAAGAGGTACAAAATTTCACTGAAGAAAATTATTCCTAGAAAAGCAGAATTGGACAAATTGAAAAAAGCTCCAAAATCTCACTGAGGAAAATAATTCCTTAAAAAATGAGAATTGGTCAAATAGAAGTTAATGACTCGATAAGACATCGTCAAATAATAAAGTTTTAAAAAACTAAAAAAAAAATAGAAGAAAATGTGAAACATTTTATTGGAAAAACTTGACCCAGAAAATAGATTGAGGACAGATAATTTAAGAATTATTGGGCTATCTGAAACCTATAATAAAAAGAACCTAAATATAATATTTCAAGAAATTTTAAAGGAAAACTGTCTAAACATCTTAGAAATAGAGAGAAAAATAGAAATTGAAATAATCCATTGATCACCTCCTGAAGGAATGCCAAAATGAAAAATTCCCAGGAATATTATAGCCAAATTCCAGAACTTCCAGGTTAAGGAGAAAATATTGCAAGGAGCCAGAAAGAAACCATATAAATATTGTAGAACCACAGTATATCAGGATCACACAAGATTTAGCAGCTTTCATAGTAAAGAAGTGGAGGGCTTAGAATATGATATTTCAGAAGGCAAAAAAACTAGGATTACAACCAAGAATAACTTACCCAGCAAAACTTAGTATAATACTTCAAGGGGGAAATGAATATTTAATGAAAGAGGAGGGGGGAAGGAGAGAAAGAGAGAGAGGAAGAAGGAGGGAGAGAGAAAGACAGAGAGGGAGACAGAGACAGACAGAGAGAGAGAGAAAACAGAAAAAAAAATAGGGTGAAGGCAAATACACAGTAACCATAACCATGAATGTGAATGGGATGAACTCACTCATAAAATGGAAGCAGACAACAGAATGTATTAGAAACCAAAATCCAACAACATATTGTTTTCAAGAAACACACTTGAAATAGAAAGACATATAATGAGTTAAAATAAGGGACTAAAGTAAAATCTATTATGTTTCAGCTGAAGGAAAAAAGGCAGAAGTAGTAATCATGATCTCAAGACAAAGTCAAAGCAAAAATAGATCTAATTTAAAGAGAGAAACAGTTTGCTAAAAGGTACCACAGACAGTGAAGTAATATCAATGCTGTATGTACACATACCAAATAGCATGGTATTTAAATTCTTGATGGAAAATTTAAATGAGTTACAGAAGGAAATAGTAAAAATATACTATTGGATCTCAATTTGCCCCTCTCAGAAGTAGATAAATCTAACCATGAAATAAATAAGAAAGAAGTTAAGATTAACAGAATTTTAGAAAAGTTAGATATGGTAGATCTCTGGAGAAAACCATTGGTTGTTGTCCTTTGTTCCTGAAGAGGACAAAAATTACATCATTATGTTAGAGTCAAGTTACGGTGTGTCCAGCTGTGGCTGATCAGACCAATATGAGCTCAGATGTTCTACCACAGGTCAGGCACAAATAGTCCGTGTGAACATTTGGGGTGGATTCTCTAAATTTCTGCATCTCAAGTTTCTTTTGAGCTACTTCAGTTCTGCTTTGTTCATAGAGTACAGTACCTTCTCTGATGTGGGCACGCCATGCTGAGCAGTCCTGTGCCAGTGTCTTCCATGTCAGACAATCAGTTCTAAAGTTCTTAAGAGACCTTGAAAGTGTCTTTGTAATGCTTCTTCTGATCACTATGTGAGTGATTGAACTGTGTGAGTTCTCCATAAAATAGTCTTTTAGGCAAGCATACATTTGACATTCAAACAATGTGGCCAGCCCATCAGGGTTGCACTTCCTGTAGTAGAGTTTGAATGCTTGGCAGTTTAATTCAAGTAAGGACCTTAGTGTCTGGTACCTTATCCTGCCAGCTAACCTTCAGAATCTTCCTAAAACAATGAGAATGGAAGAAATTTAGTTTCCTGGCCTGGTGGCTGGTAGACTGTCCAGGTTTCACAGGCATACAACAATGGGGTCGGCAACCTGTAGACCTTCAGGTTGGTGGTCAGTCTAATACCTCTTCTCTCTCACACTTTCCTTTGGAGTCTCCCAAACACTGAATCAGCTCTGGTAATGTGTGCATCAACCTCATCATCACTGTGGATATATCTAGAAAACCAAATGGGCATAGAAAGGAATATATCTTTTACTAAGCTTTGCATTTTGGGTTAACTCTAAAACTTCACAAAAGTTAGAAACATTAAATGTACCCTTTTTGGACCATAATGCAATAAAAATTATATTCAATAAAGCGCCTTTAAAGTGGAGATAAAAATTAATTGGAAATTAAATCCTAAAGAATGAGTGGGTCAAAGAACAAATCATAGACCTGATCACTAATTTTACTAAATACAATGACAACAATGACACAACATGCAAACACTTGAGGGATGCAGCCAAGGCAATCCTTAGGGGGCATTTATATCTCTAAACGCTTACATTAATAGAAGTGAGAAAGAGCAGATCAATGAAACAGGTATGCAACTAAAAAAAAGTTAGAAAAAGAACAAATTTAAAATCCCTAATTAAACACCAAAATGTTGTTGTTCAGTTGTTTGAGTCATGTCCAACTCTACTTTACCCCATTTGGGATTTCCTTGGCAAAGATACTGGAGGGATTTGTTATTTCCTTCTCCCGTTCATTTTTACATATAAGGAAACTGGGCTAAACAGGGTGAAGTGACTTCCCCAGGGTCACACAATTAGTAAGTGTCTGAGGCTGGATTTGAATTCAGGTCTTTCTGACTCCAGGACCAATGCTCTAACCAATGCATCACCTAATTGCCCCGAACACCAAAATATAAATCCAGAAAGTCAAAAAAGAAATTATTAAAATTGAAAGTAAAAAAAATGAACTGAGAAATAAAATTATGAGCTAGGCTTATAAAGAAATAAAATAGATCAACTCTTGGCTAATTTGACTTTTTAAAGGGAAAGAAGAAAACCAAATTACCAGTTATCAAAAATTAAAAGGGTGAATGCATTACCAATGAAGATGAAATTAACACAATTATTAGAGGAGTTACTTTACCGAGTTACATGCCAATAAACCTAACAAGCTAAGTGAAATGGATAAATATTTACAAAAATATATAAATTGCTCAGATTAAGAGAAGATGATATAGAATATTTAAATAACCCTATGTTAGAAAAAGAAATTGAGCAAGCCATAAATGAGCTCCCTAAGGGGAAAAAAACCCAGGACCAGATGGATGTGTAAGTGAATTCTACCTAACATTTAAAGAACAATTAATTCCAAAGCTATATAAACTCTTTGAAAAAATAGGTAAAGAAGGAATCTTACCAAATTCCTTCTACAATACAAATATTATTTTTCATAACTAAATGATAGGGAGCAAAAACAGAGAAGGAAAACTATAGACTAATTTCTCTGATGAATATTGATGAAAATTTCGGCAAAGTGACTATAGCACTACATCCCAAAGATGATACGCTAATAGCCAGTTGGCTTTATCCCACAAATGCAGGGCTGGCCAGTATTAGGAAAACCAAACACATCATTGACCATATCACTCACAAAATGACAAAAATCACATTATTATGCTGACAGATGCAGGAAAATCTTGAGAAACTACAACACCCATTCCTATTAAAGACACTAAAACACATAGGAATAAGTTGAGTTTCTCTTAAAATCATGAGTAGTGTCTATCTAAAATGAAATGTTAGGGTATTATCTGTAATGGGGACAAATGGAAACCTCTCCATGAGGGAAGGAAGGACATCCGTTGTCATCAATATTGTACTTAGAAAACGACTTGCAATAAGACAAGAGAAAGAAGTTGAAGGAATATGAATAAGCAACGAGGAAGCCAAAGTTTGACTCTTTGCAGACAACATGATGGTAGACTTACAAGAACCTGGAAATAGATTATAAAAAAACTAGTTGAAACAATGAACAACTTTAGCACAGTTGCAGAGTATATCAGTATTCCTATATACTGCCAAAAAAACTCAGCAGGAAGAGATGGAAAAGGAAATTCCATTTAAAACAAATATAGACAACATAAAACACTGTCTACCTGCCAAGAAACACTTAGGAACTGTCTGAACAAAATTACAAAACAGTTTTCACAATAATAAAGATAGATCAAAACAACTTATATACTCTGACCTACAAAAGCCATAACAAAAACATCGTGACTCATATGTGACTGGCACGTGATCAATACACAAACTTATGTTTGAGCGTAATATTGGCTTAACACCCAAGCTTATTACTAAGCAAAAGACTAAAATTACCCACCAATCAGTAATAATGCATTCTGTAGCTCTCCTTCCTTTGTCTATTTTCTGTAATTACCACGGGGATTTGGGGAGTTCTTTTGTGGGGATCCACTAAATTGTCTGGCAGCTGCCCCAGAGCCCCTGTTTGTAAGTATAATAATTGATTAAACTCCTATAATCAATCTGGAGCACCTTGGCCTCTCCCTTTGGTAGCAAACCTCACCCCACAGTTATGGGGAGGTACAGGGTTCCACAGCCAGGGAAATTCTGGACCGTATTACAAGAGCATTATGAGATATAAAATGGATAATTTTGATTACATCAAATTAAAAAGGTTTTACCCCAAAACCAATAAAGACAAGATTAGAAGGAAAGTATGAAACTTTGGAAAGTTTTTCACGCACATTTCTCTAATAAAGGCCTTATTTCTCAAATATATAGAGAACTGAAACAAATTTATAAGAATTTGAGTTATTCCCCAATTGATAAATGGTCAAAGGATATGAACAATTTTCAAAAGAAATCAAAACTATCTATAGTCACATTTAAAAACATGTTCTAAATCACTATTAATTAGAGAAATGCATTTAAAACAACTCTGAGATACTACTTCAGATCTATTAGGTTGGCCAATATGACAGGGAAAAAAACAAATGTTAGAAATGTGGAAAAATTGGGACACTAATGCACTGTTGAAGGAGTTGGGAAGTGGTCCAACCATTATGGAGAACAATTTGGAACTGTGCCTAAAGGGCTATAAAACTGGGCATACCCTTTGATCTAGAAATACTTACAAGATCTCTACCCCAAAGAGATTAAAGAAAAAGGAAAAAGACCTTTATGAGCAAAAAGATTTATTCTTTTTTATGGTGGCAAAGAATTGGAAATTGAGGGGATGCCTATCAATTAAGGAATCACTGAACAAGTTGTGTTATATGATTATGTTGAAATACTATTGTACTATAAGAAATGATGAGTAAGATGCTTTTAGACAAGCCTGGGAAGACTTACTTGAATTGATGAAAAGTGAAAGGAGTAGAACCAGGAAAACATTATACACAGTAACAGCATTCTTGTATTGTGATCAACTGTGACTGACTTAGCTGTTCTCAGTAACACAGTGATCCAAGACAATTCCAAAGGAATTATGATGAAAAATGGTATTCACTTCCAGGGAAAGAACCAATGGAGTCTGAATAGAGATTGAAGCATTTTGCTTTACTTGCTTTTTCTTCTTTTATTTTTGTCTGTTTTCTTTTGGAACGTAGCTAATAAGGAAGTATTTTGTATGACTGCACGTGTATAATCTATATCATATTGCTTGGCATCTCAAGGAAGGGGTAAAGAGGGAAGGAGAGAAATAATATGGAACTAAAAACTTTTTTTAAATGAATGTTAAAAATTTGTTTACATATAATTGGGAAAAATATTAAATAAAAATTAGATTTTAAAAAGTACACTTAAAAACAGGTTAAATATTAGTGGAGACAGGGGACATCTAACAATGAGGTCATGGAACCACCTGGACCCCTAAAACTTTCCCCTGCCACCTAGTCCCTGAAGCCAGTCCCCAGCATTTCACATGAGGCATCTGTCTACCTAGAGGCTCAATAATCCTTTTAACTGGACTGGATTCAGGGGCTGGGTTGTATGGGAAAGGTTCAGGGCTTTTAGGAGTCCAGGTTCCAAAACATAGGTCTTTTTCTTTTAGGGGTTCAGGTCCCATGACTCCATTTTTTTGACCAAAAGATCTTATTGAAAAGCTCCCAGTGTTGTTCCATTAGAAATCATTCTAGCTTTTAGTTTTCTATAAAAGTATTTGGTTAAATTAAGAAAAGATTAATTTACATCTGTGCTCCAGAGAGCTTTTAATAAGACAAAGTACTGCACACTTCTGTAAAGGGACAAGGACAGGGACAGGGTGGAGAATAGAACAAGGTGGGGGCGGGATAGGAAGCAGGAACATATAATCAGTCTCTCACAATATGCCCACTGTGGAGATGTTCTGCGTAATTACATATGCAGAGCCTGTATTTAACTGCTTGTTCTTCCAGTGGGGGTGAGTGACAGGGAGGAAGGGCAAGAATCTAGAATTTAAAGTTCTATAATCAAATGTTAAAAATATATATGTATGTATGTGTATATATATATATATATATATATAAAAGAAAAAAATAAAGAAAAGAAAAAAAATAAGACAGAGTACTGTATTTTGAGACAGGACTTTTCCCTCTATTGTCAGAATCAGCCCATTTTTCAATGACTTATGCTAATGACTTTTAAAAAACATCAAAACAATTTTATGAGAAATGGTCCTATTTTGTTGCTCATAAGCATTTGGAAAAAGACAATCAGCTTCTGCACGTATATCTCTTGCAGAGAATGAGAGCTATTACAGTGAATTTCACAAGACTCTCCAAATGAAGCCTGGACATGCACTGACACTGAGTACTTCAGTTTTGCAGTTGTTATTCTTGGCATTTTGCCTTTCAGAGTACCGCACCCCTTAATTTTCTTTCTTCACAGCATCATCGTGTGTGATCCTAATTGCAGTTCTTTGACACATCTACTCTTTTCTGGCAATTTATAGCCTTTTCTCTAAAAGTCGAAGTTCTGAATTTTGGCTATAACCTTCTGAAGTGTTTTCAAATTTGGTTTCTTTCAGGAGGTGATTACTTTCTTGGCAACTCTCCATTTTATAGCAATAGCTCGGCTTTGTTTTAAAACCAAGAAATATCAGGCCCCTGCCCCTTCTTTTCAGCTTCTTCCAAGTGTTGCCTCCTCCCATTGGATTGTAATCTCCTTGAGGGCAGGCTCGAGCTTTTTCTTTTTCTTATTTTTATCTCCAGCGCTAAGTGTACACCTAGCACATATTAGATGCTTAAATGCTTATTGAGCTGAATGGACTGGTATGTTCTGTTGTCATTTTGCCTTCTTTTTGTTACAGATCTGAGTCATTTTCCACAGCAGGTGCTTAATAAATGTTTGTTGGCTGATTAGCTCATTAAAATATAGTACTCAGATTTTCATTTAGTGATAGTTTTCAGGGAGTACAATGATTCTTAAATGACCTCTCCTTGGCCTGTTTCCCAGTTGCTTTTATAACAGAAGATGCTTCCAAAGTCTTAAGTGCAATTTCTCCCCACCATGTCCTCTTCTACCCAGTGGCACTGGCCTCTTGGATTGTCCACAAACAAGACATTCCACCTGTCAGCTCTGGGTATGTTCTCTGGCTGTCCTCTATACCTGGAATGCTGTTGGCAATCACCCTGGACTTGGGCCTTGTGTGTGCTCTGGCAAATGCACCTTGTTGACCTAGCCTCATCTCCAGCAGTAGTTCTAATAGCTCAGGGCAAAGATCTCACTGGCTTCAAGAGCTTGTATTAGCTCCTACCTCCCCAGGCCTATCCCCATCTAAAGCAACTGTTCTGTGATGGAAGCTCTGCCAAGAAATGCCATACCCCCTCAGAGTGCTTCCTTATAAGCTGCAGGACCTTTGCCAGAGCTGGCACTGACTTCAGGGGTGGGTAACCTGTGACCTCAAGGCCACATGTAGCTCTCTAGATCTGCAAGTGTGGCCTCTTGACTGAATCCAAACCTCACATAACAAATCCCCTTAATGAAAGGATTTTAACTTGGACTCAGGCACAAGGCAGCACCCAAGGACGTAGAAAGCCACATGTGGCCTTGAGCTGCAGGCTCCCCACCCCCGGGCTTGACCCTTCTCCAGTGCCTAGTGTTAGCTTTAAAAAGTTTGGTTAAAAACGGGTTAGACGACAAGCTAGGTGATGTACAGTTGCAGTATTTATTCCCTCAAGACTAGCATACTTGTACAAGGAGTTGGAAGCTGAGTTCTAACTACTAAACAAAAGAATGAGAAAGCTTAAATATGTTTTAGAACCGTCCCAATTCAGGGTGACCATGTCCCACAAATTTATTACCTCCGTATGTTACCCTCTATATCATGAGAAAGGAAGTGTCTTGGCTGAATACAAAGTGACAAGACAAACAGAGCAGGGCCCATTTGCAGTTTCTGGTCTCAGGATGTCTCTGCTTTTCCTCCCACATGGAGCATGTCCCAAGATAAGGGAAATCTCACCTCCAGCCTTCTCCAGCCTCTGAAGTTGCCGACACAGGAAAAGGCACTTTCAAAGCAAAGCAAAGCAGTCTGTTTGATGAATTCAGACTTTGGCCAAAAATATGGTATTTAATGATTATCACTAGACATCTCTCTGTCTTTCCATGGCACCTCCAACAGGACAGAAGAGCTTCTTCCTGCTTCTGGTGCCCTTGTGATGCTCACTCGTGTGTGGGAGGGTTGAGTAATAGCTCTTTACCAAACCACAGGGCTTTCATTCTTTATGAAAATATCAGAAGGGGACTGAATCTTCGAAACGCAAATACGAAAGGCAAGAGAAACCTAGAAGGAGAAATCCATCTGAACAAGCAAAGAGGGCTAATTGAGGATAAAGTGCTTACATTTTAAGAGGGGAAGAAGAGACAAGTATCTTTTCAAATCCCACTGTTTGGGATGAAAAATACCCTTTGTGAGGGATAATTTGTAGTGAAGTTTCCCCATTCTGAAAAATCAAATCTAGAATGGCTTCAGTACTCACTAGGCCCAAGGTCAGGGCACCTGACCTTCAAGCTTAGAGCAATGGAGACCCTCCCCCAGAGCCAACGCAGCAGAAGATATGCCGGATAAGGTTAAGACTGTTTTCACTGGACACCCACATGTTTCTGGGTTCTTTGTCTCAGAGAGGTTGTGGGACAGACCCCCTACCAGTAAGAGTGAAGGCCAGTTGGGGGGGTTGGGTTTCTGCATTGGAAGATTATATAACCATGGGCTGCCTTCTACCTGGTGCTCTCTCCCTGCAGACGCCATGTTGGGTGACGGGGTAGAGTCCTTTCTCATGAGAAAGAATAAAGACCTTTTCTGACCTTAGATTCAGATTCTGAACTCTCATCTCACATGCCTACATCCTTAATTTAGTAAAAAAAAAAAATAAACACAGAGATCTCTTAGGATAAGAACAGGAGGTTATTCTCTTCCCCAGGAGAAGAGGGCAGTCTTCCCCATGATTCGTCATGGAGAAGAGGCATGTTACAAAAGACAGTGCAAGAATTTATACTATAATTCCATCAAGCCCCCTTCCCGACTGTCTCCTCTCTCACTGGTTGAGAGGCAGACTTCACCAAATTCTTCCCCAAATGGGACAGCAAGAAAAGAGGAGGAGAGGGTCCCACCAAGGTGGGAAAACAAAGGAAGATGAAAGTGACTGACAGCAGCAATGGAGGAGGGGGGGAGTTAACAGCCCCACATGGAGAAGTTTTCACTCATCCCATATACCACTATCTCAAAGGATTACGGGAGTTTGAAAACACAGGGCCTGAGTATTGTTTGGTTTGCTTCAAAACCAAAAGACTTTTTCCTGCTCACCATTCTCCCATAAATGATGTATTCTTTATCCAAATGGAAGCACTAAGAGGACAGGAATTATATTTGTGAGAAATAAAAGAAGGAATTGTTTCCACAGGATTAAAGCTACTCCCAGTTTTGTAGGGGTGATAACAGAAGTGGTAGAAAAATGTAAGTCGGGAGGCTAGGTGGTGCAGTGAATAGAGCACCAGCCCTGGAATTAGGCGGACCTGAGTTCAAATCCAGCCTCAGACACTTAACACTTACTAGCCGTGTGACCTTGGGCAAGTCACTTAACCCCAATTGCCCTGCTTTCTCCCCCTCCAAAAAGCTAAACAAACAAATAAATATGTGAATGAATGAATAAATAAAGAATGTAAATCAGAGGTGAGTGGTTCTAATTAGAGCTGTGACCTAGCAGAACCAGGCTTCTGACCAAGTAAAAAGTCAGAAGCTTGTAAGCATGCTGAACCATCTGTTTAAGGGGGAACCTTTCAGGGAGAACCATAAGTGGGAGGTTCAGGAGGTTACATCTGGTCAGAGGAGGGGGTGGAATTCGAATTGAGGACAGCATAAATAGCCTGGCAATTGCATTTCCCGCTTTTAGGGAGTTACCCATTCACTAGGAATGTAAAGCAAATGTAAAATAAACTAAAAGCTTTCCAGGCTTCACAATGAGTATTGTTCTTTCTGGTGTGAACACGCTTCTCACATAGTCGCTTTCAAATTCGTATCCCCAGTGCTCAGCATAGTGCTTGGCACATGGCCAGCGGTCATTCTTTTTGAGCAAGGAATTAAAGGAAAGAAACAGAATACAAAGGGAAAGAAATGAGGAAAGAGAGTAGAACTTACTATTTTCTTACAACTGGAGAATACAAGAGAGGAACACAAACTACAGTGGAACAAAGAGTTGGGGAAATGTGCATGTAATGAACCCCATTCTTATGTGAACCTGAGAAAGAAGGGTTCAGCTTGCACTATTGGATGTCAAAATACCTCTCCCCTTTGGAGAATGGATTATGAAAGGGAAAACTGAAGGAAGGAAAGCACAGCAGCCAGTTGTGGAGGTTTGGGCAAGGGGAGGAGAAGAGTGGGGGAGCGCAAGCCAAGACCGCTGCAATGAAAGATGACTGCGCAGTGCTGATGGAGCTATTTCTCTTTCAACACCCCCCTTTTGAACAGGAGAGTGGGGGAGTGCAAAAGGAAAAGGGAAAGGTGGAAAATACACAAGTAGTGATCGTAACCATGAACAAGAAGAACTTGCCCACGAAATGGAAAAAGGTAGCAGAAGAGATCAGATTTCAGTAACCAACAGTATGTTCACAAAAAAAATACTTGACGCATAAAGATTCACAGAGAATTAAAATGAGCAGAAATTTAAAAGGGGCAGAATTTACCATTTCTCAATTGAATTTTATAAAGCAGGTGTGGTAATTATGATCTTAGACAAGGCAACAGTAAAAACTGGACATAGTTGAAAGACAACCAGGGAAAATGAATTATGCGTGAAGGCACCATATATATGTAATAACATCAGTACTTCATTTACAATCAATATATATACATACACACGCGTCCAGTTGCATAACATTTAAGTACTTAAAACCAGTTGAATGATAGGTAGAAATAGGTAGCAAAATTATAATAGTTTGGGACATCATAGTGTCCCCTGTAAACTAAAGCAGATCTAACAAAAAGAGAAACAAGAAACACCAGAACAGAAAGGAAATGTTCTAAATCCTTGATGACTACTGAATGGAAATTGAAATATGTATACATATTCCTCAGCTGTGCACAGCTCCTTTGCAAAAATTGACTATGTATAAAAACCTCATAAAATAATGAGGAAAAGGAAAAAGAAAAACCAGTTTGGAAGCCTTCAAGACTCTCTCAACGATGCAATAACCACTCACGACTCCAGGAATGAATGAAGGAATGAATCTTGCTTCTCATTTCTAACCAAAGGTGATAGGCTAGAAGTACAGAATGAGGCATACCACCTACCTACAAACTTCTTTTAACTCCACTATACTTATTTGCTACTAAGGAGAGTTTTTAAAATTACTTTATCTTACTCTTGGTGGGAGTTGAGATAGTAAGGCCAAAAACAAAAAAGAAAGAGGTACCATGGCACATTTAAACAGTAAACATAAAAAGAGCAGAAGGAAGTGTATGAGGAAAAGAGACAAGCAGAACATTGTTGGTACTGCCACATGAAATTTCACATGTGCTTGGAAATGTCACAAGTGATAGAGATCCATGGCTTCAAATATAATCCTCCTTTTCTGATCTTCATCATATATGGAAATAGTATGGATGGGGATACAAAGGTGCCCCAAAAGCTGAGTTGCCCTTTCCCTGGTTTATCCTCTAAAGGCACCCTAAAATACAGAAGTTGCCCATTCCCTGGCATCCTAAAGTTTACCTTTATAAAATACCACAAAACTTTCCTTCATCCGAAAATTCCTTGTCTCCTCCCATCCTCGGTCATAAAAATTCTCTTGTCTCCCTTATCATTCACTGTCCTCATCCTGTGTCCTTATCTTGCAAGATTTATCTTGTCCTTAAATCTCCAACCCCCTTTCGAAACCCTAAAACTTACATCACCACAGTGTAGGCTGTATAGCTTTGTGGCTCTATAAGTCTGGTCTTTGTCCTATATTATTGCCTTTGTTTAACTCCTTGCTAAGTCTCAGGCCCGCATCCTTTTTGCATTAATAAAGCTCCTTTTGGCTAAAGAGAAGATCTGATTGAATTCTTTCAAAAATCTGAACCAGCTCTCCCACTCTGCACCCTGATAGTAGTATTATTTAATGTGTGTCAAGTTCACAATAAAAAAGAAAATTTAAAGAAATACTCAATGACTTCAGTGCCAAGGTGGTCTCCTCACTTCATTTTGTATCAGTTTCAAATTATTTCCTGAGTGGCAGCACCAATTTGCAATTTCATCAACAATATATTAATGTTCCAATATTTCAGTGGTTCCTCAAAATTTTATAATTTTCGTTTTTGCCATCTTTTCCAGTCTTATGGACATGAGATAGAAAATATATTTCTACAGATATGCTTATTCTATTTTTTTTTTTAATGAAAGCAAAAGGTAGGGGTGGGTAGGTGGCGCAATGAATACAGCAGTGGCCCTGAAGTCAGGAGGACCTGAGTTCAAATCTAGCCTCAGACACTTAACACTTACTAGCTGTGTGACCTTGGGCAAGTCCCTTAACCCCAATTGCCCTGCCCTTTCGCCTCCAAAAAGCAAAAAATAAAAATAAAATAAAATAAAAGCAAAAAGCTGGCAATAGCATGCATTCAGTGACAGGATGATGGCTGAACATGTTCTAGAGTGTGAATTTATTATCTTAACTTTCTCCCTGTCATTTCCAAAGAAATGACCATTCTTTGGAGTCTTGTGAAATGAACGTGGCAGAATCATGAGATGGTGACCAGACACACATAAGGAAAATACTGGAACACTGAGTTTTGTAGACATCTCCTGTCTTTCCTTTGCTGTCAGTTTTCTCCCACACTTCAGAGTGAAATTCTGAGTGAAAAAGAGACAATTAAGTCAAACATCTGACTCAGTGCTCCCTCCTCAGACCCAGGATACAATATTTCACCACTTCTCAGTGGTGAAAGAGGAGAAGGTGATTTCTCTGTGCCCAAGGACCTTTCCTGGTTTTTCCATTACTTGGTGCTCTGACTTCCTTTCTGCCCATTTCCTATACACCGCTGTAACCACTGTGTCATATACTCTGTCTCCTTCACCTCTTACGTACCCTCCCATGTTCCTCTCATCTCATATTCATAATTTCCTACCATGCTATTCCTTTATATTCATAGACCTCACTTTTCTAAGCCTTCCCCCAATGAATAAGTATCTCCATGTAAAGCAGATTTTGACCACATAATCCTAAAAGTTCATAGAACTTTTATTCCCCCACCAGGAGGGAATAAGGAAGCAAACAGAGAGTTTCTGTTTTATGTAAGCTAACAGATGCTTTATGGAAATGCAGAATGAATGGTAATGGGCAGTGTGGTGTTGGCTGATGGAGCCCTTGTGTTTTCTTGGTGTTAATTGTTAGGTCAAAATTTGTACAACTTACAGAGAATTGATTCATACTTTACTGCATCTCAGCTTCAGAGGCTGCACTGAGTGCACAGTCACATGCACCAGCCCTCCCTCCACGTTCTTCTTGGCTTGTAGCCTTTTCAGGCTGAACCATTTACCATCAGTGTGGTAGCTGACCTTGATGCCATGTTCATGCTCCTTGAAGCATCTGATAACACTGCAGAAAACATCATGCTAAGAAAGCGTAGGAGCAAGCACACAACCCTGCTTTACTCTACTGGTGACTGGGAAAGCACGAGCACCTTGTCCATTGTCCAGAACCTGTGCAAGCACGCCGTCATGGAACATGCAGAAAGGCAGAAACCTTACACATACCTTTTACAGATCAAAACTCTAAGAAGGAAAGATGTCACCCAAAATGGATGGTAAATAATGATATCTTAAATAATAAACAGGCCAAAGAATGTAGCAGAAAGACAAATTAAAAATTAACACTCAAGAGAATGATAATCAGAATACACATGAAGTGCTCAGATGGAGTTTCAGGAAAGAACCAACTGCTGATGAGGTGCCGGGCTGCCTTTGTAACATCTGGGGTGCCTTTGTTTGTAATATTGTTGTAACTTCAGTCTGTAAAATCTCACTTGTGTTTGGCTACCTATGTTTGTAAGCTTGTGCAGTTTAGTTGTAAAATCACACTTCCCCAGCCATAAAGCATTAACTCTGCCTCTCCCCTGAGTGAGTACTCTGCCTGGCTACAATTAATGAACTGCTTTATCTCTGCTTGGTATAATAACAAGCTAGACCTATGAATCCTTCACAAAAGCATTTTATAAAACAAACCTTTTCGTTTAGAGAAATGTCTACCTCCTTTGTTCTAGTGGCCAGCTACAACCTATGAATCCATCAGTGCACTATCAGTAAGCTAACTCCTCACATCCTAGATCCTCAATTAGTCTAGCTTCCTAACATCCATCTTGTCAAATAGAACATTGATGGGTAACAGACCTCTCAGTCAGCCCTGACCAAAAATTGACCTAGTGATGTTTTAAGGCAAAAACCACATCTCCTGGTAGACCCCCACCCCCGTGGGCTTTTTCCCAGTGAATTATGGGCAATATGCGGCACAATTGATATAAAAAGTACATGTCCCTTTAAGCACTGACCACTCCTTAACTCCTCCCTAATCCCACCCTTACACACCTAGTTAGCATAATTGATACCTGATTTATGGTTTTATTACTATAGAATCTGTATCTCAAACTCCTGCCTTTCGCAGGTCCCCTTACTCTCCTGCCTACTGCAAAGTCAGCGTGACAATAAACTTTTACAATCCTGCCAAGATTTCTTGAGTCTGGGGAATTCATTTCAGCCTAAAAGAACCCTTAAAGGATTTCTTAGAAATCCCTCAAAAACCTTTCTGCCTCATCACTGCCACTCACCTGCGGGGTCCCAGGTGACATCAGCACAGGGGCCATTTTTTCCTCCTCAATTCAACCTGCTCCTGGGGAAAGGCAGTCATTGGAAGGCAGAGCTAGGAAGGAAAGAAGGTCCATGAGAAGGACACTGGCCTGTCTGTCCTACAGCCCCCACCCCACACATACCTGAGGAAAGCTGGCCAGCACCAGAGAGAGACTACACTCTCCTGAAGAGGGCCATGGGAGGCAGGGAGGCTCAGACACTAGCCCCAGGGTCCCTTTAGGTCTACCCTGAGGAACAGTGACCAAGCTCAGGAAGGGATACATCATTTCTGAAATGCAGTAAGCAGCAAGACCCTTAAATGGCTTCACAAATGAATGAATGAGCTCTAGGTGAATCCACAGAAACTTGGCAAGTAGAAAGTACTTCCTATGGGGCAAAAGAAGACCCTGGCGCCAGCCTGAGGCATGCTACTGGCCAGCTGACCAGGGCTGGATCCCTCTCATCTTCAGGGTCCCAGTTTCCTAATATGGAAGGAGCTGGGTTTGAGGCTCTTTGGAATCCCTTCCAGTTCTAAACATTATGATTCCACAGTTCAGGGAGAAGCTCATAGGACAAATCTGTGTTTCAAGTTTGTCACAGAAACAAGACAAAACAGAAGACACAAGAAAGTGAAGGGCAAAAAATGAGGCCCAGAAAAAAACTTAGGCAAGAACTCAGAAGTGATTGGTTGGAGAGGAAGACAGGGAAAACCAAGAGATCCTGGAGGTGAGGTTCTTTATGCAGACTGGTCTAAAGGGCCCTAACTATGCTGGCTGCCTTCCTCAGCTTGCAAAAGCCTCTCCAACTCCTGGAATGTGTGTCCAGAGGGGAAGTGGTTATTTCAGATGCTCTGTCCAAGGCTGAGGACAGTGGGACCATCATCTCCTCATTCCCAAGCCTGAGATCCCAGGAACATTTCTGACTGTAGTAAGCCACTGCATCTCTCTAATACCTCCAGCTCTTTTACCAATGGACAGTGACCAGCCACACCTCCGGACATGGCCCTGCTACTGAGCTCCCAACTTCAAGGCTTTGAAATTTCCACTTAGTGGATTTGGCCCAGTGCTCTAGACTGCTGGGATCACAGCTGTTTACTAAGGTATCTGGCTTCAAAACATACTCTTGATATGATCCTGGGGACACTCTCATTCTTTTAACTATGCATTTCTGTAAGCAAAGTGCTTTGTAAAGCTTGAAGTGTGATGCAGATGTCTGGTAGGGATGAGCGATCTCTCCTGCATCTCTTCTAGTGTCAAGCTGAGCAGTGACTACATCTCTAAAGGAGCCTGGGAAAGGATGCATGCCGGGCAGAGGAGAGGGCAACTTAGTGAAGAGGATTTCCCCTAAGATGCCTTGCCTCTGCACACATGGAAGCTGCCCTGGGTTTGGAGCTGGAGAACTTCATAAGGATCCTCTACAGGTTGAGATTTTAGCTGCTGTGACTTGGCTAGGAGTCCCCCCTCACCCCATCTCATGGCCACCATTTCCTCTTCTGGTAAAGGATGGGGCTGGACCAGGTTATCATCAGGGCACCTTCCAGCTGTGAGGTGGAACGAGGCAGTAGAAACCAGTAAAGGGAGAAGGGGCCAAGTGGTGAGAGAGGAAGATGGAGAAAGATGGAGAAGAGGGGAGTGGAGGAGCAGACAAAGGGACAGGATACAAGACAGAGGCAGAAGAGAAGTGAGAGACAGTGAATGAGAAGGCAACAAAGAACCCCTCTGAGGGAGGGCAGGACCCCAATGTAAGCGCTTCTGTCTTTACCCAGAGCTGGCCTTGTTTTCTCACCAATATTCAATCTCTCCTATCTAGGAGATCCTTCAAGGCTGCCTACAAACATAACCAAGTCTTTCCCAAACTGAAAAAAAAACCACCAAAAAACACCAAACCATCACTAGACCTAATTGTCTCCTAAACCACACCTCCTCCCTTTCAAATCAGCTTCCTAGAAGGAAAAAAGGCTATCTTCCAATTCACTTCTCAAACCCTTATAATCCGATTTTTAATCTTTGTCACTCAATTGAAAACCTTTTCCAAGGTGATTAACCACCTCTTTATCATTAAACCCACTGATTCTTCTCAGTGGTCAGTGTTCTAGGGCTCTGTGGCATCTGACACTCACTACTCCCTTTTCTGGACAGTTCTCTCTCTCTCTCTCTCTCTCTCTCTCTCCCTCTCTCTCTCTCCCTATAATGGCAAGCAAAAAAGTATTTAGTGCCTTGTTTCAGTTGAACTTTGCCCCTGATTATATCAAGTCTTTGTTAAGAAACAGACTTTGTGAAACCCACAGTGGGAAGGACTTGCTGATGCAACAGGAAAGGGTGGAACAGGGAGGAACTAATGACCAGATAAAAAGTTGAGCACAAGCTGGGAGAGAGCAGAACTGAGAAGGGAACACTTGTGGTGGCAGAATTGAGAAGGAGAAAACTTGTGGTATCCCAGCACTCTGTTCTGTCTGTGTTGACTTGTGTTTGTAATACTTTGTACAGAAGCCCTGAGACCTTACTGGAAGCCCTGAAAGAGGATTTTCTTGTTGTCTAGTTGCAGAAGTCCTGGAGGAGGGTTTTGGAGGTCCTGGACTTTAATGATGATTTGTGTTGACTTCTCAGACTTTGTAGGTCTCTGTTGACTTCACAGGCAGATAGTGAATAGATGATGGTGCTGGCAATGTGCATGAATGTTGTTTTGGCTCTGTTAAGCTTTGTCTTCCCAGAAACAGAAACTGGAAAGGACTTGAAGTGGACTGGAGTGAGCTTCAGTATGGAACTGGACAAGGAGCTGAGAGCTGCCTACCTGAGAATCCAGGTGACGACTGGGTAGATTCAGGCAAGAGCTGGATCCATGGAAGAGGAACCATGGAATTTGGGAGCCAGCCTTGAGTCAAGATGAAAAGACCCTGTACCTTGTACTTCTTTAAGGATGATTGAATTAAAGATGATTGGATACTAATCTCCAATCAAGAAGAAAGGAGACTTTTTGACTGAGAGGTTAAGACAATGTGACCTAGGGGGTGGAGAACTTTGACCTTTGTACTTTGTGTTCCTTAAGGAGACTTGAGTTAAGGACTTACTGAATGAGATCTTTTGTTTAAAACTATGTGGCCGCTTTAGAGATAAGTTGTTATGTGACATCATTGTGAATACTGTACTTTGGTTTCTGTGAATGTTTTGCTTTAGTTTACTGCTGAATAGAGAGTTCACTATATTGTGTGATCAGAACCTTAAAGCTGTTCACAGCAACAGTCCTCTGGAAAGCTGCTTGTGGGGGCTAAAGTGTAAACACTCCCTCTCTCTATCTCTCCCTCTCTCTTTTTGTCTCTTTCTCTCTCTGTCTCTTTCTCTGTTTCTCTCCCTCTATCTCCCTATCTCTCGCCCCCACAGGCATCTGTTAAGCACCTACTGTGCACACAGCTGTGACTGGTCCGTGGTCACTGTTTCTCTTCCGGCCAGTGCTCCTGAGGGTCTCCCCCTCCCAGCTTGATTTTTTCTGTTTCCTAGTTAAATAAAGCACATCCCCCACCTTGACTTACTTCTTACAGAGAGGCCTCTTCCCTGCACCAGCATCATCTCACTCTCAGTGAGCACCTGGAAAGGTCTTAGCCTCCAAGGACCGGGGTCTCCCATTGCATCCTGGGCCATCTGCAGTTGTCCGGCTGAGTATCAGGCTCCTGGACCCAGATGGCTCCTGAGGAGACAGTGAGACCGGGACTTGCAAGTGACGTCATCATTCTCCGTCGTCATGGTCCTCTGAGAACGAAGGACAAACACAACACCTGGGTGCTACGCTGGACCTGGGGAGGCACAAGGCAGGCCCGGCCCTGGAGCAGGGGAGGAGGAGCCTCTGTGGACTGGGCCCCCCTAGGTGCCGAGGCCTCTTTCCTCTATAAATCATCTTCCACTCAGACTATCCGCACCTTGTCCTCGAGGAGGCTGCGACCAAACGGGGGAGCCAGCGGGGAGTAGAGACACGCCATCTGCGCCCAGGATGTGCAGGAAAGGGCTGGGGAAGCTTCCTGCGCAAAGATGGGCTCTGGGTTAGTCCCCCCGACTCCCCTGCCCTCGCCGGGGAAGCAGGCACCGCGCCCTTCTCCAGCTCCTGTGAGACCAGGGAGCTGAGACACCTCCCGGGGTCCCCCGGCTGGTATCTGAGGCCGGATTTGAACTCGGGCCCAGCACTCTAAGCACCATGCCATCTGGCTGCCCCTGGACTTCAGCTGGAACTTGGAGGAAGCGGGGACGTCAGTGGTCAGGACAGGAGAGAGAGCATCCGAGAGCCTGCAGACGGTGTCTGGTCGGTGGAAGGACCCAGAGACCGGTGTGACTGGATCCAGGGTGATGTGGAGGGGAGTAAGGAGAGGTAGGAGGCAGCCAGGCTCGGAAAGGCTCCGAACGTCACGCGGAGTATTTTGTGTTTGAAACTGAGGGTACTGGTGAGCCAACGGAGTTTGGGGGTGGGGGGGAGGGAGAGAGAGAGAGAGAGAGAGAGAGAGAGAGAGAGAGAGAGGGAGAGAGGAGGGAGTGAGAGAGAGAGGAGAGAAGAGACAGGGAGAGAGAGGGAGAGAGAAGGAGGGAGAGAGAGAGGAGAGGAGAGGAGAGGAGAGGAGAGGAGAGGAGAGGAGAGACAGGGAGAGGAAAGGGGAGAGAGAGAGAGAGAGAGAGAGAGAGGAGACAGGGAGAGAGAAGGAGGGAGGGAGACAGAGAGATGGAGGAGACAGAAACAGAGAGACAGAGACAGGGAGAGAGAGAGAGTCAGACCTGTGTTTTAGGAAAAAGATAGTAGGCAGAGTTGAGCCAGCCATGGGCGACAGCTGGGTAGCATCATGTGGGAGATGCTGACTGACTGACCAGCCAGGAGGCCAGCATCACTGGATCCCAGACAACAAGAGCAGAAGGAGGGACTAAATCTGACCAGCCACATCACAGATGAAGCAGCAGTTTCTAAAGGAAAATGAGATACTAAATGAACAAGTGAACTTGCAGCAGAGCCTGTGGCAATGGCAAGACATTGGCAAACTGGGAGGTTCAGAACAACGAATGGCAGATTCAAAGTCAGAAACTCAAAAAGAAGGAAAGGAGGCTAAAAAGGCATTTGAATTAGTCAGTATTGACTTAAAGGCCAGAAGGTCATGTGAGAAGGTCATTAGCAAATCCAAAGAAAACGGATTATGAGGTGCATATAACAGGTTTGCCCTGCTCTGGCTCATCCCAGGCAGCCCCGATGATGACAGCGACCTGCAGCTGGCCCAGCACATCACCTGTACCTGCTATGTGCACCAATGGTCAGCAGCACCACCACCACTGCCATTTCCCGCCCCCCCTCACTTTGAGCCACTGGACATGAAATGTTTGAGGTGTTACATGGTCATGGGCCAAGAGAAATAGCCAGCAGTGCCTGAGTCTTTGGCTGACTGTAGCGGCTGCCCATGTGGAGGTGAGGCATGGAACCTGGGCCAGGAAGGATGTACCCACACATATGCTTGGATTCTTCAGCTGGTCATTCTTTGGCTTTCCACTGCTTTGGCCCCACTGAGCAGAGTAGCCAGACTGATGGAGATGTCTAAGGACCCACTGCTGGAGGACAGGGCTAACAAGGAGCTAGCCACCTGACTGATGTTTGCCATGGTGCAGGAGGAGCTGGGCCTGTGATATAGGAGAGGATGACTGTTTAAGTTTGTTCAATTTTTACCACATTGAAGGAAGTATGGGATTATGGATCTATCCTCTAACATTTATAGCCAAAGAGGAATGTAGAAGATTGCAATATGTAAACAAGTTCTTTTTCTGTTACTCTGATGTAATTTTGCCAACAAAAGGCCTTGGTGGAATCTTCCTGATTGTTCAGGTTTTCTCTGAGGCCTGAACTTATGGTTGGGCGTAATAAAACAGGTTTTTAGTGATTACCATCATATGAACGCAGAGATAAAACTTATCTCTCACAAGAGGACTAATGCTCTAGAGTAGGCAGGGAAACAACTAAGTCTTAATGAGGAGCAGGGCTCCAGCTTCTTCTGGACACAGTAGTTGACAATTCTCAGAGATGCTGGAGTTACAGGCACCTGTGAGATCAACTCCACAATTTTCTCAAAGTTAAGAATTTAAATCATGTGGATTCAATTTGGGGGTTTTGAGAAGATGACTGGGTCATGAGGAAGGAAAAAAATGAATCAAGACTGAGGAAGAGGTAGAGAGCAGTTTGAGAGGCTTCATTTAGTCCAGGGATTCTTAACATTTTTCTGTGTGTGTCATGGACCTCTCTGGCAGACTGGTGGAGACTGCAAACCTGTCCTCAAAACTGTTTTAAAGTAGATAATAAAATACACAGGACTACAAAGGAAGCCCAATATTGCCACACAAAGTTATCAAAAAAAATTTTTTTTAAGTTCATAGACTTTAGGTTAAGAATCCCTGATGGCTGGGGGGAGAGGGTGTTCCCCCTTAGGTTTTTAATTCCCTGATTTTCAGGAAAGAACGTTAACTTGGGCTAAAATTACTCATTTTTTATATCCATAAGGTCTCTATGATTTTATGAGACATGGAATGAGTATTTTGTTGCTGCTGGAAGTCTTTCTTTATATGTACACAACTCCTTTGATTGTAAGATTGGAGAGCACCGAGGAAAGCTTTTGTTCTGGAGCAAAGCCTTCCTTCAGTCATTGCTCCCTCAGGTTCTTCCTGACATGAATTCTCTTCATTTCATGGGCTCTGTTCTCAGGTGCAATGCCATCCCACATAGATTACAGTCATAAGGTTTCTCTCCCTTACAAGCTCTCTCATATTTATTAACCTGTATGATGCAGCAGAGACTTCACAATTCAACTGATCAGTAAGTTTTTATTAAATGCCTCTGGGGTTTTAGGCATTTATCTAATACCAAGACCAAAGAAAATACTTCTCACCCTCAACTAACTTACATTTACCTCCGTGTGTAGATACTTCACTTTGGGGTAGCTCTTTGTCTCCTCTGATCCCGCTCCTCACCTCATACCTGGACTACAACAATAGCTGCGGGAAAGGTGAGCCCCAAGTCTCTCCCCACACCAGTCCACCTTCCATTCATCCACTAAAGCAATTTTATCAAAGTTAAGGTTTAACCATGTAATCCCCGCCCCCAACAAATTCCAGTGGCCCCTTATTGCCTTCAGGAGCAAACACAAAACTGTTTGAAGTTCAAAGCCCTATATAACTTAATTCCACCTTAGGTTTCTTACATCTTATTCCCCAATACATACTCTTTAGTCTAGTGACCTGGTCTCCTCTTCTTCATTCCACAAACATGACACTCCATTTCCAGACTCTGGGCATTTTCTCTGGCTGTCTCCCCTGGAATGCCCTCCCTCCTCCTGACCTCCACCTACTAGTTTCCTTCAAGTCCTACCTAAAACCCCATCTTTGGAAAGACTTTCCCAACTCAATTCCAATCTTCCTTCTTTTAATCATTCCCTATTTGTCCAGGGGGTGGGGGAGAAAAAAGATCACGTAGCACCTACGATATGCCAGGCACCATGCAAAATGTTTATTTTGTTTTGACAAGTATTTCACTGGCTATTTTTTTTTTATTACTATTATATGTACATACAAACGCATATGTTAGAGGGACTATCATTTGCTTCTTTTTGCATCCCAACACAGTGCTGGCACACAGTAGGTTCTTAATGTTTATTGACTCCTTAACATCCCTAATTCTGAATGCATCGATGGCAGCTGGGTGGCGCAGTGGATAGAGTGCTGGGCCTGAAGTAGGAAGATGAGTTCAAATCTGACCTTGAACACTCACTAGTTTTGTGACCTTGGGCAAGCGACTTAACCTGTTTGCCTCAGTTCCTTTTTCTATAATAATAGCATCTACCTCCCAGGGTTGTTATGGAGCTCAAATGAGACGATAACTGTGAAGTGCCTGGCACAGGGCCTGAAACGCAGCGAATGCTCAATAAATCTCAGCAATTAGTATGTGAGACACATACAAATCACACACAGGGAAAGGCTGGAGGTAGAGGCACTGAGAAGCTGGAAAAAGCAGAAAGACCTCCTACAGAAAGTGGGATTGAAGTTGAGTCGTGAAGGAAAAAATGATGCCAGGAAGCAGACGCAGTGAGAAAAGCATCCCCAGCTGGTATGGTACGAGACACAGGGGACAGCCTGAGCAAAGGTACAGATATGGGAGATGGCGTGTTGTGTGTGGGCAATATCACAAATGTTGAACCACCGTGGTTGGGCTGTAGAGAGAATGAAGAGCAGCCACATAAAAGGAGCATGGAAAGGCAAGAGGAGTCATGTTGTGGAGAGCTGTAAATGCCAAACAAGAGTTTATACTTAATTATAGAGGTAAATTTGAGTCACTGGGATATCCCAAGTAGGGGCATGACATGGTTAAACCTGTGTCTTAGGAAAATCACTTTTGGCAGCTATGTGGAGGACAGATTAGGGTGGGGTGTCATTTAACAGGAAGACCAGATAGGTATCTATGGCAATTAACCAGGCAAGAGGTGATAAGAGACTGAACTAGGGTGGTGGCCCTGTCATAAAGATGACGGGACGGGGGAGAGACTAGATGCAGGGTAAAAGAAGAGAATTAAGAATGCCACTAAGGGTGTGAGATGCAGCAGACAGAAGGAAGATGATGCCCTTGAAAGTTAATTTGGAAGAGAAGTAGGTTTAGGGGAAAAGCTAATGAGCTCCATTTTGGACATGTGGAATTTGAGATACCTTATGGGATCTCCAGTTCACAATGAATAAGCAGGTAATGATAGGAGATTGAACTCAGGTGAGGCTGGATATATAGATTTGAGGATCATCTATAAACATGATAAATTAACTGATGGGAGATGAAGAGATCATCAAGTGAAAGCACTTAGCAAAGAAGAGGGCTTAGGCAGGACACTGCAGTATACCCAGTTAGTGGGCATGACATGAAAGAGGATCCACCAAAGGAGAGTGAGAAGTAATCAAACAGGCAAAAAAAAAGCAACGAGAGCAGTGTTTCATTCATCATGTGTCTCCCCAACATGAATTCTCTGATGTCTTTTAAGATCTGATCTCCGACTAAAGGCCTTGCCACAATTCTGACATTCATAAGGTTTCTCACCAGTATGAATTCTCTGATGCTGCTCAAGTTCTGCCCTGCGGCTGAAGGCCTTATGACATTCATTACATTCATAAGGTTTTTCACCTGTATGAATTCGGTTATGATTTGTAAGATGTGATCTCAGGCGGAAGGCCTTCCCACATTCAACACACTCATAAGGTTTCTCTCCCGTATGAATTCTTTTATGTCTTTTAAGTTCTCGGGTGTGACTGAAGGCCTTGCCACATTCCCTACACTCATAAGGTTTCTCTCCAGTATGAATTCTCTGATGTTGATTAAGTTGTGCTTTAATTCGGAAGGCCTTCCCACATTCTCTACATTCATAAGGTTTCCAACCAGTATGAATTCTCTGATGTTCAATAAGAGCTGAGTTCAGGCGGAAGGCCTTCCCACATTCACTACATTCATAAGGTTTCTCTCCAGTATGAATTCTTTGATGTTCAATAAGAATTGAATTTAAACGAAAGGCCTTCCCACATTCAGTACATTCATAAGGTTTCTCTCCACTATGAATTCTATGATGTTGAGTAAGCTGTGCTTTTAGTCGGAAGGTCTTCCCACATTCAATACATTCAAAAGGTTTCTCACCAGAATGAATTATCTGATGTACAATAAGTGCTTTGCTGCGGCGGAAGGCTTTCCCACATTCATTACACCGATAAGGTTTTTCTCCAGTATGAATTGATTGATGTTCAGCAAGACTTTTACTCAGGAGGAAGGCCTTGCCACATTCATTACATTTATAAGGTTTCCCATCAGTATGGATTCTCTGATGTTTAGTAAGAGCTGTGTTCAGGCAGAATGTCCTTCCACATTCTTTACATTCATAAGGTTTCTCTCCAGTATGAATTCTCTGATGTCCAGTAAGGTGTGAGCTCCTTCGAAAGGACTTTCCACATTCATTACATTTATAAGGCTTCTCACCAGTATGAATTGTCTCATGTTGCTTAAGCTGCCCTTTTAGTCGGAAGGCCTTCCCACATTCACTACACTGATATGGTTTCTCACCAGTATGAATTGTCTGATGTTGATTAAGCTGTGCTTTTAGTCGGAAGGCCTTCCCACATTCATTACATTCATAACATTTCTCTCTTGTAAGAATTCTCTGATGTTGAGGAATCTTTGTCCTTAGGCTGAAGGTACTTCCGTCGGCATTATGTTTGTAAGATTTCTCCCTAGGACGAATTCTCTGATGAAGAGTAAGTTCTTTCTTTGACAAGAAGATCATCCCACATTCATAACATTTGTAAAGTTCCTCTCCAGGATGAATTCTCTCATGCTGAGTAAGTTGTGTTGTCAGGACAAAGACCTTACTGCATACATTACAATGATGAGGATTCTCTCTGGTATTAACTATCTGTTTTTCAGTCAGTACTGTATTCTGCTTAAAGGCATTCCCACATTCACAAGTCTCTCTGGTACATATTCTACAACTTCCAAGATGGGCTGAATTATGCCAGCAGGATTTCCCATATTCATTACATTTAGAAAGAATTTTCTTTGAGCACAATCTATTACATTTTCTCACATTTGCATGTGATCTGAGGAACTTTCTATGAGCTTCATACATACTGAAACTCTTTTCATCTCTTTGCTGCGGGAAAAGCACTGGTCCTTGAAGGCCACTCTTTCTATAGTCTACAGTATATTTAAGGCCTCTTGATTGATTTGGAGGCTTCATCTGTGTGAATGTCACTTGCCAAGAGCACTGCTTCTCTTGATTCTGTTGCTTTTCTATTCTGCAATCACATTCCAAGGCTTTGTCCAAATTGGAAAAACAGAGACTATCTGTCCCAAGTTTTTCCTGTGGCAATTCTCCCACTGAAATGCCCAACACTTCTTGAGATGCTTCTCTGGATTCACATGGAATCTCCCACACTGAAAGAAATGAAAAAATGTGAATTATCTTTCCTGTCTCTGTACATTCAACCAGAAAAATCATTCCCTAAACCTACTTTCCAGCAAAATGATCTATAATTCTAGTCAAATAGACTATCTTGGCAGTTTGTACTCTTGGGTTGGTCGACCCAACAATAACCTGTCATACACATCTGCTTCTGGGACTTCCTTACTTTATCTAATGCCACTGATTTACTTTTCAGTTTTTAAAATGACTATTAGATAATCCTGAAAATAACTGCTTTTTCATGTAATTTTGAGACTTTTTACTGGCAGAGTCATTTTCATTTCCTATTTCTCTGGATTATTTCCCTTGATATTCTCAGCCTTTTATTTTTCCATATAAAGGTTTTAACAATAATCTCGCTATTGTTTTGTCTATTTTGACACTGTACTGCTTTCAAAATAGACTGGCACAGTATTACAACTGGATTCTGTAAAAATTCTCTCGTTTACATGTCGTCTCATGTTATCCCCAGTAGAATATCAGTTCCTTGAAGTCAAGGATTATTTCTTTCTTCTCTCTGGATCTCCTGAACAAAGCATAGAGATTGGCAAATAGTTGTTTTCTAAATGCTTGCATTTAAAGAAACCTACAGATCCTGGCACCTTATCTTCCAGCTATTTTGTGGCCCCCCCCCCCACTTTAAACACATCTTAAATGGAACCTTTATCTGTAACTTCTCATAGCTGTACAAGGAAATATTTATGATCTTTCTGACTTTGTTTCTTGTACTGATAATTTGCTAAAAGCAAGTTTGTCAATTAATTTTAAGGTTGATTCTCCAGAGTTTTCTAAGTAAATCATTATATCATCTACAAATAGATATAATTTTGTCTTTGTGGGTACTTATTTCCTTTTTGTTTCATTGCTATAGGCAGCACATCTAAGGGTAGCTTAAATAAGAGTCACAATAGAAGACAACCTTATTTCACTCTGATCTCACTGAAAATCTTCCAATGATTTTCAATTAGACATGATTAGTTTTAGAGAAATGCATTTGACAAATTAAGGGAAGATCCATCTACTCCTATACTCTTGACTGTTTCTAACATGAATATGTTTTTTTAAAACTGATGTTTTATCAGTTTTTTTCTTTATTGACTGACTCATTAATTTTATCATTAGCATAACACTGATAAGCTAATATCAAAATACAGTAACAATTTTTAAAATGCTTGCTCATGTCTTATTGTATTGTTCATGATAAGCATTTGTAAAAAAGACTACCAATTTCTGTGCCAACACGTTTCATCAAGGGAGAGAATGATTATAGCAAATCCAACAAGAGCTTCTAAAATAAGTAAACATGAATTTAATACTACCTTAATTTAATGTCAAAAAGACACTAGAGAAGATGGTGAAAAATGTGTTTTGGGAAAACAAAGTTATGAAGAAGAAACAAGAGAAGCTTGCACATTACACAGAATAGTCACAATCATGTACCAGGAATACTTTCAGAGGTAATGGATAAGGTGACCACAAAAACTATATCAAAAAATGAAATGGATTATATTTTAACAGATAGGAAATAAACTGATTACTGATATGAAAATTCAGCTATATCTGTGTAGTCACACTGCCAGCTTTTTAGAACAGTCATCAAAATCAATGTAAACTAATTAGAAGCATAAGGGAAGGGGGTGGCTAGGTGGCACAGTGAATACAGCACCAGCCCTGGAGGAGGACCTGAGTTCAAGTCTGACCTCAGACACTTAACACAAAACTAGCCATGTGACCTTGGGCAAGTCACTTAACCCCAACTGCCCTGTCTTCCCCTCTCCAAATAGGAAAAAAAAAAAGCATATGGGAAAATATCTGTTAAAAGTAAAAAAGCACAAATTACAATAACTCTGACGGTTCATCCAACTCACACCTAGTGCATTTACAAAGTAACTTTTAAAAAACCGTTAACAGTCACTGACAGAGGAGTTGCGAGAACACAGGCAGACATATACTCCCAGGAGAGCTGTGAACTGTCTCAACTGTTCTAGAAAGTGACTGGGAATTCTATGAGAGAAGTCAGTGAACTTACATGACTAAAAATCACACCACTAGGCACAGAGTCCAGAGAGGTCAAAGACAGAAAAAAAAAGATTCAGTTATGTCCAAATATTTTTGCAACCAATCAATCACCAAGCAATGTGATACATTCTGGCGTGTATAGTGTCTGGCATACAGTAAGTACTGACATACAGTAAGGCTTAGCATTTATACTCTCCCAGGCACTTATACTCTAAGGGCGAGCTTACATGTACACATAAGTATATGCAAAACATCCTCAAATACTCTCATGGTTTGAGGAACTCGTCAATTTTGATGGTCCCTCATGTTGCAGATTGCAGACCATCCCATGGGACTCTTGCCCATGCTCTCCACCCCAGGACGTCTACTCAGTATGCTTCAAGTCTTTGTAACTTTCTCCTGACATTCCAAGAACACCAGTAGAGTGCATGGGCTGTCCAACTGCCGTTTCTCACCCTTGTCAAGCAGTCACTTTTCTTTGGCTATCATGTATCTCCTCAACTTCTATTCTTCAAAGTCCAACATTTGTTATATATTAAGGAAAGATCCATTTCTTCATTTGAGTGGAGGAGTATAACCTTTTCATCACCACAAGGTTATGGTCAGAGGGTCATTGAACAAGGTTATTACTGTTGTTATTTTCAAGGAATCCTAAATAATTTTGATATATTACTGAGTCACCCTGTTAGAAGAGTCTTTAATACAGCATTCTGCTCTATCAATCAACTCCTTTCTCACAATCAACAAATAATCATAGTAGGTTCTAGTATTCTCCACACCTTCAATCTGTTTGAAAATATTGCTTATAAGCCTGTCTGTTCTGTCCCAAAGGCATCATTCAGTTCACTCTCAATGTGTGTAGAGATAAACTTCAAAAGATTTTGTACGGGTGGGAAAAGAGACAAAGACTTCTGAAGTTGTTAACTGTTTTTCAGTTTCAATATTTCAAACTATTTCCCCCAGGCGCTGGTCTTCTTCTGCCCTTCAGATGCCTCATGGAGGTGTCAACATGGACCAGTGAAGACCTCCTGATGCTGTTGCCTCATGAAGGTCTTGACATGGACTGATGAAGAACTTCCTGGTACTGTCACCTCGTGGAGGCCTCGATGTGGACTGAAGAACCTCTCAATGCCTTCTTTCACCTCCAACACGGCTCTATCACTTCCATGTGGCCTTGGTCCAACCTGGCTACCCCCCTGTGTTTGTTCGTTTGGGGGCCACTGTTACATCCTCTGTAACCACATCTAGGAATGTTGGGTCAGAGTCCTACTGTAGTGAGTGGTTCTCCTATCCTTGATGACTGAAAGTTTGTTGTATACACTTTTGCCGTTCTTGATCATTTTCTTCTCTGTTATCTTCTTTCCATTATCATCCTTAAATGCCTCTGGAGTATTAATGATAACAACGGTAGTAATAACTAGCATTCATGACTCCTTACAGCTGGCAAAGTGCTTTACAAATATTATCTCATCTTATCCCCACAATGATCCTAGGAGGTAGGTGATATTGCTAGCCCCATTTTACAGCTGAGGAAACTGAGGTAAGTAGAAGTTAAGTGACTTTCCCAGGGTCACACAGCTAGTATCTAAGGTTGGATTTGAACTCAGCTCTTCCTGACTCAAGGCCCAGCGCTCTGTCCACTGCACCATTCAACTCTCTCATGAATTAGATGTTTCTCTTCTAAGAATTTTAAAATTTGTTTTAACCTCCCTTCTCTCTGATTTATAAGGCAATATACTGTTCTTAATCACCCTTCCAATGTGAATGTGATTGCAAAATTTTACAAATGAAGTTACACTCTCAGTTGGCACTGCCCTTAGGCAGGTCAGCCTGGTGCTTGCCGAGGCACTTTGGGGACCCTTTCGGTGCAGCGCAGACTACTCTCTTGGCTCTCCTGCTCCCATGGGCCTCCAGATGACATGTCCCTTCTCTTGTTTCTGCAAGTTATTTAGAGCCACCATTTCTTACACCCCTTAGTGTTAGGGATGTTCACTTTATTGCTAGCTTTTGGTTACCAGAAAGACGGCTAATTTCGTTTTAAATTAATTAATTTATTTATTTTCTTATTTACATCATTCATTTCCATGAGATTTGAGTTACAAATTTTCTCCCCATCTTTCCCCTACCAAACACCTCAAAACAGCCATCCCACTGTATAACCCTTCCCCCAATCTGCTCTCTCCTATGTCCTCCCCCTAGCCCCTCTGACAAGTAGGGTAGGATCTCCCTACCACAGTGCCTGTGTATCTTAATTCCCAGTTGGATGTAGTTAATAATCATCATCATCATCATCATCATCATAATTGTGTATACATATATATATATATATATATACACACACATATATTTTTAACATTTGATTATAGAGCTTTAAATTACAGATTCTTTCCCTTCCTCCCTCGTCACCCACCCCCACTGGAAGGACAAGCAATTAAATACAGGCTGTACATGTGTAATTACACAGAACCTCTCCACAGTGGGCATATTGTGAGAGACTGATTATATGTCAAGAGGGCTAATTTCAGCACAGATTCCAGACCTTTGTTTCCATCTTTTACTTCCCTGGGCCGTGGGCCTGGCAGTATCAGGCAGCAAAGTACAGTGGGTGGAATGCTTGGACTTGGAGTGAGGAAACCCTGGGTTAAAATTCTGTTGCAAACACTTAGTATCATGCAGGCCAAAATTGTCTAATCTGCAAGAAAAACCACTGAGGCCGAGCTTCCAGCCAACCCCACTTTATTAAAGGGTCCATGGCTCCCTCTAATGAAGGGCCTCAGACCTTCCTCATGATCTGATGCCTCCTTTCCCCAGGTCCTTACTTCTATAGAGTTTGATGCCCTAACAGGACAAAGAGACCTGATAAAAAACGATCTCCTTGGCTGATAGGAGGGCCAGAAATGACGCATCAGCACGGCTCTCACAAGATGGGCTAAGTGGTCACAGAAACACCACCTCTTCATGTGGGACAAGAGATGGTGGTCCAGAGGTGCAAGAACAAACCGGGGCACTTTCTGTTACGCCAGATGCCACCCACGCCAGGCTTGGACGTGGAATTGGAGCGAAACCAGACGGAGCTATCTTTGTCAACATTCTCTTGGCTGCACGAGGGGCTGTTAAGGCGATGTTAGGTGTGAGATCCACGGTAAAGGCCTACAAGAACCCACCTTGACTAACTGTCCCCGTGTGATTTGTGTAGAACATGTATTAATCCACGTTTATTCTCGTGCTATTTTTGGATGACTGACTAAATGCACATTACTGGATGAGTATATCCCTAATAACTGCTAATAGTCACTGCTCCTTCTGGAATCACACTGAGCTGGTGAGTACTGATGGGAGCGCAGGAGGGTCCAAATGAGTCACTTTCCACAGCAGCTGTGCAGCTCCAGGCATATTCCTTATCCTCTCTCCCCCAGTTCCTTTATCTGTAAAAAGGAGAGTGAACTTGATGGCCCCTTCAGTTCTAAATTCATGCTCCTCAGATTGCAGTGGGAAAGCTAGGTCCCAGTGGATCCAGCGTGGGCTCAGAGACCTGAGTTCAAATCTGGCTTCAGACACTTAATAGCTACAGGACCTGGGCAAGTTAAATAATCTGTCTGCCTCAGTGTCCTCATCTGTAAAATGGGGAGAATGACAGCAACGGCTTCCCAGGGCTATTGTGAGGACCAAACAAAATAATGTTTGCAAAGTACTTTATAAGCTTGAAAGCACTGTACAAATGCTAGATATTAATTCTAAAATGAAACCAAGAGCTACTGAACAACTTCAGAGGCACGCTAACCAAGCGCCCAGCCTTTACTAAACCTCTTCCGTATACCAAGGTGTCTGCTGGGGATTCAAGCACAAAGGATGAAACAAGCCCAGCACCCAAGCCCCATATCTCGCCACAACTGCTCCAACCCTAACTCTTCCCTATTTTTCTTCCTGCCTGTTTGCATTTCGTTTTTGCATGTGTTTGCACACATATAGTATGAGGTAAAACCTCAGAGTTGTCCTCATTTGCTTTTGAACCTTTTTGAAAATAGTTTATTCATATATCTGAGTGTAAAGAACATTTTAATAAAGCAATCCCAAGAATTCATAGAAGAGACCCCTTAGGAAAGAAGGGAGCAAAGAGATCATTTTTTACTTTATGGCAGTTTCTAAACAACCCTTGAAAAAACAGCATATGAATAAATAAGCCATGAAGTGAGGTGAAGCAGGAAAATACCTGCTGAGCAGAGAGTAACCCTAAGAAGAGAAGTGAAAGGTCTATGCCCAATGGAGGCACCTTCTTCTCTGACTCAGGAGGGACACGAGTGCAGGGAAGTCAAGACATTGAACTCATCCAGGAGACAAGGAGGCTCAGGCAGGTCTGGAGCTGATGCTTCCAAGCACTCAGCTGCCCCATTTTGCCCACTCACCTGCACGGCTGCCTGTTCGGACTCCTCCCTCTGGCATCCAGGGTGCTCTCCCTTGCTCCAACTGGCAGATCAAATAGGGTTTAGAAAATACGAGTCCTGCTCAACATAAATGGGAAAGAGTCCAGGTCAGAGAAGCAGCTCAAATTCAATCCTGAACACTGCTTTTTTGGGAAGAAGTGGTCCTAGGAGGAAGGACCCCAGGTAATATGGAAGCATATGTTGTACCAGGATGCTAAGTACAATGGCAGGTGAATTACTTGGAATGAGCGATAATTTTCATATGGTTTCATTACACGACAGCTATGGTCTTGAATATATACTTCCACTGATCTTATGCTACCTCAGAACAGCTGAGCCCGAGCCCAAGGAAGTGCACTGGGCTGGCTTCCCCTCCTTTAGTTAGTTCTCTGTCGGATGAGTGCCAGATTTCTTGCCCATCACATGTGTGTTGTGTGCAAAAGTTGTAGCTCTCAGAGAGCACACTTGAATGACTGTTAGTAATATTACAACAGCTCTGGGATGGGGAAGTCAAGAGTCTCAAGGATCAATCAGCCCACGAGGAGATAGGATCACACTGGGGCACAAAGGAAAATGCCACTGAGAATGTGAAATGTCAAGAACTGACAACCTGCTGCTGCAAATCAGCCCGACTGAGCCCGGAAAACAGAGACCCTCAAAAGGCCTCAGTAGCTGCAGGGATTGTTAATGATTCCTTTGTCGTGTGACATCGGCTTCTTGAAGATGGAAGAGATATGAGGCCAATTTAAAAAAGAATCAGCTGCTGACTAATGCTAGGAAGAAAAGAACACTCGTCGAAGTCAAGATAATACCAAGTCTGGAAGAGCGAGGATCAGAAAAGGTCATTTTTACTGATGAAACTCACTCTTTCATTTAAAGTTAGACCAAAATCACTGTCGGATGTCCATGAAAGGCTGTAAGATCTGAGTATTTTTGTAATGGATGTACGACATCCATCCAAAAAAGTCATCGGGGGACTTTTTACTTCCAAGGGACTTGCAGGGCTTGTCCCCAATGAGAATGTTGAACCCTGATAAATGTATTGTTTTACTGGGAGCAGAACTGTTCCAGAGTAAAAGGAATTCTCCAAAAAAGGAGTAATACTGCAATAAGACCTTGCACCATGCCACCTGCCATGGAAGATTAAGAAATCTGCCAAGAATCTGGAGATAAATGTTCTGCAATTGCCTGGAAAATCACCGGACATTAAAAAATGTTTTTTGTCTTGTAAGTTAAATGTTAGATGTTTGTTTTGGAGGCATTTATTATCTTTCTCTCCCACTGCCCTACAACCACCAAAAGAACCATTAAAAAAGAAAAGAAAAGAAAAAACATGCTTCTTGCAGCAAAACAAAATCCCATGTTGCTCAGGTCTATAGAAACACATCTTATTCTGCACCAGGGCTCCGTTACTTCTCTGGCAGGAGGTGGGTAGTGTGTTTCATCCTCACCCCTCTGGACTCAAGGTTTCTCATCGTAGTGATCAGAGTTCTAAGTCTCTTAAAGTTGTCTTTCTCTACAATGTAACTGTCAATTTATGAACTGTTCTGGTTCTGCTCATTTCACTCTGAATCAGTTAAAGAAACATGCCCAATATCCTCTGAAAATATCCATTTTGTCACTTCTTAGAGGCCAATAATATTCTATTATATTCATATACCATAATTTGTTTAGCCATTCTCCAATAAATGGGTGCCCCCTTTGTTCTTAATTCTTGCCACTACAAAAAATGCTTGTATAGATATTTTTGTATGTGTGGATCCTTTTCTCCTTTCTTTGTTCTCTTTGAGCTATTGGTCTAGTAGTGGCATCGCTGAGTCAAAGAGTATACATGGTTTGGTAATTTGTGAGGCATAGTTCCAAATTGCTTTTCAGAATGGCTGGATAATCCACAGATCCACCAACAATGTACTAGTGTGATCACTTTCCTACACCTCTTGTAATATTTTAATTCTCCTCTTCTGTCATCTTTGCCAATCTGAAGGTCGTGAGGCAGAACTTCAGAGCTGCTGGCATTTGCATGTGTCCCATAGTGATTTGGAACATTTTTTCATATGATTATTGATAACCTGGAATTCTGTCTTTGAGAACTTTCTGTTCCTATCCTTTGACCACTTATCTGGGCATGGTCCTGTTGTTATAAATTTGGATTAGTTTATCATATATCTTGAATGTCAGTCCTTATAACAGAAACCTGGTACAAAGATTTTTCCCAGTCACCTATTTCCTTTCTAATTTTAACTGCATTAGATTTGTTTGCACCAAACTCTATGATTATGCACAATTATAATTGTCCATTTTTTCTTCTGTGATACTCTGTGATAGTTGTTTGATCTTTTTTTTGTCCTCTATCTATAAATATAAAAGGTAATTTCTTCCTTGCTCCAAAGTCAGCTGATTTATATGTCCCAGAAAATCTATGGGCTACAGGCAAGGCTAGACTTAGAAAACTGAACTGCTCCAGGTATCTAAGGTACGCTTAAGATCCCATGTAATAAAAGTGTGGTTTCATGAAGAATAAAAAAGAACATGTCAATATCTTGTGAACTCATTGTTAAGTCAAGTTAATGAACACACACAAAGGGCCCACTGTGTGCCCAGCACCCAGCTTAGTGCTGGAGATACAAAGTAAGGCAAAACTAGTCCTTGCCCTCAAGGCACTAGCAATCAGATGAGGAGTATGAAATGCAAACAACCGTGTACTGAGGGATATACAGAAGGAAGGCAATTATGTAAAGCAAGAGATTGCAGCTCAAGGACATAGCATATATTTAAATTTTTTTAAAGATATAAAGTTATAAGATTATTTTACAAGCCAATAAATTTAATTATTTTTCCCCAGTTAATTTGTATTACAGTATAGTATGGAGGAAAAAGAGTACAAAATGGACTTGAGTAAGGAAAGAAAATGTGTTTTCCTTGACCTGCTCCTTGTTAAGTGAAGACAAACCATTCATGTCTTTAGGCATCTTCAGGGGCTTGAGGGGAGAATCTCAGATCTCAGGGAACAGAGAAGGAGGGAAATTAAACCTTATGGACAACAGTTCAGGGTGTATCAAGGTGTTTAAAAAAAACCCAAAAAAACCCTTTCATCTATGAATAAATAACACGTCCTGTCTCCTGGTCACAAAAGATTTAGAAATGTTTAGCCTGTATATGCCAAGGGATGAAGCAGAAACCCTCTCATGAGCAGCGTCTGAGTCACAGGGGTAACCATTCTTACCCAGGCAAACCAAGGTCCTATAATTCTCCAGCATCACATCTTTATACAACTGCTTCTGTGAAGGGGCAAGGTACCCCCATTCCTCCTGGGTGATGTCCACAGCCACATCTCTGAATGTCACTGATTCCTGAAACACAAAACAAAATAAGCTAGTGTCCCTTTGGATTCCAATGTTTACTCTGTTAAATAGAGGGCCAAAGTGATCTATTTCCTAGCATCTTATCTGAATATAACTAACATGAGGACTTTAAGGCTGACAGCTGGCAAGTCTTGATAACCAAGAACTATGACTATGACTGTGGGTGACTATGGGAGAATTGTATATTTCCTAATTGTGACCTGGCTGACAGGAACATGGATTTTGATTTCTTAATATCAGTTAAAGTCAAGTCATTTCACACAAGATATCCTACTGTGGAGCAGCAGAATTTGAGGCTCCGCTCACTGCCAGCAGACTGATGGAGAAGACCAAAGGGTAAAATGGCCGATGCTGGAGGGCTGTGGAAAGACAGGCACACTAGAGACCTTTTGGTGGAGCCACAAATTGGTCCAGACATTCTGGAAAGCAGTTTGGAACTAGGCCCAGAAAGTTACCGAAGTGTACATCCCCTCTGACCCAGCTATGCAACAAGTATGCCTAAAAATATGTCCCTTGATTCTTTTTGTAGTAGCCAAATGCTGGAAATGAAGATGTTCTCCTGTTAGGGAGTAGATAAACAAATTGTAATACAAGAATATAATGCAGTATTATTGTGCCAAAGGAAATGGACAATTTCAGAGGAAATAGGAAGATCTTTATGTACTGATACAGTTCCTAAATAACATAAGAATTTTTAAAATTCTTTTTTTTGTTTTTGCTTTTTGGAGGGGGAAAGGCAGGGCAATTGGAGTTAAGTGACTTGCCCAAGGTCACACGGCTAGTTTGTGTGTGTGTGTGTGTGTGTGTGTGTGTGTGTGTGTGAGAAGTGTATGAGGCCACATTTGAACTCAGCCCCTCCTGACTCCAGGGCTGGCGCTCTATTCACTGTACCACCTAGCCGCCCCCTAAAAATTATTTTCTCAACAAAAGGTAGAGGCCTAGCTCTGCCTCAGGTATGAGCAGCAGAGAGAAGGAAGTGATGATTAAGATCAGAATATTGCAAATTAAGAAAGATGGATTGAATATGATAAGAGGAGAAAAACCAGGCAGGAGCACAATACTTTATGCTGATAAAATGAAAAACTGTAACCTGATAAGAACTAATTAAGTGGTACCTAATTAAATATAACCTTGACAAAGAATGGGCTCACCAATAAAAGTGATTTGCGGAAAGGATTAGAAAACAAAACCTCTAAATTTACTGTTTATAAGAAACACATGTAATGCAAAGGGATGGATATGGGGCAAAGCGAACAGCTGGGATAAAAGAGCTAGGTGTGATTTGTACGATGGAATTGCCATACATACACACACACACACACACACACACACACCCCTACATACCTACATATACATATACACACACATATGTGCCTTGCAGATTCCCCTGACAGTTATGGAAATAATGTTAGGGAACAAAATTAATAAACCAATGGAGAGATAAAAATTTTAAACATATCCTTTGGAGTCTCAGTAAAGGAAAAATGAAGGAAAGGTGACTCCCTAACTGGACACTGACACAAGCAATGACAACCTAAATAATGAACAGAGCGAAGACTGTATCATACAGACAATTAAAATGACACTAAAGAGACCAAGAAAACGTGTGAAATATGAAGGTGGTATTTCAGGAAAAAGTGAGCACCACTCACCTGCTGGGTGCCAGCTACTGGGAGCGTCAGGGCCATTGCAGCCTCTGCAAAGCTACCTTCTCCCGGAAGGGGGTGCACTGACTCATCAGAAGGCAGAGCTAGAGAAGAGAAGGGGTACAATGAGCTGAAAACTGGCCGTTCCTCGCAGTTCCCAGGCCCAGGAAACTGCAATACCTACACAGATTTTTGCCGAATTGGACATCATAATGAAGTTATAAGGCATTTCCACAATTAAATCCAACTCATTAGAGCAGTGGTGCTCAACCTTCCTAATGCCGTGACCTTTAATACAGTTCCTCATGTTGTGGCGACCCCCAACCATAAAATTATTTTCACTGCTACTTCATAACTGTGATTTTGCTGCTGTTATGAATCGTAACGTAAATATCTGATCTACAGGATGTATTTTCATTGTTACAAACTGAACATAACCCACAAGTTGAGAACTGCTGCATTAGAGAGACAGAAACAAGACGGCAAGGTGAGACAGAGCAGCAAGGTAAGAGTTCCCAAATCCAGCACAAAGGGACCTAAACTCGCACAAGGGGAAAGAACAGGTGCCAGGTGCCAGCTCACTCATTCACTCCCCATTTCTCGGTCACAGAGTAAGGGTAGACTGAGGAGAGGACTTGAGACTAGGGGTGAGGTAACAGGTCCTATGGATTGTGGACTCAGCATGGAAAATGGTCAGAAGCAAGCAGCAGCTGTGTGGTTCTGAACCCAGGCATGGAGCAGGGTCTGAGTTCTGGCCAGCTCAATGTGAAGCCCCCAGCAGAATAACCAAGATAGAATCCAAGACCCAAAGGAGGCTGTGAGCTTTCAAGCTCACTGAGAGTGGCAGAGACTAGTAGTAGGCTCCTGGAACTCCCACCAGGGGTAAGTTCACAAGCGTGGTGCTAAGACCCAAGTTCAGGTCAAGAACTTGCATAGCTCTGACCAAAAGAGCAAAGATCTGACTCTGCCCCGATCAGATCACTTTGGGAGCACTAAAAAAATAACAGGTCTCCAGTCTGAGCTGTCCCTGAGATCCTGGAATAACACAACACTCAATACCCCCAAAAAGCAGCAACAATACCAGCCCTGGTTTTCCCCTCCAGAAGTACACAGATCCTGGGTCCAACAGAAATTTCAAGGTCAAGAAGGAGGCTGCAAGAATAAACAAACAAAAGAACTCCACCATTAAAAGTTATAGTAACAGGGATGCTTAAAAAAAAAAAAAAGAGAAAAACTCCAAAATATTTACAAGCAGAGCCTCAAAGAAAATGACAACTTGTGTACAATTTCAACTAGAATGCCTGGAAGAGATGAAGAGTTTCCCAAAAAGGAGCTTAAAATATTTTTATAAATGAATAAAGTAGAGAAAAAGGGGAGAAAGAAATGAAAGGTATGGAAGAAGAAATTGGAAAGAAAATTGATAACTTGCAACAAGAAGTATAAAACCTTATTCAAGCAACAAATTCCCTGAAAATTAGAATGGACCAAATGGAAGCTAATTAATGAGACAACAAAAAAAATTAAAACAAAGTTATAAGACTGAAAAAGTAGATGAAAATGTAAAATTTCTCTTAGCAAAAACTCACCTAGAAAAGAGACTCAAGAGGGGAAAAATGTTAAAAACTGGACCACCTGAGCACCATGACCAAAAATAAAGCCCTAACTATCCTATTTCAAAAAATCTTAAAAGGAAACTGCCTAGATCTTTTAAAACTAAAAGGCAAAGTAGAAGTAGAAAAACTTCACTGGCCACCTCCTGAAAGAAACCTCAGAATGAAAACTCCTAGGAATACCATGGCCAAAATGCAGTTTCCAGGTCAAAGAAAAAATACCATAGGCAGCCAGAAAGAATTCAAGTACAGAGGAACCGTAGTCAGGATCACCCACAATTTTGCAGCCACCAGCATAAAGATGCAGAGAATTTGGAATCTAGTAGTTCAGAAGGCAAAGAAAATGGGGTGACCGCCAATAATACCTTAGCCAGTACAATTGAGCACAATGCTCCTGGGGCAAAAATGGATATTTAGCGGAACAGAGGCCTTCAAAGCACTCATAGTTAAAGGACCAAAGCTAAGAAGAAACTTCCAGGATCAAACACAAAAAGGTAATCAGAGCAATAACAGACTAAACAAAGATAAGCAGAATACACTCCGATATAAGGAGACGATACACTTGTGCCCTCTGACCCCTATCAAGGGTCACAGAGGGCATCAAATGAAAGTCCAGGAATGGTTCTTACAGGTCCTGATGATCTTAGGAGAAGACTGGAAAGGGAGGAAAAGAGAAATACACTAGGGAAGATTAAGGGAGGAAAGGAAAGGGAGGAAAATGATCTCCCCTAATAATCAGCGTACGGGGAGTCCATACCAGCCAGGCAAAAGGAGGAACAGCTGATACTTCAACTGCACTCTCTGAACCAGCCAAAGGTAGGAAAGCACCCAAGGGTGTGCACGCACACTCACACGTGCATTCACATGCACACACGCACACGCAGAGCTGGGTACAGAAATTAATGGCTTCTAAGCATTCTTCTTTCTCAAACAGTATTTAATTTTTTCCAATTACATGTAAAGATGATTTTAACATTCATTTTTAAATAAACTTTTGAGTTCTAAATGTTCTCCCTTCCTCCCCTCTTCTTTTCCTATGATGGGAAGCAGTTTGATATAGGTTATATATGTACAATCATGTAAAAACCTATTTTTATGTGAGTCATATTGTGAAAGAAGAAACAATTGGCAAAAAATTAGTTTGCAAAAGAAAAAAGTACACAAAATAAAAAGTGGAAACATCATGCTTCACTCTGCACTCAGACTCCATAGTTCTTTCTCTGCATGTGGATGGCATTTTCTATCGTGAGTCTTCAACGTGGTGTCTGCTGCCTGACAACTCCAGAAGAGCCAGGACAGAAGTCACTCGTCTGACTGAGGCCTTGGACACCGTCAGTCCTGGGGACTTGTGGAAGATCATGGCACGATGTATCAGTCCTGTACACCAGTTCCACGATGGCATGCTTGCACAAGTCCTGGATAATGGAGGCTCTCATGCTTCCCCAGTTACCAGTGGAGAGAAGCAGGGCTGTGTGCTTGTTCCCATGCTTTTTTGTATGATATTTTCAGTGATGCTGTCAGCCACCTTCAACAAGGACCAAAATGGCATCAAGAGCAGCTACCACACTGATGGTAAATTATTTAACCATCCTGATCAGTGTCAGGCCACTGGAGCCAGATGGCTCTGGGGTACGTGAGGCTGGTGACCTTGCACAGCCCTCCCTCACTCAAATCAAAGCCAACTGCAAGTCATGGCATCACCTCCCTGAAGTCATGGTCCTCTTTGAGAGAAGGAAGGACAAACCACAACACAAATTATTTCATTTGAAAAGGCTACAAACCATGACTAAATTGTAAGGAGCGTTGGTGCATGATTTTCTGTTTGCAGATGATTGTTGCCCTCAATGCAGCCTCTGAAGGTGAGATAACAAAACGTTGATCCATTCTCTGCTGCTTGTGCTAATTTTGGCCAAACAATTAATACAACTGTTAAAACAAGTAATAAGAAAACCCAGGTGCTCCACCAGCCACCACCACACCATCCATATGTGGAACCATTGGTTACAGGAAATGGAGAAGTTCTGAATGCTGTGGGCAAGTTCACTTACCTCTGCAGGGTATGTACACACTGATAATGAGGTTGACACCATGGTGCTGACCTCATTGCTGTATGCCTGGGAAACCTGGACAGTTTAGCAGCACCAGGCCAGGAAACTGAATCACTTCCATTTGGATTGTCTGAGGAAGATTCTGAGGATCGCCTGGCAGGATAAGGCACCAGACCCTGAGGTTCTTACTGGAACTGAACAGCCAGGCATTCAGACTCTGCCGCAGAGAGTAGAACTCTGGTAGGTTGGTCCTGTTGTTTGAAAGCCAAAATGTTTGTTTACCTAAAGACTATTTTTACGGCGAACTCATGCAGGGCAAGCATTTCACATGGTCAGACGCCATGCAAGGACACTCAAGGTCTCTCTGAAGAACTCTGGAATTGACTGTGACCCTGAGACACAGACACAGGACTGCCCAGCATGGCATGCCCACCTCAGAGAAGCTGCTGTGCTGTGAGCAAACAGAATCGCAGCAGCTCCAAAGAAATGCAAGACTGGCCAATCTAGAGCCATCCTGTCTCCGAATGTCCAAGCGGATTATTTGTGCCCAGCGTGTGGCAGCGCCTTCCTAGGTTGCACAGGTCTGCACCTTCTACCTTGATTCCAACACAGAGGCCATTTCGGTCCTCTCTGAGCACAAAGGACAACTCCCCCCCTCCCCATCCCGGGGAGAACAAGGAGCGGGGAGGGACAAGCCCTTACAAAGCACCCACTGAGCCCTGCGGATTCTTACAAACACGATCACATCCCCCACGGCTTCTGGGGGCAGGGGGCAGGGGGCTGGGGGCATGTTCCAGGGCCACCTTCCTCCCCGGTCTCCAAACCCTCTCCCTAGCCCGAGGACAGGAGCCCAGCAATGACTCACGAGGGGCCCCGTAAGACCAACCGTCTCCCAACTGTCTCCCCACAAGCACAGCTGAGCTCTGCGGACGGTCCCCTGGTTTCCGGCAGGGAAGGAGCCCAGTGCCGGCTGGAGGCGACCCCCTCTCAGTGAACCCCCCGATGATCCCGGTCTCCCAGGGGCTCGGCCCGACCCCCGACAGTGAGCCTTTGAGACCAGCCGGCCCAGAACTCCTCCGCGGGGGCGGAGGTCCGGTCTGCAGGCGGCTCACCTTCACCACCTTTACCTGAGCGGCTGAACGCCTCCCCCCACTCTCCGCACCGGATTCTCGGCCCCTCCCATCATCACTCCCAGCTTCCTGCGGCCTCTCCCCTGGGGGGTTCGGCCTTGGAGGCCCTCGCAGACACCAGGGCCCTGAGGGGGACGCAGCAGGGAAAAGACAAGAACTGGGGGGGAAGGTGTTCCAATCCCGCCAGGCCGTGAGACCCTGGGCAAGTCGCTTCCCCCGCTTGTCTCATCTGTACAATGGGCCAGGGAAGGGGCTGTCCCAGCGCTCTGGCCAAGACCCCAAGGGGTCCTGGGGGGGGGGTGTGATGGGCTGCCCACAAAGGGTCCCCCTCCCCCGCAGCGGAAAGGGGGATTCCACTGGGGACCTGAAGGAAGCTGGGGGCCAGCGGTCTGAGTGGAACCTTCCAGGCCTGGGGGCGGCCCGGCAGAAGCCAGAGTCAGCGGGCTGAGGGGCACGTGGGAGGGGCGGGAATGCGGGGCTCGGGGGCCCCAAAGGCAGCGCCCTGCACCGGGCCTGGGCGCCAGAGGAGGGCCTCCCCGCTGAAGAGCCGATCAAAGTGACCTCGCCATTTCACAACTCCCACCTCCAAGCCTTTGCAGAGGCCGTGCCCCACGCCAGGTAAGCTCAACCGCCTCACTCCGGCTTCCGGGGCACCTCCTGCCAAACCGGCCACCGGGCCCCTGGCCAGAAGGTAAGAACCACGTGGCCCTGGTGGAGCGTCGTTCCGTGCATGCCAAGCAGGGTCCAGCCGGCAAAAGGCTCACAGCCCCGCAGCAGAGAGCAGCGGAGCTGCTGATTGGCTCGCTGGCCGCGCTCGGCCTCGGGTCCGCCAATGGGGGTGTCCGCTTGGGAAGGGGGTGGGGTGGGGCGTGGAAGCACGCAAGCGCATGCGCCTCATTATCCACCATGGCGCTCCTCACCCTGTCCCCACCCTTCCCAGAAGCCGGTCTCTGGCCCGAGGCGACCTCGGGCTCCCACACTCACCCCGACTCGGGCCCACGTGAAGTCGGGGGGAGCCTCCCAGGCCGACAGCGAAGAGGCGGCGGAAGTGACGTCCTCGTGGCCGCGCTTCTCTCCTGATCGGCTCCAATCCCGGGAAGATCCCCGCCTCTTCTGGGCCGCGCCCGTCTCCACGGCAACCTCAGCTTCACCAGCAAGGCATTCTGGGAAGTGTAGTGTCGCGGCCGGTCCGCGTGCGCATGCTCAGAAGGGAGGCAGTTGCGCGCTTTTGAGACTCCTCAAGTCGGGTCCCCTGGAGCAGCCTGAGGGGGCGCTCAGGGCGACCCCAGAGTGATAGGGGCACCCGCCCAGCCCCCTGCCGTCCCGGAGGTCTGCGTCTAAGCAGCCGAGGGCCGAGGAGGATGGGACCCCCAGGTTCTACCTTGAATTGTTACTTCCACTTATTAATGAGCCCGCGACAGGATGAGAAAAATCAGCCAAGGAACAAGCATTTATTAAGCACTTACCGTATACCAGGCACTGTGCTGGCTGATAGGGCAAAAGGCAGCTTCTGCCCTCAAGAAGCTTCCAGTCTAATGGAAGGAACGGCAGGCAAGCAAACACACCAAGCGAGTTCTGCAGGGAAATGGGAAGTGACTGAGGGGAGGGAGCCGCAGTAGAATCAGGGAGGAATGAGAACAGGCTCCTAAGGGAGGACAGGACTCATGCCCGAAGAGAGAGAGCCTTCCCGGGCTGTGCCACAGTCCTCCAAGTGAGGGTGGTTCTGGCCCCTCTGATCCCTGAGATGCAGGCCCGGGGCCGCCCCAGCTCGGCAGCTGTGCGGCATGTCTCGTGCGCTGTCCCATTGAGGGAGCACGTCACTGCGCCGGGGCGAGGCTGCATCCCTTAGTGGGGCAGGGCTGACCCATTCACACACACACACACACACACACACACACACACACACACACAACACACACACACACACACACACACACCCCTCACACACGCTAATTGTGGGACACAGGAAACGCCCCCCTCCTCCCCCTTCTTGGCTCTCTTCCCCAGTTATTCTTAAAATTGTAAGGAAGATGAGGAGGCCAGGTTGGCTCTGCCTGGAGCATTTAGACACTGTGTTTTCCATTAAAGGACGTCCCAGAAGCAGCATTTAACTGTGGGGAGGCAGCTGGAAACCTGGACTTAGCTGTAAGGTGCGCATCCTCTGCTCCCTCGTATGGGATGGAAGGGGTTTGTGGAACGCTCCCCTGACAGCAGCAGCTTTAGCGAGGGAGCAGGCCACAAATACTAGGGATCCCTCTTTCTGGCTTTCAGCCTGACGGGCTTGACAAGATATTCTGCGAGAGTTCGGGGTGGGGGGGTACACGCCATTGTTTTCTTTCTGCTTGTAGGCCCTCCTGTTTGTGGAAACTTGCACTGGCCCAGGGAGTACACGCTCAACATCCCCGTTGTGTTTAAAACTTCCAGATGGAGTCAGGGTTTACCCTTCCCCTCAAAACTCGACTGCCCTGCAGGAGGAGATTAGTTTCCCAATTCTCAGGAAACATCCTAACGGCTCTCCCATGTCTTTGCCCTCTGCCAGCCTTAAGCAATCAATCAGTCAGTTAATAATATTAAATGCCTACTATGTGCCATGACCAACGAGTCAGGGAGAAAGTGTAGCCAGTAGTGAAGTAGATGGTGGAGGGAAGCAGTGTTGTCAGAAGAGACCAAGGTCTCAGTGAGGGCCGGAAGATGTAGGGAGTGAGAAAGGAAGAGTTTTAAAGTGAAAGTTAGTTCTTTAGTGATGAGCAGGTATTCCACAGGGCCCAGTCTGGCAAGGAACGGGGAGGGGCTAGAGGTGAGGTAGACAAGACCAAGGTAACCGGCAGTCTGAGATGCCAAGGGTTGCTCCTAGTTGTTCAACTGTTTCTTGGTTCTGTCTGATCCTTTGTTATACTGGAGGGGTTTGCCATTTCCATCTCCAGCTCAATTTACAGATGAGGAAACTGAAGCAGAGTGAAATGACTTGCCCAGGGTCACGCAGCTCAGAACTCAGGAAGATGAGTCTTCTTCAGGCCTGGCACTCTATCCACTGTGCCCCTTAGCTGGTTGCTCTCACTCCTCAAAAAGGAGGGAATTTCAGTGCTCCTTGGAGACAGAATGGGCCAGATCCCAGATCAGCTGTCTCTCTATGCAGCAGCTGCTGGGTGATGGGGGGGGGGTCAGGTCCTGCTGCCTCAAGTCTCTTCCTTCTGCAATCCATGCTCTAGTTACCAGTGATTTTTCCTACAGCACAGGTTTGATCATGTCATTCCCCTGCTCAAATACACTCAAGGGCTTCCTGTTGCCTCCAAGATCAAACACAAAGAGCCCTGTTTGACACTCAGAGCCCTTCCTACCTAGCCCCCTCTTACCTTCCCAGTCTTCTGCCTTCTTGTCCCAGTGACACTGGCCTCCTGGCTGTCCCACCAACATGACCCCATCTGGGCTCCAGGCTTCCCTGGCTGTCCCCCAGGCCTGGAACCTACCACCTCCCCCATTCCCAATCCTGACCTCTCTAGCTTCCTTCCAGCACCTTTTAAAGCCCCCCTATTTACTGGAAGCCATCCCCAACCCCTCTTAACTGGAGGGCCTTCCCCCGTAATGATTTCTTTATCCTGTGTACAACTTACTTTCTATATATTTGGGTGCTTGTAGGTAGATTGTCATTTCCTTCAGGGCAGGACTGTCCTTTGTATCCCCAGGACTTAGCACAAGGCACTTAATAAATGTTGAATGAGTTGAATCCAATTTCCCAACCTCAGAGATATGCTTGACTCTTTCCTCTTCCCTTGGAGCTCAAGTCTGTATACAAACCCAAGCAGTCACCACTGAATCTGTTAAAAAAAATTAAAAAGATACTTCGAAAGTGTTGAGAATGAGAGAAATCTTCTCCTGATATTTCAGAGCCATCCTGAAGATTGAAAGTAATCTAGGTGGGAAGATGCTTCCACCAAAGGGTGCGGCTAACTCTACCAGAGTTCCCAAAGAAGACTTACCAGTCCTGTCTTGCCCAGGTGCACGTCATGCTGGGAACATCCTGGAAAGAAGCCTTCTGATTGGACCAGGTGGGCTCCAACCAAATGAGATTCTCAAAGTAGACAGTGTCAAGGTGATGGGTTGAGGGTGCAGGATGAGACCTGTTTCTGAGCACTGCCCCCTAAGGAACTTCATTTTGCTTGACCCTGGATATTTGGTACATTTTTCTAGTTTTCTTTTTTCCTCCCCAGTGGGGTGGGAAATGAGAGGGAGGGAAAATAGATTTCTAGACATTTTAAAAAAATCTTTAAAAGTAGACAGGGAGTGAAGCTTTGCCACTCACATGGACTGGGGATAATCTAGAAGAGGTGTGGAACCTGAACTGGCCATCAGAGACTGTGGGCTAAGAGAGAAGCAGCCTGTGGATAGAGCCTCCTCTTCCTCCTCCTCCTCTGCCCTCACTGAACAGCAGGAGATTTCCGTTCTTGTGGGCAGAGATGGGGCCATCTGACAGGTACTGCTCCTGGGGAATTCACTAAACATTCCCAGCCACACCCTGCTTCCCCTGGGACAAGGAGGGAAATCTCCCCAGGCTTTCCCCAAGCCGAAACCTCCTGCAGCGCCCCCGTAAGTACTTTACTGGGGCAGTGTCAGCCCTCCCCATTCCCCCTTGGGCATCCTCACTCTCTTCCCTCCCCCTTCATTCTCTTTTCCAGCTCTCTACAATGTGGTCAGGTAAAAAACAAAAAAGTAAACAAACAAAAACCAACCAGGTTCTGGACCTGAAGTCAGGAAGATCAGAGTTCGAATCTGGCTTCAGATACTTTCTAGCCACGTGACCCTGGGCAAGTCCTAAACATCTCTGTACATCAGTTTTCTCGTCTGTAAAATGGGGATAATATCACTTGCCTCCCAGGTGTGGGGAGATGATAAAACGAGATGAGATTTTCTAAGACCTTTGTAAAGCTTAATGTGCTATGGACCCAACCCTTGACCTCCCCACAGAAATAGCCCAGTGTTTCCCTTGTCTTGTTTATGGACTTGTTGTTTGTCCCAACAGAAGGCAAGGCAAGTGGCTGTTTCCTTTCTGTTTTTGTATCTCCAGCTCAGCACATAGTAGGCACTTAATAAGTGCTTATTGACTGATAGGACTAATAGACTCCCAGTCATCAGGTCACCCTCCCTTCTCTCTCCTCCCCTTCATTGCCAGACTTCTTGAAGAAGTTGCCTATAAAAAGAAAACAAGGGGGCAGAGTCACCATGGCGGTGTAGAAGCAGCAAAACTCTGTATCTCCCCCATAACCATTTCAAATACCTATAAAATATGACTAAATAAATTTTAGAGCTCCAGAATCCACAAAAGTACAGAGAAACAAAGCTCCCACCGAAGGCAGCCCAGACAGGAAGGACTCATCTCAACATGCTAAAAGCTGAAACCACACCAGCCTGAAACCATGGCATAGCCCCAGGGCGGCCAGGACAAGCCATGACTGGAGCATTCAGGAGAGTGCATCACCAGCAGCTCTGGTGGTTTCCAGAATTACCAACCCATAAGAGCCAAAGACAAAGGGAAAAGGTCAGTGGAACTCGGCTAAATTTGGGGGAGAGGAGTGGGTCTGGTCCCTACCTCCAGAGCTAGAAGTAGTCTAAAGCGGAGGCCCTGCAGCCACCTCCACATGGCTGCTTCAGAGCTCCCAGCCTGCAGATTGCATGAGGCCCAAGTGACTATCCAGAAGCTAAGTGCTCTTGCCTTAACTGACCTGGATTGGGATCACAGTCTTGGGTGGTGGTCCGGAGGTGTGTTTTCAGTGAGCCAAAGCTGGTGGGGACTGCAGAGACTGCGTCCTCCTAATACCTCTGGCACCTGGGAAAACCCCAGTGATTTGGGACAGAGCTCTCCCCTCTGAAAGCAGAGTTCCACAGAGCTAAAAAATCAAGTAATTTACTGGCAACATGAGCAAGCAAAGGAAGCAAACCAAGCTCAGCAGTCCAACTTTAGATTCCTTTTTTGGGGACAAAAAGGACCAAAGCATGGAACAGGAGGAAGACAACACAGTCAGAACTCCTGCACCAAAAGCTTCCAAGAAAAATGTAGGCTGATTATAGGCCATAGAGGAGCTTAAGGAGGATTTTGAAAGTCAAATAAGAGAAATGAAGAAAAAATTGGGAAGAGAAATGAGAATGATGCAAGAAAATCATGAAAAGAGAATCAACAACCTGACTGAAAAAAATAACACCTTAAAAAATTGATTAACTCAAATGTCAAAAGAGGCCCAAAAAACCAATGAGGAGAAGAATGCCTTAAAAAGTTGAATTTGCCAGATGGAAAAAGAATCTCAAAAGCTTTCTGAAGAGAATAATTCCTTCAGAATTAGAGTGGAGCAAATGGAAGATAATGACTTTATGAGAAATCAAGATAATATCAAACAGATCCAAACAAATGAAAAAATAGAAGGCAATGTGAAATATTTCCTTGAAAAAAACCACT
>CM053587.1:355207497-355257769 GCA_028646515.1 Pseudochirops corinnae
AAAACAAGCCTGGCGCCACAGGCTCCACGTGACCACATTCAGCCTATTAGGGAACAGAGTATACTTTCAAATATCCAAGGGTCCTCAGAGTCATGTAGCCACTTTAGCAAAGGGCCTAGGGGCAGGGAAGATCTTCAGATTCCCATAACTGCTCCCTCAGTGGTGAGAGACTTTGGCCAGGAGGCATCTCCTTGCTTGCTTGTTATCAGTCAAAGCCTCACTGACCAGGGTTCTTTCTGTTGTTACATTTTCCAGGGATCTTGAATGATCCCCATAAAAGCAGGAGAGAAATCTTGTTGGGAAAGAATCTATAAGGGGGCAGCTAGGTGGCACAGTGAATAGAGCACTTGCCCTAGAGTCAGGAGGACCTGAGTTCAAATTCGAACTCAGACACTTAACACTTACTAGCCATGTGACCTTGGGCAAGTCACTTAACCCCAATTGCTCTGCCTTCCCCCCAAAAAAGCAAAAAAAAAAAAAAGCTTGTAAAGTAGTTTCTTGCCCTACGATGTCACAAGCATTTTCATAATCAACAAATGACCAGAATGATGGGATTTTAGTGTGTCTGTACCTTTCAGATGGTTATGAGATGGTCCATGTGTGGTGGGTCAGCCATCTTCAGTAGAAAAGAGTTTGCTTGTTTGTTTTTTAAACTTTTTTTTTTTTGGAAAAGAGTTTGTTGAAATACTTATTGCAGATCTTTTCCATGTTTCTTCTTTCTGTATTTTCTTTCCATTTTCACCCTTGAATGCCCTTGGATGATTCTCCTTAGCTGGATGTCTTGCTAAGTAAGCTTCCTTTAGTCCAGTTTAATCCTTAACTGCTTCTCTCAGTTTTATGAGACCATGCTGCTTACTAAGTGCCCATCGTTGTTCTGTGTAATATTTTACAAATGATTTTACATTCTTACCCAATGTTGCTTTTGACAGTCATCTCCTTTTCCTCTTAGCAAGCAAGTCAAATGTTAGATCGCCCTTTCTGGGCTCCCTTAGCCCAGGGATGTCTCAGTGCGTCAACCAAACACTTTAAAATAGGTGTGAAAAGTTGTCGATCAATTGCTCAAGAAGTGTGTTTGGATTGACCAAGGCGAGGTTATTTATAACAGATCAAGCCAGTTGAAATATAAAGAGCTTCAGAGCCGATCCAGTGTCTGGTAGCAGAGATTTGAGGAAGACACCTTTGAAAAGGTGGGGAGCTAGGAGGGGGAAGAGAGAACCTCAACTTCAGCCTTGGTCTCATTCATTTCCTCCTTAACCAAAACAGGACTTTTCAGGCTTCAAAAAGTCAAGAGGATTTTAGGTTTTCCCCCTTCCCACTGGTGTTCTAAGATCATCTGACACAGAAGTAGCTGATTGAGTCTATTCATCAAGAGCTAAGAATGAACTTCAAAAGAAGATTCACAGCTCCCCAAAGAACCTAGAAGAAAAGCAAGACTAAAGCCAAAGGGAACTCCATGAGTACTCCACAACAGGTCAAAAAAGACTCCTCGTAACTGTATGTTCCCATTACAATATCATGTGCTCTAAATTTGAGCCTGCTTTCCCTAGGACTCAATATGTACTTGTGGGAAAGTGTGTCACAGATCTTTTTTGAGAGGATGCGTTGTACTAAGGGTTCTTACTATACCATGATCTTCAGGAAGTCTTGCTTATTATCTCCAGTTCACTTTCTTCATATCCCAAGGGCGTAGCTGTCAGCTTTTCTTCCACTGAGTCAGTCAGCCAATAAGCATTGATTAAATGTCATATGTTCCAGTCCTGTTCTGGGCTAAGTGCTTGGGATATGAAGAAAGGGAAAAGACAGTCCTGGCCCTGGAGGAACTTACAGTCTAATTGAGGAGACAACATGCAGATTACATGCAAACAAGTGACTTATGGGTGAACTGGAGATAATAAGCAAGACTTCCTGAAGATCATGGGATTTTGGTTGGGACTCAAGGGAAGCCAGGGAAGCCAGGAGGTAGTGATGAGGAGGGAGAGCATTCCAGGCTCAGGGGAGTGTCTCATTCATGAAACAACCAGGAGGCCATTGTCAGTGGATGGAAGATCACCTGCTGGGAGGAAGCGATAAGAAGAATGGAAAGGTAGGAAGGGGCTAGGTCATGACTTTGAATGCCAACCAGAGGAGTTCGTATTTGATCCTAGAAGTGACAGGGGGCCACTCTATGGGTAGAGGGTTGGCAGGGTCGGACCTGTACTTTAGGAAGGTTGCTTTGGCAACCAAGGATTGGGGGGAGATTTGTGGCAGGCCAACTCGGAGGCAGACTATTGGTGTCATATAGACCAGACAGCAGGTACAGTGGATAGAGCTCTGGACCTGAAGTCAGAAAGACCTGAGTTCAGATTAGACCTCAGATCTTTAGTAGCTGTGTGACCCTGGGCAAGTCACTTAACCTCCGTTTGCTTTGCCTATGATATGAGTTAATAATGGTCTCTACCTCCCAGGGTGGTTGTGAATATTAAGTGAGATAATATTTGTGAAGTGCTTAACACAGTGCCTGCCACATAGGAAGATGCTGTTGTGAGGATTACGTTAGTCTAAGCATGAGGTGATAAGGGCCTTATCCGAACAGAGGAGGAAAGATGTTTTACAGTAAAATGGACAGACCTTGGCCACAGATTGGATACTGGTGGGGGGAGGATTAAGAGAGAGTGAGGAGTTCAGGGTGACAACTGTGTCGTAAGCCTGGGTCCCTGGGAGGATGGTGGTGTCTTGGACAGTAATAAGAAAGCTTGGAAGTGGGGAGGGTTGGGAGGAAAGACCAGAAATTCAGATTTGGAAGTGTTGAGTTGAAGATGTCTATAGGACATGCCCCTGCAGATGTCCATCAGGCAGTGGAAGATGTGATGTTGGCGAGCAGCAGGGAGGTTGGGGGCTGGAGAAGTAGATTTGAGAATCTTTGGCACAGGAGTGATAAGTAAATCCATGAGAGCTGGTGAGATCGGCAAGTGAACTGGCCTAGAGGGAGAAGAAAAGGGGCCTGAGAAAAGCCTACCAGTGGGATACCTACCATTAGTAAGCACAACCCAGCGAAGGATCCAGTTAAGGTGCCATCATGTGGGTAGGGTAAGTATTGAGAAAAGGTCATTAGATTAGAGAAAAGGTGACAATGAAGAGATCGTTGGTAACTTTGGAGAGAACAGTTTCAGTTGAATGATGGGTTCAGAAGCCAGACTATAGAGAGTTAAGAACAGAGTGAGAAGAAAGGGAATTGGAGGCCCTGATTATAGATGGCCTTCTTGGGGACTTTAATCACCAAAGGGAGAGAAACTATCTCTCCTTGGGAAGGTGGAGAGGTTTTTGGGGAATCTTCCTTTTCCCAAATGAGTCAAGGTTATTTGGGGGTTAATAGAAAATAATGGGGAAGGAGAATTGATCAGATTCTCCCTTTGGGAACATTCTTAAGGATCACAGCTCTAAAGCTGGAAGGGACCTCAGAGGCCATCTAGTCCAGCCCCCTCATTTTGAAATGAAGAAACCAAGGCTTAAGGAGGTCAAGTGACTTGCATGTTTATACTATTCCCGACATTTAACTGTAATAATTCTCTGAATGAGTGATTTTATGATACACTAAGCATTGCATGTGGGGAAGAGAGCAATGAGCCACCTGTTTAGAACTCAGTAGAGGTCTTAGGAAGTGAGGATGAGATGGGGCACTCCCCAGGTTTGTGTCTCAAATTAGGTCTCCATCAGCGAGCAGGACAGTGCACAAGCCTTCTGTCTCAGATCATCTGGGGGGAGAAGAGTAAGGAGAAAGATGGCAGACAGCTCAGATGTATGCTGATAAAGATGTTTAATAACTAGCTCACCAAAATATAATGTACATGGGGCGGCTAGGTGGTGCAGTGAATAGAGCACCAGCCCTGGAGTCAGGAGGACCTGAGTTCAAACCTGGCCTCAGACACTTGACACACTAGCTGTGTGACCTTGGGCAAGTCACTTAACCCCAATTGCCCTGCCCTCCCCCCTCCAAAAAAAAGCAAAACCCAAAAAAACCCAAAATATAATGTACACGGGACATTTTCTTCATCCCTTTCTTAAGTCTAGATGATCAGTCAAAATAAAAGTCAAGTCCTAATTTATGTCATTTGGCAGTTTCCCAGATGGGAATGTTCCACATTTAACAATGGCACTGCTCTCCGGAGCTGTTCCAGCTTCTCTAGCAAGCCCTTCACTGTTCCCTTGGATTGCCTGCCTGGGGAGACTAGTGTGGGATGGGAAGACTCACCCACCTTATCTCTGCTGAGTGCAGAAATCTGTTCTTGCTAGGAGCTAGGGACTGGGGCTAGCCCAAGCATTCTCACAATTTTTTAAGTAGGGGAAGCCCCGACCAACACTGGAAAAGAGTAAAACAAGAGTGACATTGTAACAGCCTGCACCGGGAGGGGAAACAAAGTATCCCGAGGAGCGCTGTTGCTGACTAACATTGCCACTGCCCACAGGGATGAACAACCTTGAGGCTGGCTCCCAGGGCAGAACAAAAAGCCCTCGTTCTCTGGAGCTGGCGCTCTCTCTCCCTGGACACATTTTTGGACATCATGCTCAAGGTCAATGTTGCAACTGTTAGAGTCCAGGCCACAGACTTAGATAGAGAGGTGGACCTTAGGAACAAGGCTACCTCCCCGCAGAGGCTGCTGAGAGTGGGATGTTGCATGTGTTCTCAGACGAGGCTAATGTGGGGGGCCGATTTCATTGAGCTGTTTGGTGAGTTTTTTCCTCTGTTTTTAAATATTAAATCTTTGGTTCCAAGGAAGGCTCAGTGGTTGGGGGAGGGGCATGTCTAGAAAGGCATCAAATTCCAACACTATGAAACCAAATCCGTCATAGCAACATAGCAGTTAACACACCATAACAAAGCAGAGAGCCACACCATCCTTTAGCCTTCCCACAAACCAACACTCACAAACCTAGCTGTCTGCTAGAACTTTCAAACAAAACAATCATAAATTTGAAAGGGACCTTGGGAGCCACCTGGTCCATTTCACAGAAGAGGAAACTGAGACCCATCGAGATTAAGTTACTTGCTAAGAGGCAGGATCTGAACCCGGGTCTTCCTACTCCAGAGCCAGTGCTCTTCCCACAACCCCACAGGAAACCCAGAAACACTTGAATAAACTAATATGGATGGAAGCAGGTGAAGGATCAGGGGAACCACTGACCTGAGGACACCAATCTGGGAAAGAAAAACAACCCTCAATTCCGTGACCCATCTGGACCATGTGGGCTACAGCCTGGGGGTGGCAAGTTACCAGTCCAGAGTGAGGTATACATGGGCAGAAATAATCTATGTGGCTTCTTGAGTTCAGTTCCAGAATGGTAATGGAAGTTTGAAGATCTTTCCCGCCCCTTAATAAGCCTAGGGGAATTTGACAACTTTACCTGCTTTGAAGATCTTCTCTGTCCCTTCATAGGCTGAATGTAATCCCATGGGGCCTGTGGTGGGAGGAGTTTGCTGAAGGGTGGAGTAGAGCCCACAGGAAGCTGGGAGTCAGAGCAGTTAGAGCTAGAGTTAGAGGATGCCCTCAGGCAGACAGCTAGGTTTGTGAGTGTTGGTTTGTGGGAAGGCTAAAGGATGGTGTGGCCCTCTGCTTTGTTATGGTGTGTTAACTGCTATGTTGCTATGACGGATTTGGTTTCCTAGTGTTGGAATTTGGTTTTCTGGTATCTGAATAAATGTTTTGCTTCTGTCTTCTATATGGAGTGTCTGTTACATTTTGTGATTGAGAACTATGCCGGCCTATTTACAGTCTGTAATGCCAAGCAAAGGCAACTTCCAAGGTTCGGATTCCCAGCATAGCAAACCCCATTTATTCAGTGACAAATTAAGGCAAAACATTCACAGAATAGAGAAAATCAAAATACAGTGTAACTCATTCATTTAGCAAGTAAGTTATCAATTCAATTGCAAAGTACCAAGGTCCAAGTATCCTACCTCTGGCCAGTAGTCAAAGTAGCCCACTCCTGGGCAGTACATTCATTTAGTCTCTTCTCAAATGGAGATTAGTTTCCAATCATAAGCAAAGTACATTCATTTGGCCAATAACAGAGCACCAAAAAGGCCAAAGGTTTCCCACCCCTGGACACTACTGAATTACAAACCATCCATTAACAACAAGCACTTTCTCAAAAGGGGCAGAAGAACACAAAAGCCCATTTACCCTTAAGCTACAAGAAGGCTAAGATATCATCTCAGCATTGAGAACCTAAGGAAAGGCCCTTCTTTCATCTTCACTCCAGGCAAGCCCTCAGCAATCTCAGTTCCTGGGGAGACAAAGCTTAACCAAGCCACAATATACATTGCCAGTGTCCTCATCAAGTCACTCTGCCTGTAGAACAGTCCCAGAACCCCTGAAAACATCAGCAAGGCCCTCTTCCAGGATTTCTGTGTGGGTACCACAAGAAAATCCTCCTTCAGGGCTTCTGAACCAACTGCCAGGTTCCAGGACCTCTACAACAGCAGCACTGTCCTTCACCAGTGGGTGAATCTGGCAAAACAACATCAAAGCAGACAGACAAAATACGGGCATCACAGCCATGCCTCCTCAGTCCTTGGCAGTTCTGAGTGGCATTTCCCAAAAGTCCTGGGCAGCTCCAACTGGCCCTCAGCAGTCTTTCTCTCAGCAACTCTGGCCTCCTCTGCTTGGGCCTTCTCTCTGCTTTGGCTTTCCCTCTGCTTGGGCTTCTCTCTAAATCCACAGCTCCTCGAAGTTCAGCCCTCTCTCTTCACGTCAACAAGTCCATCACACAAGTGGGATTCACAAGCTCTGGGTTTTAACACTCAACCCAAAAACCAAGCCAATACAGGGGGATCTTTAAATTCCATTACCATTACACAGTCGCAGTAGGTGCTGTGAATATTGCATTGGTACTACAAATTCCTCATTCCAAGGGAAGGTTTTATGGGGGGAGGGAGGACAGGGCAAATGAGGAAGAGTCCTTGAGATGTGACAGCCTTGAAGAAGAGCAGCAATGAAGCATTATTTTTTGTTTAAAAAGGGAAGGTAATGATCTGTAAGTTATGAAACTAGGAGCTTGAATTTTTCTGGCAAAGTTCTAGAACATGTTCTAGAAGGGATTCTAGCTAGCAATGGTTACTAGCATCTTTCATATAGACTCTACATTGTGCCTTAGGGTTTGCAAATATTTGTATGTTTGATGCTCACAACAACCCTGGGTGCTATTGTTATGCCCATCTTACAGATGAGGAAACTGGAGCTGAAAGAGGTTCGGTGACTTGCCCAGGGCCATTACAGATGGTGGCTCTCTGAGACTCCATGAGGGCCAGGTCTCTTTGACTCAGGCCCAGGGCTCTATTCACCTTGGGAAAGAAGTGCTGCCTGCACAGCCATCCTGGCTTCATCAAAAATGGGTCATACCAACACAAGGATGAGACCCAGAGTCATTCCCCCGTGGATAAGTGAGCTAAGAATAGGCACAGGTTTTCAAAGACTTACAAACTATTAACAACCACATGGAAGCATGCTTGAAATCACTTAGAAAAAGAGAAATGCCCAGCAAAGCAACCCTGAGGTTTCACTTCCCTGACTAGCAAAATGTCAGATGCCAAAAGCTCAGAGCTCATGGGAAGACAGGTGCAGGGACACCTGCCATGGAAAGTTCCCCTTTTGGGGGGCCTCGGGTAGAAGCCTAGAGGTGGGTGGCACTGGCCACCAGTGTGCTTAGCTGGTTTTCTTTTTGATCATGTGGGGCATGTGCCCCAAGAGAATTTGTGAACGAAAAATGTTGATAGCACTAAAGACACCACAAAACTTGTAAAAAGTGCTTCTGTTTCACAACCAAACTTCTGGAACATTTCCTTGTTGACTCAAATCCCTCTCCTCCCACTCACTTCATGCTCAACTCAAACTTCCCTCACCAGTTACCAATGATCTCTCTATTGTCAGATCCTCCAATACTGGACTGCTGAGGATGCTTCAGGATGAAGAGATTTAAAGCTAGAAGGGGACTCAGAAGTCATCCATTTCAACATTTTATAGAGGAGGAAACTGAGGCTGGAAGTGGTTAAGTGACCTACACAAGGCCACACAGGTGGGATTTGAAACCATATTCTCTGGCTCCATCATGCTATCATGCCCTGCTGCCAGGCCCCAAAGACTTCCTTAGTCAACCTGCACCATGATTGAGCAAGATCACTAGGTCTAGACTCATGGAACCCGAGTTTGAATCCCAGCTCTGCTACTTACCTTTAGGAACTTATTTAGCCTTGATGGGTCCCAGCACTGTTGTTGTTCAGGTCAGTTGTGTCCAACTGTGACCCAGTTGGGGTTTTCTTGACATTTCCTTCTCCAGCTCATTTTATAGGTGACGAAACTGAGGCGAGCAGGGTTAAGTGACTTGCCCAGGGCCACATAGCTAGTAAGTGTCTGAGACCAGATTTGAACTCTAGTCCTGGCACTCCATCCACTGTACCCCAGCACAACTAAATGCTTTTTAAAATTTTTTACCAATATCTCATTTGATCCTCATTATAATTCTGTCAGGTAGGTGTGATTATTCTCACTTTACAGGTGAGGAAACTGAGGCAGGCAGTAGTGAAGTAACTTGGCCAGTATCACACAGCTAGTAAATGTCAGGTCACTTTGAACACTGGTCTTCTTTACTCCAGGTTCGGCACTCTATCACTATACAACCAGCGCTGTGTGTGTATGTGTGTATGGGTGTATGTGTGTGAGAGTGTGTGTGCATGTGTGATTGTACGAGTGTGTGTGCATGTGTGTGCGTGTGTGGGAGTGGGATGTGTGTGACTGTGAGTGTGCGTACATCTGTGTGAAAAAGTGTGAATGTGTGTGAGAGTGTGTGTGCATGTGTGTGTGAAAATGTGTGAGGGTGTGTGAGTGTATGAGTGTGTGTGTGTGTGTGAGAGTGTGTGGGAGTGTGTGACTGGTGTGAGTGTGTGGGAGTGTGTCCAGCTGTGAGTGTGTGTCTGCGTATGTGTGGGAGTGTGTGCCTGTGTGTGTGAGTGTGTGTATGTGTGGGAGTGTGCAAGACTGTTAGTGATTGTGTGAGTGTGTGTGAGTGTGTGAATGTGAGCTGTGTGATTGTGAGTGAATGCATGTGCGTGTGGGTTTCTGAATGTGTGAGAGTGTATGTGAGTGTCAGGGTGTGTGTGAATGTGTGTGTGAGTGTGTGTGTGTGTGCGAGTGTGTGTGTGTGTGCGAGTGGGTGACTGTGTGCATGTGTGTGAGTGGGTGTGCACGTGTCTATGTGTGTGAGTGCGAGTGTGAGTGTGTGTGCAAGTGTGTGCATGTGTGTGCATGTGTGAGTGTGTCTATGAGTGTATGTGAGTGTGTGAGTGTGAGTGAGTGTATGACTGTGTGTGCATGTGTGTTTGTGTGAGTGTATGTGAGTGTGCAAGTGAGTGTGTGAGTGTGTGTAAGTGCAAGTGTGTGCACATGTGTGAGTGTGAGACTGTGTGACTATCAGTGTCAGTGTGTGTGAAAATGTGCAAGTGTGTGTGAGTCTGTGATTGTGTGTGATTGTGTGTACATGTGTGTGTGCGAGTGTATGAGTGTGTGTATGTGTGCATGTGTGTGTGACTGGGAGTGTGTGTGAGTGTGAGTGTGTGTGAGTGTATGTGTGTCAGTGTGTGAGTGTGTGTCTGCATGTGTGTTTGTGTGAGTATATCAGAGTGTATGAGTGTGTGTGCCACCGTGTGCGAGTGTGCATATGTACGTGTGTGAGCATGTGTGCGGGTGTATGAGTATGTGTGAAAGTGTGTGTGCATGTGTGTGTGTCTGTGAGTGTGTGTGTCAGTGTGTGTCAGTGTGTGAGTGTGCAAGTGTGTGTATGAGTGTGTCTTTGTGAGTGTGAGAGTGTATGTGCACAAGTATGCGTGTGAGTGTGAGTGTGTGAGTGTGCGAGTGTGTGTGAGACTGAGTGTGCAAGTGTGTGTTAGTCTGTGATTGTGTGTGATTGTGTGTGTGAGTTTGGTTGTGTGTGTGAGTGTGTGTGTCAGGGTGTGAGTGTGTGTGTGCAAGTAAGTATGTGTGAGTGTGTGTGAGTATGTGAGTGTGTGTATATGTGTGTGTGTGCAAGTGTATGTCAATGTGTGTGAGTATAAGTGTGTCAGTGTGTGTCAGTGTGAGTGTATGAGAGTGTGTTAGTGTGTGTGTGAGTGATTGTGTGTCTGTGCATGTATGAGTGGGTATGTCAGTATGTGTGTTTGCGTGTGTATGCATTGTGTGAGTGTGTGCGAGTATGTGTGTGTACGTGTGTATGTGTGTCAGAGTGTGTGTGCAAGTGTGTGAGTGTGATTGTATGCAAATGTGTGCGAGTGCATGTGTGTGCATTGTGTGAGTGTGTGTGTATGCATGTGTATGTGTGTGTGAGTGTGCAAGTGTGTCAATGTGCGTGAGCATGAGTGTGTGAGTGTGTCAGTGTGAGTGTGTGAGAGTGTGTTAGTGTGAGTGTGTGTGTCTGTACGTGTGTGAGTGTGTGTGCGTTTGTGAGTGTGAGTGTGTGTTTGTATGTGTGTGACTGTGTACATGTGAGTATGTGTGTACGTATATATGTGTGTGTGAGAGAATGTGTGAGTGTGTGTGTGTGCATGTGTGTGCAAGTGTGTGAATTTCTGAGTGTGTCAGAGTGTGTGTGAGTGTCAGGATGTGAGTGTGTGAGAGAGTATGAGTATGCATGTGCGAGTGTGAGTGTGCAAGTGAGTGCATGAGTGTGTGTGCATGTGTATGTGTGAGTGTGAGTGTGTGTGTCAGTGTGTGTGAGTATGTGTACATGTTTGAGTGTGTGCGAGTATGAATGTGTGTGAGTGTGATTATGTGTTTCTGTGTGTTGGTGAGAGTGTGTGTGCGAGTGTTATGTGTGTGTGAATGTGAGTGTGTTATGTGTGTGTATGTCAGTGTGTGTGTATGTGCGTGCATGTGTGAGCGTGTGTGAGTGTGTGTGAGTATGTGTGTTAGTGTGTGTGATTTGTGTGTGTACATGTGTGCATGTATGTGTGATTGTATGAGTGTGTGTGTCCAAGACTGTGTGTGTCAGTGTGTGTGTGTGAGTGTGCGTGAGTGTGAGTGTGTGAATGTATGTGAGTGTGTGTGTGCCAGAGTGTGTGCGCGAGTGTATGTGTGTGTGTATGAGAGTGTGTGAGACTGCGAGTGTGTGAGAGTGTGTATGTGAGTTTGTGTGCGTGTGTTTGCGAGTGTGAGTGTGTGAGTGTCAGGGTGTGAGTATGTGTATCAGTGTGTGGAGGTGTGTGAGTGTGTTAGAGTGTGAGCGTGTGTGCATGTGTGAGTGTGTGAGAGTGTGTATGTACGTGAGTGTGAGTGTGCAAGTGTGTGTCAATGTGTGTGTATCAGTTTGAATGTGTGAGTGTGTTAGTGTGAGTGTATTAGAGTGTGTGTGAGTGTGTATGAGTGTGTTTGTGTGTGTGACTGTGTACGTGTGTGTGTATGTGTGTGTGTTTCTGAGTGTGTGTGTCAGGGTATGAGTGTGTGAGAGTGTGTCAGTGTGCATGTGCGAGTGTGAGTGTGCAAGTGGGTACATGAGTGTGTGCATGTGTGAGTGTGTGCAAGTTGTGTCAGTGTGTGTGAGAGAGTGTGAGTGTGTGAGTGTGTGTGAGTATGTGTGAGTGTTTGAGTGTGTGCGAGTGTGAGTTTATGTGTGTGTGAGTGTGATTGTATGTCTCTGTGTATGTGAGTGTGTGTGTTTGTGAATGTGTGAGTGTGTATGAGTGTGTGTGAGAGTGTGCATATGTGAGTATGTGTAAGTGTGAGTGTACATGTGTGTGCGTGTGTGTGAGTGTGAGAGTGTGTGTGCATGTATGAATATGAGTGTGTGAGTGTGTGAGTGGGAGTGTGTGTGTGTGTATGTGTATTCATCCAGGAATTACGTTTAATTTCAAAGGCAGTATTGTAGACCAAAGCTGACAAACTTGATCGTTCCCGCTTTCCCAGAGCAAGGTCCAAGGAACTTGGGAGTCAGTCAGTGAGGAGTCTTATTTCCTCTCCTCAAGAGTGTTTCTGGTTTCTCTCCCCACCCTCTAGTCCTGACACCCCCTTCAGTCCCTTTCCAGGGGAAAGAGGTGGGGCATAAGGACAGATGCTCTCAAATTCTTTCAGATGGAATCAAAGAGAGAGATTGGTATAGATAAACCAAAAGGAGAGAATTTCCAAGGGCATGCTGGGAAAAGAGAAGGTTGCCATGGGGAGGTGCTTTTCTAGACGTTAAGACACATTACAAAGCTCCACCAGGGGAAGTATAATAGTAGTGCATAGTATGTAATGGGCAGCTAGGTGTCAAAGTGGATAGAGTGCTGGGTCAAGAGTCAGGAAGACTCATTTTCCTGACTTGTTCTGGGGGAAGGCTGACCTTTAAAGAAAGGCTTTCTGTTCTTCTTCTCACACTCTTTAGCTCTTTAACACTCTACCAAAGAGCCCTGGGAAATTTATCATAAAACTCAAGTTTGGTTCCTGTCTGGGGTCTTCCCAAAACAGAGTGAGACGGTATTAAAGGTATCATATAAAGTTAACTAATGCACATTGACAAAAGCTTGGAATAAGCAGCAATAGCAGTCCCTACTCAATTACATGGAGTTGCTAGGTGACACCATAGTGTGTAGAGTGGCCTGTCTATAATCTGGAAGACTCTTCTTCCCAAGTTCAAATCTAGCCTTGTGCACTTACTAGCTGTGTGACCTGGGCAAGTTACTCTTAAGCCTGTTTGCCAAAAAAATGACAAAGATCTCTAGTGTTTTGTTTGGTTTTATTTTGCTTTGTTTTTTTTGCTGAGAAAACCCCAGATGGGGTCATGAAGAATCTGAAACCACTGAACAACAGCAACTCTTATTATATACTTTGTGGTGGTTATGTCATTTCAGGTGATTAAGTGACTCACCCAGGGTCACACAGGTAATGAGTGTCTGAGTCCAGATTTGAACTCAAAAGAATCCTGGCCCAGCACTCTATCCACTTTGACATCTAGCTGCCCATTACATCCTATATACTACTATTATACTTCCCCTGGCCATTGAGATTCTGACATCAGAACATGCAGCAGTTTGTAGAACTACTGAATAGTCATTTTACATTTCACCTTAGCTGAGCACTGTCCGAACAATCCATTCTCTCCAAGTCCATTGTCTTCTGGTTGGCCAGGTTAGGTTAGGGCTTTGGTTCATCCTCTCATCATTGATGATCTTCTCTAAGGAGCTTGGTAGATGATGTAGAGAAGGCACCTCCTGAAGTCCAGCCCAAAGAACTCAAAAGCTTTGGGGGCACCTGAAGTAGATACCCCTAAAGGCTTGATCTCAGAATCCCTGTTAAGTTACCTATGATCTGGCAAAAACCAAAAAACACAAATCCAAATGGGCAGCTAGTGGCTCAGGATCCTCGCCCAGCTGAACCCCCTAAAAGAGCCATTCCAGTCCAGTGTCAAACAAATGCCCCTGTGGATGAGAGTACCCCTATGATTGAAGGAAGGCCTTTAGCTAGAATGTTATTTTCACAGTTTTACCAGTTTAGAATTTAAGCATATTTCCATTCACCTGATTTTTTAATTTCACTTAAAAAAACTTGTTAAGTTCTTTTTTTCTTCACCAGAAATATTTTCTTCTGAGTCTAGGTTTTGCTGTTTGGTTTTTCCTCTGGGATTTTCCCTTATGACTCTCCCAGCATGTCCTCTAGTATTCCAGATACATTTTGCCCTGTGACTGCAGGATTACTGCCTACAGGGATATTGACTGCTTCAAGGTAGCCATTTTAGATTACACCATTGCTTAGTTGCAAAACCAAGGTTTTAGATCAGAGCCATGGTGGTGAAAAGCTGTACCTCACGAGGCCCCAGCTAGAGAAATGCTTGTGTTATGTATTCTAATGGAGTCTTCCTGATCTTCTGGGACTTTTCTTTCTCTCCTGGTGATTGTCACCAGAAGTGACAATTGGTCCATGGGTAAAGGCCCTCCATGAATAAATGAAGAAAGCCAAGTAGTGTTTTATTGTACTGTATTTTCCCAATGGGGATGAATAAAATTGGACATTTCCAGGTGTAGCAGCAAGCACCCCAGCATACCCAGGGCGGCTGCTAGCCCAGGTTCTTAGATCTGCTTTTCTGAAGGAAAGCAACTCAAAATGGGTTAACAATCTTACTTTAATCAAACACAGATTTCATTCACCTAGTCAGGGGAAAAGTCAGCATCCTGAACTTCAGAGAATACAAACAGAAGTTACAAGCAGACAAAGAAACAGATCAGCAGACAGGCTTCCAATGGTCTGACCATTACATCCACACCTAGTTAGTGATCAGAGAGGGAAGCACCAACATCTGGGTTTTCAAAGCCGGGGGGCTCAGTGGCTGCCCAGAGTCTCATCTGGCCAAATCACACAACTCTTCCCAAAATGAGCCCCAAAGCAAAACCCCCCATCAGGGTATATATAGTCTTCTTCTGGATCAGAGAATGTCACAACCCTCTTGACCCACTGCCAATCACAAAGTAATAAGGCGTAGGCATTCCTGAAGAACAAGCCTCCCGCCACAGGCTCCATGTGACCACATCCAGCCTATTAGGGGGCGGAGTATATTTTCAAATCAGGGAAAGTTCTCGAATTCACTTAAGCCTATCAAAGGGCCAAGGGGCAGTGAAGATCTTCAGACTCCCATAACACCCGGGTGTTGTAATGTTGTAATGTTGTATGTTGCATGTTGTAATGTTCTTTCTAGCCCCAGTAGCTGCTTGCTCTCTACCTCAGAGTGGTGCCTGGTTCCTTCTATGCCTTCCTTCCATGCCCATGCCCCTTACTTGCCCTAGGCCTGGGCACTGGCTCCCTTGTGGGATGACTGCCCTAGGTTTGAGGTACTCTGTGGTTTCACACTCCTCAGACCATTCTCCCCTGGCGCATTTACCTTTCATAGTCAGCCAGAGTCGACGAGGAGCTCAAAGCAAAAGCATCTTGCTGGTATGGTCTTATTAGCAGAGTAATTGTAAAACATTCCCACCACAAGCCTTCGTCCACAGCTGCACCAGGCATTGATGGAAAGCCTGGGCACACATTTGCTTCCCTTGAGGGTTTATGTGTGAGGTGACTGACTTGGGCGTGCCCATGTCTCCTAACGTAGAGGCAGCCTGCATCTTGCCTTTTCCTACGACATGTGAGGGATGGCCTCCTTCCATCAGCTGTATAGCCAGAACAGGCCTAGTCTTTAAAACTGGTCAGTCTGAGACAGTCTCTCTCTTTTCTCACTCTTTCCGGTGGCCAGAGTGGGAAGAACAGAGTTCACTCATAGCAGGGACAATGACTTGAACCTGGAGAAGGGCCACCATCCTCCCTGTTCACACTTTTACCCTGAGGCTTCCAGAAATGGGTCTGAGAGTATTGCTTTCTGTTCTGGTTCCTTTGCCCTTCTCAGTTTTAGGTGCCAGTGGTGATCTCAGCAGGCCTGGGCATGGAGCCAGGATTGCAGCCAGCCAGCTAGCTTGCCAGGGAAACCCACAGAAGTCAGGGAGCCTGGGACTCAAGCCTGAGCTGGGCCTGTGTTCTATGAGGCCTGAGCTAAGCTGGGAACCAAATCCCTTCCCCTCCTCAGACACTGAGGTGGTGGAAAGAGGCAGGAAGATTGTGTCTCCCATGTGTTAGGGGAGTAAATTTGTGTATTTCTGATTATGCCTTTTCAAGTAAATATTCCTTTGTAAAAATCAACATGACTATTAGGGACTAAATGGAACTGGGGGGGAAGGACTCTCCCCTACACTTCAGGGAGCATCATCAGTCAGGACTGGAGCCCTTTGCAGAGCCAAGACACTCCAAATACCCTTTAAAGGTAGTGGTGTAAGATGTAATGCCCCTGGCCTTCAGACAACACAGGCAGTGTTGCATGAGGGTGAACCTCATGTGTATAGAAAATTAAATGCCCAAATGCACTGAGTAACTCCAGGGGTAGGCACAAGGATGATGTGGAGGGCCCCTTGTTACTGGGGGCTCCAAAGGACATAAAGGAAGGGGAGCATGGAGTGGGACAGGGAATGAGGGGCTGTGGCCCTCCTGAGGCTTGGCTGCCTGGAAAGAATGAGCCTCATTATAATACACACATTTTATACATGACTTGTCTTTTCTTTGATAGTTTGGCTGCTGGTAATTTGACACACAAAACAAAAACATTCATTTATAAAAGCATTTGCCACCAAATAATAGGAGAAAATGGACGGGAGAGACTGAGCCCCTCCCTTAACCCACCACTCCTATATGCTCAGGGTAAATCTAATTCACTGGGAAGACTCAGACTTCTGGCCCCATCCCCTTGATCACCCTCTCAACCCACTCAAATTACCATGCCCCTCATCCCACCCTACCGGTGACATCTAGAGTCAGAGAACAGAAGAACAGTATGGGGGAGTAAAAATGGTGGGAGAAGTTGGGAGTTGACACCGAGTTCATCAGGAGAGAATTCATATTTATGTCGTAGGGGGTAATCAGAGGAGTCTCCCCTCCTGCCATTCACTAGCCAATCTGCTTCCTGTGAGTGTAAGTCTGTGCCCTGCCTCTTTCCAGTGGGCCCTTGCTAGAGGCCATGTACAAGCAGAGCTTCCTGGTTGATTCCTTGGTCTCTGTGACTAGGTTGCTAAAGTCCAGCACAATGCTTTGGGCCGCCATAGCCATCCCTCATGGTGGTGGCTACGTCAAAGATAACCGTATCTAAGCATTAGATTTACCCACTCATGAAGCTTAAAAAGGAGAAACAACCTCTCTCTTCCTCTGTCTCTCAGTCTCTTTCTCTCTCCCTTCTTCTTCACCATTTCCCTCCTTCCCCTTCCTTCTTCTTCTCTTATGTCATGTGACTCAGGACTGCTCACTTTCTTTAGGACTTCCAGAAAGGAGGAAAGGACATTTATCCCCCTCCTTCCCCCTAGCCCAGCCCAGTGGTGGTGAATATCTAAGCATGGCAGCAAGTCCATGTGTTTGCCTCGGTGGGTCTGAGATGAAGCCTTAGGTCCCTGGCCCCCTTTTTGTTCTTCTCTGAGGTGGCACTTTGGGGGAACCCAGAGGATGCTGCTTCTCTGAGGGGCTCTGGGGACCTGGGGAAGCCCGATCCTACAAAGAGACAATTCAGGCTTTTCCTCTCATTGAACATCCATGCCCAGGTGGCTTTGCCCGGGCTCTGAAGAAGCCTCCTGAGGGTGCGATCCGCAGACACAGCAATGAGAGTTTCTGCATGGGAGAGACTGAGCGCTGGGGAGGGAGGGAGCTTAACCTCCTGCCCAGCTTGTCAAGAGTGCAGAGCAAGGTGAAATACAAAACGCCCATTCTGCAGCTCTGCAAACTGTCTGTTGATTTTTTAAAAATATCGACCTCCAGGGAGAGCATAACAATAGTGATGTTAGAATATCCTGCGTCAGTGCGAGTTTGCCTTGGAGTTTAGCGTTTGTTTTGTGTGAAGGGAATAAATGGCTGTCCCATACCTAATTTACATGGCTCCTGAGTACTTTTCTGTGCCTTCCTTTTGGGAAGAGCCTGGCAAGAGATAAGGTGAAACTGGGAGGCCGCTAGGTGGCGCCTGCATGGATAAAGTGCTATGCTCAACGTCAGGAAGACCCAAGTCCAAACACAGCCTCAGATGCCAGCCCTGTGACCTTAGGCAACTCACTCCACCTCTCTCAAACTCAGTTTCCTCATCTGTGATGGGGATAATGATAGCACCTGCCTCCCAGGGTTGTAAGGGCTTTGCCACCCTCAAACCTTAACATGCTACGTAAATGCTAGCTGGTATTATTAAGTTTAGAGTAATTTCCCTCAGGGTTCCCAGTGTGAGTGAATAAAGAGCTTTGCAGTCAGAGAAGGGGGGCCCAACTCTCCTTGTTAGAAGCCAGCTTCCCAAAGTCGGAACCCGGCCAGGGCAGAGCGCCCTCCTCATTGGGAAGAGGGCATAGCGCCCTGGGCCCTCGTGCCCAGAAATAGCTGTCATGATTTAATTTTCCTGTCCTGATCCTCTCACGGCCTCTCCCCTGGACCTCTCCTCACTCATGCTGGAGTAGGCAAAGTACTTTAAGATTGCAACAAGACTCAACAAAAACACTAGAAAAACTGGAAGAGGAAGGGCAGAACCTGGGGCCTCTTCTCGTATTTCTGTCCATGCTCCCTTAACATTCTTTGGATTTATTTGAATTTGCTCTTGATATGTTTCTTTTTGCTATGGCAGATACAGCCCAACCCCACCCAGTTTTCATCTAATGACTGCATGAGTTTCGTGCTCAGGAGAGTAGAGACTGGAGGACTGGAGGCAGAAAGGCTGGGATTGTAGGGGATCCTGGGGCAGAGGGTGGAGGTGAGAGCATGCCATGCTTGGGGACAGTTAAGAAGGTGGCAAGGGCGCAGGGAAGAAGTGACGTTTTGTTGGAACATTTCCCAAACAGCCATGAAGGTCCTTTGTAGGACATCACACCTGGAATGCTCTTCAGAGAAGCCATTCCCTGGGTCTCCCCTTTCAAAGATCAGCTGCATTTCTGGGTCCTTATTTGGGCAACCTGTTCATTAGCTGAGGAAAAAGAATGAGAATTAAAAGATGGGCATTTGCAGAGAAAAGGAAACAGTCCTGGGAGGGCAATGACCCCATGCTGGATTTGGAGGGCCTAGAGGGTGGTACCAAGAGAAAAGGAAAAGAGATTCAGTCCTCCTGGCCCTTGGAGATTGGATGTGAGCTGAAGGCAAACCAGAACCCAGGAAGGTGCTTGAATGACGCGAGGCGATTTGCCTCTCACTCTCTGCCCTTCAGGCTTGCAGCTAGTCCTTCTGATGTTCTCTTGGGCCATGGAAGGGGCCTGGCTACTCACCCAAGCTGGCCCAGCTGACAGCCTGGTGCCTGCTTCATAAAGTGTGCCATCTGTGGGTACAGACATTATGGCCTTGAACCATCGTCCTCAGCTGGTGTCATATAATGCTACACAAGTTCTGGCAGGCCTTGGGATTTCACTGCCATAGAACTCTTAGGGGAGGAAACTCCCTCTATCCATGCAGGTCGGCATTCTTTGCGGGAGCAGTTACATGGTATGGTGAGGCTGGAGGCTGGAAGACCTGCAGTGGAATCCCACCTCACTTACTGCAAGAGCCCAGATAATCAATCAATCAACATTTATAAGGGACCTACTTTGGGCCAGCCCGTCCTCATCTGTAAAGTGGGGATAACAGTAACACCGAGCTCCCAGGGGTGTGAGGATCAAAGGTGATCTCCACAAAGTGCTTTGCAAAGCTTACAAGTGATACAGATCTCTTCTGAGTCAAGAGTTGCCTAGAGCATAGAGGGGGTAAGTAATTTGCTTGGGCTAACAGCCAGAGTGTGTCAGTCAGCTCTGAGGCCAGCCAGGTCCTGAACAGGGAGCCCTGGGACTGAGCTGTCCGAGGGGCCCCCATCATAGCAGCAGCAGCAGGAAGCAGGGCTATACCAAGAGGCCCCAGGCTAGACAGACTCCAGTCCCCTGTGAGCACAGGGCTCTTCCGCAGCCCCCGCAGTAGCCTAGCATGGGCATTTCTTGGTGTGTCCGGCCGCTGTTGGGGTGATTTTTATCAAGGACATCCCTTGGAGAATCAACTACTCAAGGTGATTCTGAACAAGAATCATGAAGACATCAGCTTTCCCCTGCCTCGCCGTGAGCATGTGGATAGCACCCCTCTGAATGTGTTGGGGACCCTGGAACCCCCAGCAGAAGGCGATGGGGCATCGCAGGCTAGACTCTGCACGATGTTTGAGTGAGAATTATGGCCACCTATGGATCTGTGCTTGGTGGTCTCAGATGTGGCAATATCACAGGGAGATACAGCACCTGGCTGAGAGACCTCCCGGAGGAGACCTCCCTGCTGCTGGGCAGTGGCGTCTGCTCAGAAGAGACCAGCAGCAGAATGAGGCTCATGTTTATGGTCATGAACAGGAGCCGGGGGATAGGGTCCTACACAGCCTCTGGGAACATACACAGCAAGCCTTGGGGGGAAGCCATCCCTTAACCCCTGAGAAGGCCTGGCTAATCCAACGGGCTACAAAGTAACCAGGGGCAGCTGCAGGGCTTTCCAGTCAGGATAGATTGTAACAGCAACAAACATTTAGGAGAGGCTTCTAAGCAAACCACTCTGTCCTTAAACAAAAGGCAGTTGGCCCAGTCTTCACCAGTCACTTTGCCCTTCTTTTCTGTCTCCTGGTCCTGTAGCCATAGACAGCCTTGTCAAGTAGCAGTGGAGACAGGGGCCTCCTCCTCCTTCACCCCTGATTTCATCAGGAAAGCTTCCAGAGCTTCTCACAACATTTTAAGGAATGGGAGCTCTTGGTGTTAGAGAAAGGTTTTTGATCTGAGTCCCAAAGCAGACCTGAGCAAGGAGATGTCCCTTCTGCAGTGGCATGTGGCCCCCCAGCCTCTGCTTAGAAATCTCCCCCCTTTCCCTGCTCAGGAAGCAGCAGCATGCGGGCAGCCCCTTCCACTTTGGGGCAGTCCTGGGTTTGGTTTGTTTGTTTATAGGAAGCCTGAATGGTCCTCTGTTGCTTTTACTCATTTTCCCAGTCCTACTATCTGGGGCGGAGCAAAACAAGTCTAATGCCTTTTTCCAGTCCTACCAGTCATCAAGCCTCCCAGGGTAACCATTCCTAGCTCTTTCAGGGACTCCCCAGTAGCACGACCCTGAGGACATGCAGCAACCTTATTGCTGCTCTCTGGCCACTCCCGCCCATCGATGCCCTTCTTCAATGATGGCACCCAGAATTGGTCACCATGCTCCACTGGGGACTGATGAGGAGGAAGTTCAGTGGGTCTCCTCTCACCTCCCTGTGCCTGGGAGTTCTCCTTTTTTTAAATTTAATTTAATTTAATTTAATTTAATTTTGAAGTTCTCCTTTTAACCCAGACAAGCTCACACCAGTTTTTGGGGCTGCTACATCACACGGCTGATTTGTACTCAGTTCGCTAGGACGGCCAGCTCTTTTTCAGATGCAGCTGAACCTCTAAGCCTGCCTCTCCCTCCTGTTTTCTGGAGCTGACTTTTAGGACTTACATGTAACACTTCATATATACACCCCCCTTTCTGGGACAGAAGTCCAAGTGCTGTCCAAAGGCACAGATTCCAAGGGGTGGCAGGATGTTCGCATGAATGGCTGGGAAACGAGTTTTAGGGAACAAAGGGGGTCTGCGGGGTGGACAATTCAGGTCTGGGATCAGGCCTTAGGGAAGGGCTGGATTACCCTTGGCAACCCAAGGAGGGCCCAGAATCAGAACCTCGGAGAGCTCCCGGGACTAGGCGGGATGAAGGGACTCTGGGGTGGACGCCCAAGAGTGTGGGGCAGCAGTAGCAGCTAGGGAGCTGAGTGGACCGCCCGGTCAGTCCCGCCCGTCCCCGAAGGGCTCCTGGCTAGCGCCGGGCACTGTCCGGGGCTGGACAGTCACCGGTCCTCGAGCCTCTCCACGCCCACATAATGGGCTAATGGCACCCCCCGCCAAGGGAAGGATGGGGGGGTGAGGCCCAAAGGAGATCCCGACCCAGAGCCCTGGTCGAGCCTGAAGGTTCTATGGAAATGTTAGCCAGCTTTTCACGAGAGGTCGATGAGGGCGCAATCCTGATAGGCTTCCCGGAGGAGGCGACCCGCACTAAGCCTGAGGAGAGGCTGCGGGGAGGTCGGGGTCAATGGTCCCTGTCTCCTCAAGCCGCTCCGGGGGTTGCGGAAGCAGCAGCATGAGGTGGGACGGCCGCGGGCCAGAGATCGGCCAGAACCCGGGCAAGGCCAGTGTCGGCATGGGGCTCGCACATCCTCGGGCCAGCGCCGCCACACTACGTTTCCCAGAATGCTTTGCCGACCCAGGATGGCTTTTGCCATGGCAACAGCAGCGGGCGGGGCCCAAAAGAAGTCTGGGGAGAAGATTCTTCAGGGGATTGGCCAGGAGGCGACGAGAGGCGGGACCATAAGCAGACAGGCGGCACCCAAGCGACTTCCGCTTCCTCCTTCGCTCCTCGCGGCTCCGCCATCAGACCGGTCGGGACCCCTGCCGACTTCGGATGCTCGGGCCCTGCTCGGTTCCGCCACGTACTCGGCCGCTGCCAGTGCCCAAGCCCTGCGTCCCAGGCCGGGGTGAGTGGAAGGTCGAGGCCGGTTGGCCCGGGTAGCGCCTGGTTTGGGAGCTTTCCTAGGTCCTGGGTCCTCTGGGGAGGGGGAGGGGTGCGGCCTTGAGGGACGCGCAAGCTCAAATCCACTCCGCGCAGGCCGAGGGCCACGCCCCCCGGGAGCGGAGTCTCCTATTGGTCGGGGTGGGAGGTGGCAAGGATTGAGAGCCAATCGGGAGCGCCGCTGCTCTTCTTCCCCCTGCCTCCCCGGCCTCCTCCCCAAGTCCCGTTCCATCCCCCTCCATCCCCCGCCGTCACATCCCCCTTTCTCCCGTGCAGTCAGTATGGAAACACAGATTAAGCGCCTACTGTGTTCCGGGCCCAGGCCCTCGGGGAGCTCCCAGTCTAACGGGGCTGACCACAGGCCGGCAACCCCGAGCAGCCCGCACGTAGTCAGGACAAACGGAGAGAAGGCCCGGCGTGTGGGGAGAGGGCCGGAGCAGAGGGGAAGGGGGGCCGGGCCGGGGGGAGGGGCCAAGCTAGAGGGAAGGGGGGCCCACCAGAGAGGGAGAGGGTCAGGTTCGGGGGCGGGGCCAGAGGGGCGGGGCGGGGCCGGAGGGGGAGGGGCTTGCAGTGACTTGGCCATCTGAGCCCAGCGCCAGGAGTTAGTGAGGTCTGAGTTCACATCCAGCTGAAGACGCTGGGGGGGGGGGGGGGTCTCCGTGCCTTGGCTTGCCTCAGTTTCCCTGTCCGTAACGTGGGAGTAGTATCAGATCCCACCGTCCGAGCTTGTGATGAGACTCAGACGCGACAGTGATTGTGAAGCCTCAGCGCGGTGGCTGCCTCACAGCCAGCGCTGTATGGATGTTCCCTATTACTCTGGGGCACCTGTGGAGGCACCAAGGTGTATGGGGCTTGGAAAGGTAGGAGGTGGCCAGACTGAGAAGGCTTTGAGTGCCAAGCAGAGGGTTTAGTTTCCATGTTAGATGTGAGAGGGAGCCCCTGTAGGAAAGTCTCTTTGGGAGAGCCTGGGGCAGGCAGACCCCCGGCAGCTGTTGCCACAGTCCAGGTGTAGACAGTCTGCACTAGGAGGGGTGGCCGTGTCCGAGAAGAGAAGGGTGATATTCACCTTTGAGAGATGTTGCAGAGGTGAAATGGGCTGGCCTTGACAACAGCTTGGGTATGGGGAAGAGGGAGAGGGAAACATAGCCAGGGCTTGGGACTGGAAGGGGAGAAGCGAAGGTCAGGAGGCATTTGGGGAGACATGGGAGGCCCCTCTCGCGTGGCCTGGCCAGGACAGTACCGTCCAAAGTGGCCGCCAGAACGCCTCGGAAGGCGGCCATGCCAGTGCAGCCGGAGGTAATAGGGAAGGTAGGAGGGAGCTTTAGGGGCAAAGATTTTATTTGGACATATTGTGTTTAAGATGATGCAGTTAGAGATGAAAGGCAGTTGGAGGTGGGGGGTTGGAGGTCAAGATGGGGAGATTGGAGAGTCATTGGAAATGAGATCCCCAAGTAGACCCCGAGAAGAAAGTCCGGGCCAGATGGCTGAGGGCCGCTTAGCTAGAGGCTGTGATGCGCAGGAGGAATGGTCAGAGGAGTCGGAGGAGACCCAGGGAAGAGGGGCATTGCAGGCCTCCCAGTCTGGCTCTGGGAGCACCTCCTTCACTGCGCTCCCCTTATCAGTGCCCTTCCTCCTCCCCCTCCTTCTCCTTGGACTGCCCCCTCCTTCCCGTGGCGGGCCAGCCCCGAGCTGCCCCCTCCTGTCCCCTTCTCTTTTTTGTTTTCTGGCTGTGTTGATGCCTTTTGTCACAGTTTCCGGATATATCCGCCCTCTTCCCCCACTGTGAGCTCTCTCTCCTAACAAAGAAGAAAGCAGTTAAGCCAGAGCACCCAGTGGAGGCAGGCCGGGCTGGCAGCTTATGCAACTTTCCCCACCCCTAGTCCCTGGGCTCCCCCAGGAAAGGCGCGAGAGGGGCAGAACTTCCTCATCTGGCTGGCCGTCAGCACCGGCCTTCGGGGCCCCTTCCTCGGCGTGCTGGCGGCCACTCTGGACCGTATTGTCCGGCCAGGCCGTGCGAGGGGCCTCCTGTGTCTCCCCGATGCCTCCTGGCCTACACTTCTCGCTGCTCGGGGAGATGCCATTGCGTGCAGGGTCCCCGATTTCTTCCACTGGCCCCCCATTGGATGGGCACCTGCTTTATTTCCCTTGCTTTTCTCCCCCAGAGTGGCAGGATGAATGCTCCTGTTGTGGAACCCCCGAGCCTTGGGGCCAGCTCCTCCATCCGGCCCCAGTCTGTTGGTCCTTGGGCCTGCCTGGCCCCGATCCCCCACTACTGCTTTTGTCTTTGCCAGTTCACTGGCTGTGAGGTGAAGGCTCAGAGCTGTTGGGACGGCACCTCGCTGGAGATTTGGGGCCCAATTCCTCTTTGAACGAACGGCTTCTGTTTAGCTCCTTCGGCCTCATCCACTGGGGAGTGGGCTTGGGTCTGTCTCCAGAGCTTGTATAGTGTGAAGATCTCCCCTGGCCCTCGCCCCATTCTTACTTTAGGCTCTGGCCCTTCTACCTTTGCACCCCCACCCGAAAAGGGAAAACCTCTTGGTCTGATGCCCCTCCCTCCTTCCTCTCCCTCCCTCCTCCTTCCTTCCCCCTCCCCCTCCTCCCCTTCTCCCTCCCTCCTTCTTCCTCTTTCCTCCCTCCTCCTCCTCCCTCCTCTTCCCCCTCCCTATTCCCTCCCCCTCCTCTCTCCTTCCCCCTTCCTCTTCTTCCCCTCTCCTTCCCCCATCCCCCCAGCCTTTTCTGGCAGCCTTCTTTGCAGGATGGCCCCCTCCTCCTCTACCTTTGGGCTTGTTTCTCTATCTCTTCCCTAAAACTTACTGTCTCCCTCTCCTGGGCCTCTTCCTCTTCCTCTTCCATCCGGCCTCCCTTCCCCTCTCCTCTGTGTCTTCTGCCCATCCTGTGCCTGTTCCTTTATTTTTGGAAACTTGGGGGGATGTTATTCCATTCATTGGTATACACTGCCTGTAGTCCTGTCCCCAGCCCTGGCTTGGGCTCCTTTGCAGGTGGCCTTGGGGTCTCTTTTTGAAAAGCTTTATTGACTCATTTGGTTCTGACATTGCAGACACATCCAGATTCCCCCACACCCCCAGGAGACAGTTGAAGTGAACGTTCTAGTGACTCCCTGGGCAGGTGCCTGCCACATCCCACCCCTGTACAGCCCCCCCACCTCTAGTTTTAAAGTGGCTTTTTCTTAATTAGCAGAACTAATTAGAAAGGTTTCCTAGAGAAGAAGGGATTTTAGCTGGAATGAAGGAAGGTGCTAAGGATTAGGCAGAGATGAGAAAAGGTACGAAACAGCCTGAGAAATTGGCCAGCACAGCTTCAGCTTGGGGAATAGCTTCTGGAACACTCCATTCCCCTAAGCCCCCAACTGCTGCATTGCTTCCTCTCTGTTCAGACCTGGGTTCAGATCCTGTCTCAGATACTTGCTGTATGACCCTGGGCAAGTCACATAACTTCTCTCAGTCTCATTTTTCTCATCTATAGTAGTAATAATAAGAGTAATAGAATTTAATCAATTTATTTTTTAGAGACAATTGGGGTTAAGTGACTTAGCCAGGGTCACACAGCTTGTTAAGTGTCAAGAGTCAGAGGCTGGATTTGAAATCCGATCTCCTGACTCCAGGGCCAGTGCTTTGTCCACCACACCACTTAGTAGTCCCAATAGTAATAGGATTTAATGAGCACTTTACAGCTGGCCAAGCCTCTTACACATGTTATCTCGTGCAACCTTCACAGCCAGCCTGGAAGTTGGTGCTATCATTAGCTGGGGCTGAGTATTGTATGACTCTCCCAGGATCTGAAGCAAGGTCTGCACTTGGGTCTTCCTGGGCAGAATGCCTTGTGAACCTCAGCATTCTGTAGTGTGGCTGCTGCCGTCCTTGTCGTCCTGTGGGCTGCCCCCATTCCGTTCCTTCTCCTCTCCTCTAGTCCATCCGAGCCCTCCTGTTTCCCTGATTCCTCAGACTTTGCTTCTTGCTGAACAATAGTATTTCAGGGCATTCAGGGACCGCAGTTTGCTTTAGTGCAACCCCTCCACCCAGTCAGTAGGTACCGTTTTATTTCCAGTTTTTTCTACCATGGAGTGTAAATTCTCAGATGTGCTCCCTTCTCTCCTCTGTTTCAGCCGTACTGTGGTACAGACCCTCATCTCCTCACACCTGGATAAGGCAGTAGCTGCTGGGGGGGTAGGGGTCCCCATGCCTCCAGTCTCTCCCCACTCCAGTCCACCCTTCATTCAGCCACCAAAGTGGCCATGTTACCACCTACTCATTAAACTTCAGTAACTCCCTACTGCCTCCAAGAGCAAATACAAAGCCCCCTGTTTGTCATTCAAAGCCCTTCACAACTTGCTCCCCACCCCCTGCCCACGCCCCTTCCTCATCTCCTTACCCCACTCCCCTCCATGTACTCTGCAGTCCAGTGACCTGGGTTCCTGGCTGTTCCTTGCACACAACATTCCCATCTTCCCACTCCTGGTGTTTTCTCTCGCTGTCTCCTGTCATTTCTCATCTCTGCCTAATTGGCTTCCTTCGGTCCCGGCTTCTCTAAGAAGACTTTCCCAATCTCCCCTATTTCTAGTGCCTTCCCTCTGTTGAATGCCACCCATCTATCCTGTCTGTAGCTTATTTGTGCCTCCCCTGTTAGACTGAGCAGCTTGCGAGTCCTCAGTAGGACTGACACTTGGCGCAGGACCCAGACGGAGGAGGGGCCTGCCGGACACTCACTGACTCACTGACTCCTGTGAACGTCTGGCTCCACGTGCGGCTTCTCTGTCTTTGGCCTTCCTGGGGAATACGCCCAGCAGGAGGCCTGAGGTCTGACCCCCTGAGCCATTGGATTAACTCCCAGCTCCCCGGTCTTGCTGCTTTGTCTTCCTCAGCTTTCTGGGTGTTTGAAAAGCACAACTTCTGACTTGTTTGGATCTGACGTCTCTTTTTAATGTGATCTGGAGCTCTCTTCCCTGTGCCTGTTAATAGTTGGAGGGCTGTTTGTTCATGTCCTTTGAATTCTCTCTCATTGGGGAATGGCTCTTTGGGCCCTCATCTTTGTCTAGATTCTCTTTTTATCTTGGATTCCCAGATCTCCTTCCTACTTCTCCCTCCTCAACCCCTTGCCTATGCTCTGGTCCTTGGTTTTAGTCACTAAAACTTCTCTCCTTCTTCCCATGACCCTTTTCTTCTCCCCCTCCATCTTGGCCTCCCAGGCATCTGGCCTTTTTCCTTCTCCCCTGCCTCTGGCACCCCCCCCCCCCAGTCTAGGGGTTCTTAACCTCATAGCCACAACCCCCAAGGGCTTTCTGGACCCCCTCCCTCTTCAGGGGGTCTCTGGACCTGGATGGTAAGGGGGGGGTGGCCTCTATTTCCCCCAATCTCTAGCTGAAATGGAACTTTTCCTTCCATGGCTGGGGTCTGTCCATAGGCTCCTTCCCCAGCCTTCTACCCAGAAGAGAGAAGAGCCCTTCTTCGCTTTCTATCCCCTCTGGCTGTTGCCTTCTTTCTCCTCTTCCCTTGTTCTCTGAACTGATAGCTTTGTTTGTATATCAGTCACTTCCCAGTACCCTCCCAGCCACTCCCTTGGGATTGTAACAAAGGAAAAAGGCAGTTCAGTTCAAGCCAGGCCAGAATGGGCCCACAGCTGGGCTCTGGGCTCCGGGCTCCATGTTTGACAGCTTATGCACCACTCCATGACCATAGGCCCTGCCTCCCCCTGGGAAGGGAAGGGGCAGGCACCGATCCTGGGCCACAGGAATCCCACAGCATGTACTGCCTTTTTCACTGTCATGTTCGTAGTCAGTGTGTGTGTTTGTGTGCATGTGTGTGTGTGGATGTGTGTGCATGTGTGAGTGCATGTGTGAGCACAAGCATATGTGTGTTTTATGTATGTGTGAGTGCATGCACATGTGTGTGAATGTGTGCATGAGTGTGTGAGCACATGTGTGTGTGCATGAGTGTGTACGTGTGCTTGCATGTGTGCACATGTGTGCACGAGTGTGTGGATTGCGTGCATGTGTGCATGTGTGTGTGCGCATGAGTGTTGCGTACGTGTGTGTGCATGTGTGCACGCATGAGTGTGTGCGCCCACGTGCATGTGTGTGCGTGTGTGTGTGGAGGGGGCAGTGGTCATAGGGCCAGTGATTACAGATGTAAGTAGGCTACACCGATTGTCAGCCCCTTCCCAGTAGCAGGGGACCCACTGATGTGCTGCTGGGACTGCCCCGCTGCGTTTGGGACCTTTCCTTCTATCTTTGACCAGCTTAGGGTCTGGATCCTTGGTTCAGTGCCCTCCCTTCTCCCAGAGCTCACACTATTTTCCAGCATCGCCCCTTCCTGAATTTTCAAGAATTATTTTTCAAGTAAATTTCCTTGATTTCTTTTTGTTCTTACCTCATCTGTTTGCCGTCGTCTTCCCTCTTCTCCTTCCAGACGGTCGTGTCATAAAGCATAGGCTGGACAGCCAGCATTTTATCGCTCTCTTCTGTTTTTACATCACTCTCCTCTCCCGCTATGTTGATCTCCTGCTTCCCAGAGCTCCTCTTGACAGAAAATAACAAAGAACAAACAGCAGTTCAGCCTGGCTCCCAAGCTAGCAGCTGAGTCCAGCTGCACAGGCCTTTGGGGTTCTCCTCTCCTGATCTTTAGGCTCTTGTCGGCCTTGACCCTTCCTTCCCTGCTGCCCACAGCTTGCTCCCATTCCTCTTGCTCTACACTGTCCCTCTACACTCTGTGACATCTGCATGTTCCTACCTGAGTACTACAAGCATTGGCTCTGCTCTTCCCTTGCACTCACTTCCCAGATCCTGGAAGCTGGCTTTCCTCCTTCGCACTTGGCTGGGCCTATGCTCTCTCTGGATGCCAGTGAGCTCTTTATGGCCAAATCAGTTGGCCTTCTTTCAGTGTTCATTCTTGACCTTTCTAGAGCGTTTTGTGGTGGTGATCAGCCTAAGGGTGTTTGTGACGCTGCTCTGTCCCAGCTCTGCTCCCAGTCTGGCTGGGATCCAGTGACTCTCGCCTCTGTTTCCCGACTCTGGGCGTTTTCTTCAGTTGGCAGCAATGAGTCTCCTCCTGGGTCTCTCTGCCTCCCCCTCTCCAATCTGCCAAATTGTTGGGCCTCATCACGTCACTTCCCTGCTCTAGGAGCTGCAGAGACTCCTGTGGCCTCTGGGGTTAAATGCCAGCTCCTGTGGTTGGCATTTCACACCGTTCACAGTCTGGCTTCAGCTCACGAGCCCATCGCATAAGCTCCCAGAGCTGCCTGTAAAGTTGTGCAACAGCCTTGGGATGTTCTCCCTGAATTCTGAAGCTCATAGGGATGTTGTTTTCTTGGCAAAGATACTGGTGTGGTTTGCCGTTTCTTCTCTAACTCATTTTACAGACAAGGAAACTGAGGCAAACAGGGTTAATAAGTGACTTGCCCAGGGTCACAAAACTAGTAAGTATCTGAGGCCAGATTTGAACTCAGGAAGAGGAGTCTTCCTGATCCAGGCCTGGGGCTTTGTGCGCCATGCATGCCAACTAGCCGATCCTAATGGAAATGTCAGCTATTGTTACAATAGAAAGAAAAAGACTCAGTTTATTGGTCATCAAAATGAAAAAAAAGGTATTTTCCCAAGATCCTGCAGACCCAGCAAATCCACCGTTGGCCACACGAACAGAATTTCAATGTGCATTTTTCCAACCCCCTCCACCAGTTAGAGATTTAACTTGATTTTTTCTAGTAAATTTCCATCTTCTTTTGTATCAGTCCGATCTGTTGTTGGAAACTAATGGGAAAGTTTGCATTTTTTAAGAGATGGGTTGAAAACCCACTGGAACTCATCTGGAAGATTCTTAAACAGGTTAAATGATCATCTTCAAGTTTTTAAAGTGTGCAGAGAGGGTTTTTATAGATGCCAGACTTGCATTGTTTTTAGCCATGTGGAGCCCAGAAGTCAGACTCTCCAGAAAGAAGTGAAGGATGAGGATTGGCCATTGGGTTGGGCAATTTGGAGATCATTGGTAACTTGAGGAGAATAGTTTTATTGAGGAGGTTGAGAATACGGAACCCAGAGGGATAGAGGTGCCTATAAAGGAAGTAGGGAAGTTTGGAAGAGGGTGAGTGTAGGAGGAAAGGCTGTCTGCAATTCCAACCACAGCCTGTCCAAGCCTAGTCATCCTCTTCTTTTTTTATATTTTTAAAATTGCTATTTATTTTTTAAATTTAATTTTTATTTTCAGCTCTAAATTTTCTTCCTTCTACTCCCTTCCCCGCCCAGCGAGGTGAAAATAAGTATAATACCGTGACACACATGAAATCATGCAAAATATACTTGCACATTGACCATATTCCCTCCTCCCAAGCAAGAAAAATAAACGATGGAAGTGAAACAATACTCTTAAGTCCCCCAGTTCTCGCTTTGGAGGTAGATAATATTCTAATTGTGAGCCCTTGGGAGTTGCGGTGGATCGCTGGGTCTGTCAGTTACTAAGTCTTTGGCCATATCACTGTCAGGTGTGCATTGCTCTCCTGGGCCTTAGATCACTTATTTCACTTTGCTTCAGCTTCTCTAAATCTTCCCAGATTTCTCTGATGCCATCTCTCTCATCATTTCTTACAGCCCAGTAGCACACCTTCATATTGACATGCTGTGATTTTCAAAAAACATCCATTAGGCATTTACTGTATACTTTGGAACTAGCACTGTGCTGAGTCCTGGGGAACCAGAGGAAGGCAAGTCAAAAAGACACCCCAGGCACTGCCCTTAAGGAGCTACATTCTCGGGGGACACAGCTCGCGAAGCTCTAGGTACAGGTGTCTGCAGAGCTTATGAGGGCGCTCCAAAGGGAGTGGGGAGGCCCTGAGGAAGGGCCCGGAAATACAGGATCCTACATTAGAGACGGAGGCAGCTTTGGGGAGAACACTATTGACAGTGATGGGCCAGGATCCTCCTTCCCTAACACCTTCCTGCAGGGCTTCCTCTCTGCATGGAGGTAATCCTTTATTTTCAAGTACGCTGGCAGTAGAGAGCAAAGCCTGGTGGATCTTCCTTAGTTGTCACGGATTTATCCTGCGTGTGTCTTGTTTGTGTGTACTTTTTGCACGTTGTCTCCCCTACTCATCCTTTTCTACTTAACTCTTTCCCGCTGGGGGACAGAGGAGATTAGGGGTATTTTATTACCAGCCAATGCTTCTGAGCCCTCCTGAGGGGCACCTGTGGAAGCGCCAGAGGAACGAGGGGAGGAGAAACTGAGAGAGGATGTCCATTTTGACAACTGCTGTTTCAGGTGACTGACTTAAGTGAAGTCACAGCTGCCCTGAGCTGGGGTGAATCAAGGGGCTGAGGCAGTTGTATCAGAGGGCTATTACCTCTGATGTGAGGGCTGTACAGCCACCTTTGGTGTGCACCTGTCATCCAGCTGTCACTTGGGAATCCAAGAAGTTGTAGCATGGGCAGTGGCCACAGCCCTGCAAAACCATCTTGGCAAACAGGCTCAGCCAGGCTGAGGGTGATGGACAGGCCTCAGAGCCATCTGTGATTTGGGGGGATATCCACCCCAGGCATGTGAAGATTTCCTCCAGCAGAATGGGCACATGAGAACAGTGTGTTCTGGTGGCTGTGAAGGCAACTGAAGCAGGTGCTTTGGCATGCTCAAAGCTTGGTCAGGGTCATGCCCTGCATCCCAGGCCATCGCCAGTCTTCTCAATTATTGTACTGCTGCCAGACTTGGATGACTCTGGAAGAAAGAGGGAGGCTGGAGATTCTGTGCTACTCTGCATCTCGAATCCAGTTTACTTGAAAGTCAGGATATCACCTCATGATCTCATTGGTCCCCTTCAGAAACAAAGGCCAACAACCACAACCTTGGAGACAAGGCCGAGATTAGCAGCGTGTGATCTATTTTCCCATTCACCCCAACTGGTCGACCTCGTCATCCCTGGTGACTGTAGCCACCACTCTGGGCAATTCAGTACTCCGTTTTAAAATGGTGTCTTAATGCATTTTGTATTTTACACCTCAGTTCTCAGTGAATCCTTTTCTCCTGCCCAGTACCCTTTACCCTAAATACATGTATAAGTGCAGAGATGTCAACCTGAAAAATTCTGGAGGGTGGATGGACTAGATTAAAATGTAGTTGGGAAATGTTTAACAGAATAAATAAGACTATAATACATCATAGATAATGCTAATTTGTGGTTTTCTAAGTCAATATGTAACGGGTGGGGTTCTAGTTTCTACTATAGTTTGATACCACTGCATGCATGCATGCATACACATACATGCATACATACACACATGCATACATACACATACGTACACACATACGTGCATGCATATGTAGATACATACACACATACATACACACACACAGAAATGTGCTTAATGATAGCCAGCATTTGGTAATTAAGCTCAACTTTCTCTTATTGACAGTCTAACTTAAATCCACATTTGTGGTCTAGTAGTTCAGAATGAAAGGACAGGAAGTGTGATTCATTATACATCATGTGGAGGCAATGCTGGCAGTTGCATCGGTTGGGAAGTCTTGTTTTATAGTGTTGTTTGAGAAAGGGTCTCAGTGTCTGGTATCTTATCTTGCCAGTTCATCTTCAGAATCTTCCTAAGATGGACCAGCCCTGTTGTTCAAATGCAAGACATTCTTGCAAAAAAGACTTATTTCATGGAGAACTTACACAGGGCAAGTGTTCACATGGAAGTCAGAAGAAGAGATATAAGGACACTCTCAAGGGCTCTCTCAAGAACTCTGGAATTGATTGTGTGACATGGGAGACACTGACACAGGATGCCCAGCATGGTGTGCCCACCTCAGAGAAGCTGCTGTGCTCTGTGAGCAAGCAGAATTGAAACAGATCAAAGGAAATGCAAGATGTGCAAATCTGGAGAATCCACCCCAAATGTTCTCACAGACAGTTTGTGCCGGACCTGTGGCAGAGCCTTCCGAGCACGTGTCGGTCTGATCAGCCACACTTGGACACACTGAAACTTGACTCTAGCAAAGTGATCTCCTTCTGGTCCTCCTCGAGAACGAAGACAGCAACCAAGCAGTGTTGTGTTTATTTCCTTTCATTGGCATTACTTCATGTGCGTCTTCCTCTGTTTCTTTGAATGCCTTTCGTTCCTGGTCATTCCGTTATATTTATTTGTCGCAGTTCCCAGTTAGCACATTCCATTTCCACATATTTTGCTTCCAGCCTCTTTTTTTGCAGTGCTCTTGTGAATACTTCAGCACATCTAACTTTTTATGTCTAACGCTGGCCTCCTTGGGGTCACTGAAGCAAAATTACTGCTAATTTTCTTTTGCCATAACTATTGCTTCCCACTGGAGCAACATTGACTCTTTTCAGCTGTTATTACCTTAATCATTGCAATAATATCTGAGGTGACACTTTAGAATTGTTTCAGTTTTCATTTCTTCTTATCTGAAGCATTGAGTGTTAGTTTGCATTTCTTCTTTACAAAACTGGTTATGTTTGTTTGACCACTAGGCCATGGGGAGGTAGTTCTTTGCCTTAAAGATTTAGGGCAATTTCCTATAAATTTTGGATTCAGTTCAGTAAACATTAACCATGTCTTATGTACAGACATTTTGCTAGGTACAGGGTATACAAAACACACACACACACACACACACACACACACACACACACACACACACCCCAGTGGCAGCATCTGCCCCTAAGAAGTTTCCCTTCCGCTTCTAGGAGGATATAGCATACACATACACAAATAAGTATGACCCATATGAAGTAATTTCATAAGGCATAAAGGGCTAGTGAATAAAGTTGGAGGAATCAACAGAGGCCTGCAGGAGGCGTAGATGCTGAGCTGGGTCTTGAAGGTTACTAGGTAGTCTGAGGGCAAAGAAGACAGTGCATTCCAGCCAGGAAGAAGCAACAGCAGAGGCAGAGGCGTAAAGGCAGGAGTTAGGGTGACACTCGGGGCACAGAGCTCCTTGCCAGAGGACATATTGTGAATGTGGCCTTCTCCAAGCCTTCATTAGCCTGCCTCTGTATCTTAAAATAACACGTGATAGAAGGTGAACTTACTGCCATTGGTAGAGTTAGCCGTGTGACTTGGTGAGGGGAACACGGGCTTTAGAGGTGGTTGAAAGAACTGGGCATGGTTCATCTGGAGAAGAGAAGACTGTGAGAGAGTATCTGAAGGACTGTCATATTGAACAGGAATTTGATGTGTTCCATTTGGCCTCAGGGCAGAACCAGGAGTCGTGGATTTAAGTTGCAAAGAGGCTGCTTTAGAGGCCAGATAACAGGGAAAACTTGTTAAACTTTACAACTGTCCAAAGGGGACCCGTCGAGAGGCAGTAGCTCCCCTTCCCTCCTTGGGGAGCTTTAAGGAGAGGCTGGGCAACCACTGGTGAGTGTATTGTAGTGGAAATTCCTTCAATGAGTCGGACCAAGGCCATTGAGGTCTTTTGGCCCTCTGTTTCTATGAGTCAAAAGAGAACCCAGCTTAACATTTACTCATATTGTAATCTTGGGCAAGTCACTAAATAAATAACTATGAGTCCCAGTTTCCTCATTTGTAAAATGAATAACTGACCAACCTACCTTCCAAGGCTGGTGTGAGGATTGGTGTGAAAGCTTTTTCCCAACCATACATGACTAGTATAGACATAGAGGTTTAGTGGGTACGCTAGAGTGAACTTAGGAGTCAGGAAGTCTCTTACTCATAACATACATGCAGGACAAACTTGGTCAAGCCTCCTAACCTCAGGTAACTCTTTGAATTTAGTTGATCTCTTACAGGGAGGGAATTTCTTCACCCCACTGGTGGTTCTCGGAACCATTAGAATCACAAGTCCTGTCCTTTCCCCATCTCTACAAAAAGGGATCGTATAAACTTATGACCTCACTATCTTTTTGTTCTACCCTGTTAAATTTCACAGTGCTGTTTCTCAGTGGCAGATGGCAAAGGCAAGACTAAATAAGCAGAAATTGCTTGTCTCCCAGCAGGACAAGCAGAGATACTTACATTTTGTTGTTTCTTTCAGATTGGGAGGTGGCTCCTGAAACCAAGGAGTCATCTACAAAGCTGGGCTTCTCTATGGAACAGCCATCCCAGGAAATACTCACATGGGATCGTCCCTGTGTTTCTAGTTTGGGAGAAACTTCCGAATGTGATGCCAGGCTAGAGAAGCAGCCAAGGAAAGTAGTGAGACATCCAAGGTAAGCAAAACTCACCCTAAGGGAGACTCGTGAAAACATGAAAACAGCAGCAGCTTTGGGCTGGAGCCAAGCAATTTTCCATAGTAAAACTAGGAAAAATAAAAGCCTTGCTAAGTGAAAGGGCTCCAGGGCTATTCACACATCTAGTTTGGGTTCATGATAGTTAGAGGATCACAGATTTAGAGCTAGAATGAAAGACTTCAGACTGGAAAAAAACTCAGAGCCCTTCTAGTCACAAATGCTATAGAAACTGCCCTAAAGTACAGTGAAAATGGAAAATCTTCATTAGGATTCAAACTGTTTAAGTACTATGGAATACATACTGAAGAGAGACCTTATGAATGCATTGTATGCCTAAAAGCCACTAACTACAGCCTCTCCATTACTTCCTTCACAGACTTGGTCCTGGAGAGAAACCCTATAAATGTAACGAATGTGGGAAGGCCTTCCGACAAAGCTCACAACTTATTGTACATCACAGAATTCACACTGGTGAGAAACCTTATGAATGTAATGAGTGTGGGAAGGCATTCCGTGAGAGCAAAGAACTTATTCGACACCAGAGAATTCACACTGGAGAGAAACCATATGAATGCAAAGAATGTGGGAAGGGCTTCAGAGAGAGCAAAGAGCTTACTCGACATCAGAGGATTCACACTGGAGAAAAACCTTATGAATGTAAAGACTGTGGGAAGGCCTTCAGGCGGAGAACTGGACTTAATGAACATCAGAGAATTCATACTGGAGAAAAACCTTATGAATGTAATGAATGTGGGAAGGCCTTTAGGCGGAGAACTGGACTTAATGAACATCAGAGAATTCATACTGGAGAAAAACCTTATGAATGTAATGAATGTGGGAAAGCTTTCCGTGAGAGCAAAGAACTTATTCAACACCAGAGAATTCACACAGGGGAGAAACCTTATGAATGTAAAGAATGTGGGAAGGCCTTCAGACGGAGCACAGGACTTACTGATCATCAGAGAATTCATACTGGAGAGAAACCTTATGAATGCAATCAATGTGGCAAGACTTTCCGCTGGAGAACAGAACTTACCTCCCATCACACAATTCATACTGGAGAGAAACCCTATGAATGTAGCGAATGTGGGAAGGCCTTCCGCCTGAGTGCCCATCTTATTCAACATCGGAGTATTCATACTGGTGAGAAACCTTATGAGTGTAATGTTTGTGGGAAAGCCTTCCGGTGGATCACAGGACTTGCTTCCCATCACAGAATTCATACAGGAGAAAAACCCTATGAATGTAACATATGTGGAAAGACCTTCCGCCAGAGTACACAACTTTCTCGACATCATAGAATGCATACTGGAGAGAAACCCTATGAATGTACTGAGTGTGGAAAGGCCTTCTGCCTGAGCACACAACTTATTCAGCACCAGAGAATCCATAACAGGATGAAGCCTTTTGAATGGTGAGGCCTCATGAAGGTCATGAACACGAGGTGTGGGTGACACAGACAGGACTCTCCCACTGGCTGTCACCTCAGCCTTCAAGTCAGTCATTGCCACTCCCCTTCTTCCACCCCCTGCAGTGAGACATCAGAGTTGCTCGTCCAGAAGATTGTGGCAATCTGACCAGAACGTGCTCCTTCAAAGTGCTGTGAGTCGCCAACTGCTCTCTTTTCCTTCCTTCCAGTCCCAGAAGAATGGGCAGCACTGCTTGCTAAGCCTACATCCTCTGCAGGTGCATTTGGTCTCAGCCCCTCTCACCTGTTCCTAGAGTCTCACGCCAGCCGTCATCTCCCATAGGCACTTTCAGTCCATAACTTTATTGACTCCCTATCTGCTGCTTATAAACACGTTCGTGTCTGACTGTTACTGGGTTTTAAAAGGCTGCCCTGAGTTCTGTCACAGTCATTCTACTGGAACCCTTCTCAGAAGCCAGCAGTTTTCTCCTGATCGTCAAATCCAGTGGTCTTTTTTTCATTCCTTTTCCTCTTTGAAGTCTTGAGGTTGACAAGCCCCCTTCTGCATAATCTCCCTGATAGCACTTGGGTCTCCCCCCAGTATTCGGCTCTTCTTTTTCTGTCTCCATTGACTCACTTCTCTTCTCTGGTGAAAGTCTTATTTGGCCCTTTTATGGAAACCAAGGGCTGGAAGAGCACTGTCAGGAAGAGCAGCAGAAGCCAGGAGCTGGAGGAAACACTAGGGCATGACGGGCAGCAGAAGGGTCAGAACAAACCACTGTGCTGCTCCCCCTGCCTGCCAGCACTGCTAAAAGCCAGCCGGCTGGCTTCAGCTTTACCTGATGCAGGATGGCTTCATTAGCTTTCAAAAGCATTTTGTCTCCAGGAGTACAGGAAGAGAGATGGCATTTCTTTAAGTAGAGACTCAGACTGGACTCCCTGGACTCCAGCAGAAAGTGAGGCCATCCTCCAGGAGCCCTCCAGAGGGTCATCAGTCAGGTTCAGGTAACCAGGAAGCTGGTTGAGGCACTGATATGCAAGTGAAGGAAGACTTATCAGAGTGGCAAGAAAACTGGACCGGCCATTGCAGGACAGTGCAGGGGATGGCGCTGATATTTTAAAGGAGGGAGGGGTAAACAAGCAGAGGTGGGATGTCCTGAGTCATTGTTGGAGAGACCTGTGAGCATGAAGGGGAGATGACAGGAGTGAGAAAGGTGCCTTACTGAATAAGAAGTCCTCTATCAAAGAAAGGGGATTTTAGTGCAAGCGTGTGTGCATGCGTGTATATGCATGTGTGTGTGCGTGTGCGTGTGGCTGTTTCGTCATAGCTACCAGCTGGAGCTATGTGGAGCATCACCGTCTGGCCTGGACTGAGTGAGTGTCAGAGAAGCCAGTTCCAAGGCTTTGAGTGTCCTCTCAGACTCCAGCCCTGCCTCATCTTGGGGCATCAGCTGGGCTACAGGACATCCCATGTCACCTGGTGTGTGCCAGGGGCACCGCCCTTCATCTTCCCTCCCAGGTTCAAACTGCGGTGCTATTTTTACCTCTTCTTTTCAGATCTGTCATCAAGTCCTTCTGATTCTACCTCTGTGGTCTCTCTCACATGCGCCCCTTCCTCAGCTCCTGAACAGGTCTCCTCCCTGGCCTGCCACTCGGGTGTCCCTGTGACCTCATCATGTGACCCACGCTCAGAAATCACTGGTGGGTCCCTGTTGCCTGCAGAGTGATTGTTAGGCTCCTTTTGACGGGTGTTTAAGGTCTTCCCCAATCTAGTGCTGAGCCGAGTCTGTCTCACTCTGCTCCCCTTGGCCTCCTCTGTGGTCGTGCCCCACTGGAGGGGCTGCTATCCCACAAACACACCCTCTGCTCTGGGGCTTCTTGTGCTTTCTGTGCCTGGACCATTGTCTCTCCTCCCTTCCACCTGCGGAATTCTTGCAGGTCCTTCAGAGCCAAACCTCTCCTCCCCCAAAAGACCTTACATAGCACTTTGTTTCTTCTTGTGTGTTCTTTTGTCTCATAGTCACTTGTGTCTGTGTCGAATCCGTGAGGAGAGGGCCTGTGTTTTGTTTAACCTCCGTATGTCCCCCGGGATCTGGCACAAGGCTCTGTACTCAGCTCATGAATAATAAATGTTGATTGCCTTGCCTTGCCTTGCCTGTGAAGCAGGTTTTGCTGAATATCCTTAAATGTGTAGTGCAGGCTAACCTGGAAATGGGTCCCATGCCCCTCCTGGGGGCCTGCTCAGCCTTGACTGCTTAACTGCTTCATACTCCACATTCGCACCCTCCACCTCCATAAAAGGCACTTGTCACTCAGTGTCATAGGCAGAGCACTTCCTTCTTAGAATGAAGGAATCTTCTACTCTGTAACTTCCCCAAATGAACTTCTAATTGGCAGGTGCTCAGGTAGTGTGGCAATGACGTGAGTCTGGGCTCAGAACCAATGTGCAGGTCACAGAAGAGTAAGATTTACACTCCTCACATTTCATCCAAGTTTTCTTGCTAGCATGACACGTGGGCAAGTGGGGGTGAAGGGAAGGGAAGAGGGAGTCTGTGGTACAGACTTGGGCAGTAATAGGCCTGCGTTAGCTAATTAGGGAAACTGGTGGCTGAAATCTCCACCAGATATACACTCCAGTCATGTTGGACACCTGCATCATTTTTTTCGTGTTTAAATTGTCCTGAGATATGGATAAAGAAAAGGATGTTTATAGCTTTGGTCTCCCATTCAGGGAACATCTCTTCCTGAACCACCTTCACCATCACTCAGGGGCCAGTCAAGGTGCTCTGGAAAGGAGAAGGAACAAGAGATGATTTTGGGGAAAGTGGGAGTGGGGGAGATCTGTGGAGGGTGGGCTGCCACAGGGAGGGTTTCGCAGCCCCTCACCGTCTTCTCCCTGAAGGATGGAAGAATTGGTAATTTTCCCCTTTCCCTTGCTTCCTGTTTGAGGCTCAGGCTCCCCTTTGAAGGACCTTTGCGTTTACAGGCCCTGATTCCTGATACCCCAAGAGGATGAAATGTCCTATTGCCTTAAAGGCTCATAGAAAGCCGTCCATGTGAATGAACGGTCTTGAAACTGCACAAATGAACAATAAGCACCTGAAAAGTGTTGAAGTTCTCATCAGAAATGCAAATGTAAACAGCTCACTTATACAGCATTGAGCTCCACAAAGCACTTGCAGGGTCCCAGAGGCCACCCAGAGCTGCCCCTCAACAAGAAGCCCCCTTCAGTGCAGCTGACAAGTGGCCTCCCCGCATTTGCTTCAAGACCTCCCGTGATCTCTGAGACGTCCCCCGCATCGTACTGACAAAAATGACCAAAAAATAAGCGGCACTTGGTGGAGTCGGAGGACATGGAAGGAATGGCAAGCTCAGGAATGGTGGTGACTGTTATGCCTCGAGGCGAGCAAAGTTCTTTGAGGTTCCAAGCACTTTCTGAAGACTGAAACAATTTGTGCCCATCATTTAGGGATGACTGTGTGAAGAGGCAGCCTCAGGTAGCAGGTAGCCATCCTTGGAGTCAAGAAGGCCTGGGTTCAAGTCTTAACTTCTGTCCGATAACTGGCACAGGGTCCCTGGGTAAGTCCCTTCACCTCAGAGTTCCCGAGGCGATACTCCAAGACTACAGAGTAGCTACCCTGGTGAAGACACCGTCCTCACTGCAATTCCTCACACCTGGGAACCCCAGCTTCAATTCCTTTCCAAGAAATGTCAGATCTTTAGAAGAGCCTTCAAAGACATGTCTGAACTGGTGCTGAGTGAAGTGAGCAGAACCGAGCGGACTCAGGCTGTGATATCAAGGCCGGCTGCATTAAAGACTTAGATTCTGGCAAAGCTTTGCCCAGTTAAGGTTCTAGAGGCCTCTGGCAGAGACCAGAGCTGGGGAAGAAGCAGCAGCCACGTGTTTCCAGCTCCAGTCACTGTGCTTTGTTTTCGTGGCTGTATTTATTTATTAGGAGGGATGCTTCTGTTATTGGTGGGGAAGGGGGGTGGGTGGGAAGGGATGTTAAGTGATGCTTAAAAAAGAGGGGCATCAATAAAACGTTTGAAAAGAAAGGTAGCATTTCCCTGGAAGGATCGTTGATTGCTCAGAAACAGGTCCTGGTGGGTGGGTTGGGTGATTTGCTTGGGATTATACAGCTTGAGTCAGGTAAAATTTCAATCCAGGCTTCACGATGCCGTCAGGAGCAATACCATACTGCCTTGTTACACTGCCAAACAGTTAATTATATTCAGTGCTAGTTGGGACTGAGAAAAGGTGGTGATGGTTATGCCACAGGGGGATCCTTTTGGGATGCAATAGGGAATCATACAATCAGTCACAAAACTGTCTCCCACTTGAGACAGCTCTCAAGTGTATTCAGGGATGCTTTGGAGGGAGACAGGGTGGGGCGGGATGGAGTGAGACAGAAAGCCCACCTTTTAAAGCAGTATTCATAATAGTAGAACACTGGATCCCACATGTCTTTAACAAGACCAACAGTCTGGTCTGGTGGCCAGATTGAAGTGGGGAGACCAAGTTTAGGGGGTCAGGACACTTGAGGGCACACCCATTGTCTAAGACTGGGAATTCAGAACCACACAATCCCTAGAACATAGGGGCTTAACAAATACATATTGCCTGTGAATGGAAGGTACTCCTTGCTAATATATGTTGGATGGATTCAGGAGACAGGTCCCTGAGGCAGGAAGGCAGCAGAGGTGACTGGCTTGAGTCTAGAGGGGATGGTTGCATCTACACCACAGTTCTAACTGGGAATGAAGAGTGATGCAGACCTGACATGTGACCCATAGTCAGGGCTTGGGGCTTGGACGTGGGGAGAACAGAGGCAATGGAAGGGGATATGCAGAGAGAGCATGGACCAGGGAACTAGCAGAACGCTGGCTGGAGAGGTCGGGGATATTTCCCGAGATAATGACTTCATTTCCTCCCCACTTCCATGTTGACTTGGGGGCTTTTTCCTGGGCTACGTTCTTAGAGTATACATACACAGAGTATACGTGCAGCTTATGCCCCTGGTCTTCATGCCTCCACCACCTTCAGACAGTTAGGAGGGATTGAACTATGATGTTACCAAGCAGGTGGGGTGCTGTAATGACCCTCAGCTCTATTGGATGTGAGCACTCACTGAATAGTCTTTGGCTCCCTGTGCACCCGTATTTTCTGCCTCTGTATATAGAATGGCTCCAGCCTGGTCAGTGTACTTTCTCAGGTCCTGACCTGACACCGTGAGTGGACACTGGACATTCTTAACCTCTTCAAGTCGTGGACCTCTTTGGCAGTCTGGTGATCCCTTTTCAGAGTAACATTTTAAATTCCTAACTGAGATAGCTCAGTGGCACAGTTAATAGAATTCTAGGGTCAGGAAAATCGGAGGTCAGGTTGCCTCAGACACTGCCCCTGAACAAGTCACTGAAGCTATCTGTTTGTCAGTCATCTCATCTGTGAAAGGGGGATCATGATGCCAGCTACTTCCTAGGGTTGTGAGGGTCTGGTGAGGAGATAACATAGGTAAAGTACTTTGCAAGCTTTTGAGCACTATATGAACACCAGCTGTTAACTGTATTGGAAGGTATTGAAAGAGTATGAAAACCAACTTAACCAAACTCTGCATTAAGAGCCCGTCTTACTGTTGTCATATGGGAGAATGGAAATGTTGAGAACTTTGACGAAGGGCACACCAATTTAGAGCTAGGACCAGAGGAAAAGCCCTGATTTCCTGCTTCCCACTGCTCAGGTCTTGGGTTCAGATTCTTTGTGTGGCCTGACAAAAGAAGAGCCATGTTTGTGTTGCTGACCTAGACTTTGTTGAAAAAGGAGAAGTTGATGGGCCCCTGATGTTCCTGAGCAGCCAGGCCCTCTACCCTCTGGGATAGCTGAGGATCCCATCCCTTGGGGGCACGTTTTAGAGCCCAAGTGGAGTCTGGGGACTATAAGAAGGATTGCTCTCAAGCTCAGCTCAGTGCTGGTGGCACTGATGCTGGAGCAGGCTTTCTCTGTTCTGAGGTGAAGGCCTGGGCATGTTCCCAAGCCTGGGACGTGCTGCAAATGCCAGCCTTTTCCCAGGCCTTGCAGTCTCTGATGAAGATCCTGAGGCAGCATTGGGCTTCAAAGGACAGCTGCCCCTGCCCCCCCCCCCCAGCCCTCTCTCACTGCTGATTCCCAGGAACCCTGCCAGTGAGCCCTTTTCACCCCCTCCCAGGCTGAGCCATCTTAGCTTTGGATCAGGTGCACACTGTGAGTGGTGAGAATAGAATGAACCGAGTCCTGCACATTTGAGGTGTCCCAAAGTGGAGATCTCCAGCTTTGAGGGAAGGAGGCATTTCATTCCCAGCTTAGGCCCTCAGGCCAAGCCTCACATCCTCCTGGATGGCTCCTTAGGATGTCCTGGGCCTCTGCCAGCATCTCTGAGCTACAGAGGTCTTGCTCCCTTGTTCCTCCACGTCAGGCTGCAAGAGAGCAGACCCTAAGGATCCCTGGGGGCCAATGTTGTCGTCCAGACTTTATCCTTATCTCACCCGGCTGCTCCGTCATGCAACGGGAAGTCCTGGGAGTTGTTATTCATACCAGGCCACTAGGAAAACCAGGTCCCTTCCCTCTGTTTTTCCAGTTTCAACATGAAGTACTTACTGAACTGAATCCTAGGATGATACTATCGCCCCCTCCCCCAAAGAGCCCAGTTAAACCCATTACTCAATGGGGGGGGGGGTGCAAATGCAAATGTGACCTCTGCGGCATCAGTGAAACATGCTGAGTCCCATGATAGAAAAGTCAAAACATCACTTAAAATGTAAAGAGAGACATGAACAAATCAGAAAACGGAGGGGAGGTGGGCGAAGTACGTGCATCTGGGAATGATGCCACACAGGAAACACACTGGGCCAGGGTGATGGGCCTGACATGGCTCGCGCCTTCCCTCCAGCATCAGCTGTCAGCTACACCGCACCCCTCTTGTCTGCTTCTCCCTGTTAGAATGTGAGCTCCTTGAGGGCAGGGCTGTGTTTTTGCCTTTCTCTGCATCCCTAATGCTTCGCACAGTGCCTCACATTCTGTGGGTGCTTACAATGCTTGCTGGCTCACTGACACACCTCTGGGCCTATGGGAGGGGGCCAGTCTGGAGCTGAGATTCCAGCAGGAGGCCACAGCAAGCCGGCCCAGTGGTGGCCCCTGCTAGAGCAGCGAGCAGGACTGAGTCCTTTCCATCCCTCCACTTCTCCAGAGACCAGAGGACCACCTGGTGAACTCCTAGCCCTTGGAGGAGGTGGGCTTCCTATTGGCCTTGGTAGTGGTGCCCCTGGAGAGCACCCTCTGCATTCCTTCTGAGTTGAGAGGCTCATTACGGACAGACTAAACTCTCCAAAGAAAGGCAACTCTGGCGCTCTCGAGGGGGACTTGAACTCCAGAACCCAGAAGAGAGCTGCAGCCAAGGGAATTTCACAAGAACTCCACAAAGGGAAAAAGGACCCCCACTGACCAGGAGCCACAAGAAAGCTCTCTGCGTCTGAGGCCCACGATCTTGTGATGAGAGACTGCTCTGGCTTGAGGGGAAGATCTTATACTCTTCTTCCTGCACTACCTCAGGATATATCCCTTTGTAAAATCTAGTCACTTTGGCTGCTTACTCAGTAATCAGCGGGGAGCACCCTGGGTAGGGGCTACTGAGCAACAGTGCTAGAAACCCCCAGGCTTTCGGGGTCACAGCTAAAATTCTGAGGGGAGAAGTCAGCTTCCCTTTGGGGGCCTGTCCTGACAACTGAAGGGGGAAGTAGGAATTAGTTCTGGAGAGAGTGTTGCATCTCATTAAACACAAACGACAGATAAAAATGGGATAGGGTAGGAATTGGGCCTGGACCTATGATTCTGATTTCATTAGTAGGTGGGACTCTGTAGTGAGGGAACCCCTTTTACCTAATGTAGGCTGTACCTGCTGTGGGGCAGCTAGAGGGCGTGACGGATAGAATGTCAGGCTTGGGGTCAAGAAGACTTGAATTCAAATGCAACCTCAGACACTTATTATCTGTGTGACCCTGGGCAAGTCACTTAACCATGTTTGCCTCAGTTTCCTCATCTGTAAAATGAGCTAGAGAAGGAAATGGTCAACCACTCCACCATCTTTACCAAGAAAACCCCAAATGAGGTCACAAAGAGTCAGGCAAGACTGAATGACTGAATAAGCTGTACGTTCTCTAGAACATAGAGCTCTAGACCCTTGCCCAGAGAGACTGTGACCTGCCTGGGGTCACAGCCAGTTAGTGTCGGAGACTCCTCTACCCTATACTGCCTCCTAGTAAAAGGGGGAAGGTGATAATGAGCCATACTCATGTGGGGAGGCCAGGGGCCAGATAGTGTGGGTGAAGATCAATCAGAAAATACCACAGATCCCCTGAACTGAGGACATCAAAGGTGAGTTTGGGAAAATACAAAAAGATTACAAAGGTGACCAATTATACTGAGATAGCTAAGTGGCACAGTGGACAAGAGTGCTACACTTAAGAGTCAGGAAGACCAGAATTCAAATTCTCTCAGACACTGGCTAGCAGTGTGACCCTGGGCAAGTCACTGGACTCCAATTACAAGCCTGCTACAGAGAAATTATATAGTAGTAATAAGACTTAAAATTATTAACATGTATATGAAAGAAAGCCCTCGATCACTAATAAGAGAAATGCAAATCAGAAGAGCCCTGAGTTTCCTCTCATACTTAGCAAATTGGCAAGGATGACAGAGGACAGAGTTGATGTTACGGAGTTTATGGAAAGAGGAGCGCACTGATGCATGGTGAGGAAAGCTGTAGATTAAGGGATATGACTTTACTTGGAAAAATGATTGAGAGTTATGCAAAGAAAGTGGTATGTTTGTGTCCTTTGACTTAGAGATTTCAGTTGTAGGCACATGCCCAAAGGAAGTCACTAGCAAAAAGAAAGGCCCATAATACAACAAAATATTTCTAGAAATACTTTTTCTTTGGAGACAAAGTAAGTGCCTATTAATTGGGGAGTGTCTGAACAAATGAATGCCATGGAATCTGACTGTAGAAGAAATGATGAATGTGATGAACACAGAGAAGCCTGGAAAGGTCAACATGAACTTATGCAAACTGAGATAAGCAGAGCCAAGCAAACGAGCCACACAGTTACTACCATGTGAATGGAAAGAGTCATCACCACCAAATAATTTCAAAAATTCTTGACTTGCCTTGATGATAATTTAATCATTGAAAAGTATTAGAAACCAACAAGGGAAAATTCTGTTCTACATCATTGCAATGTGGCTTCCAACTTCATGATTTAACCAAAACTGCTCTCTCCAAAGTTATCAATGAAATCTTTCTAAAATAAAACTGTGTTGGTTTATTTTATTTAAAAATCTCTTACATTCTCCCAGAGAGCTATCTCCTATAACAAAGAATGGTTTTAAAGAGGAAAAGAACATTCAGCAAAACCAGCTCCTTGAAAACAATGTCATATCTGGGTCAGTCAGCAAACACTGAGTACCTAGATACTGTGCACAGAGCTGGAGAGACAAAGTCAAGGTGGCTCTTGCCCTCAAGGAGATTACAGTCTATGGAGGAAATGTGCAAGTAGCTAATATACAAACAAGCTATGTGAAGCATAAATTAAGATTATCAACAGACAGAGGGCATGAGAATTAACCAGAGAGGGGAAAAAACTCTGTAGAATAAACTGATCTACTGAGTGGTGTCATCAGACCTGGGCTTCATAGGAAGATCATTTGGGCAACTGAGTGGAGGAGAGACTTGTGACAGGGAGCCAACTACCAGGCTTTTGTAACAGTCCGGGCATATGGTAATGGAGGCTTGTGCCAGGGTGGTGGCAGTGCCAAGGGAGAGAAGGAAGAAACTGGGAGGACTGGACAAGAGCTTGGACGCAGGGTGGGGAAGGTGAGAGATTGAGGAGTCCAGGACAACTCCGAGGCTGTGAGCCTCAACAGTATTAGGGAAGTAGGGAGGCTTTGGGGGGAAAGATGATGAATTCAGTTTTGGCCATGTTGAGTTGAAGATGTCTACAGGACATCCAGTTTGAGATGTCCACTTCGCAGTTGCAGATGTGAGACTGGAAGTCAGCAGAGAGGTTAGAGCTAGAGATGTAGATCTGAGAACCAGAGGGAGATAAGCAAAGGATCCAGCTTAGGGCCTGGCAGATACCCACAGTTTTTCAGTGTGATCTCGGTGAAGATCCATTAAAGGAGAAAGAGGAGTGGTCAGAGAGGCAGGTGGGGAACTGGAGAGGGGCGTCCTGAAGACCTAGAGAAAAGATTGAGGACAAGAGAGCAACCAGCAGTGTCAGAGGCTGCAAAGAGGCCACAAAGGATGTGCATTGTGAAAAAGACACTCAGTTTAGCAACGAAGAGATCTTTGCAACTTTAGAGAGAGCAGTCTCACTTGACTGATGAGGTGGAAAGCCAGACTATAGAGAGTGAGGAAGAGAGTGGAAAAGAAAGGAAGTGGGGGCACCGGTGCAGGTGATCTGAGGGACCAGGAGGAAAGACGGGGGATGAAGCTAGCAGGCATAGACAGATCAAGGCTTTAGGAGGACAAGGGAGTCACAGGCATGTTTATAGGCAGTAGGGAAGGAGACGACAGGGAGACATGAAGGCGAGAGAGAATGGGAATGATAGGAGGGGCAATCTGCTGGAGAAGACAGGATGGAATGGGAGGTTTGCCTTAGCAAAAGAAGGACCACTTTATCAGGGCGAAGGAGAAGAGAGCAGCCCGAGGCATCTGGGAGATGTGAGAGGGGGATGAGGGGGAAAGGAGGCTCTCAGTGAATGGCCTCAGTTTTTCTGTGGAATATGAGGCATGCAGGGTCCCTGCAGAGAGGATGGGAGGGGAAGTTATGGGAGGATGGAGCCGTGTTGCTGCCCAAAAGACTTTGCTTAAGCACAGATCTGACGCTCTGAGTTCCCCTGTTCAGTCACCATGTGTCTTCCTGTTGCCCCCAAGATGTCAGCTTCTTTGGCTTTGAAAGCCCTCAGAGTGCAGTATTTCTCCCCTCCCAGACTCTTGGTGCCAGCCAGACCGGCCTCCTCTCTTTTTCACACCCACTACCACCCGTGCCATCATCCCACCTCCATCTGTGCCTTGGCACAGCCCTTCCCCAGGCCTGAGATGCCCTTGATGCCCACTTGGGTCTCCTAGGATCTGTTCTACTTTGGGGATGCAGTTAACGCCACATCCTGTATATTCCCCAACCCTCCCAACAGCTGGGGCTGCTCCCTTGGGTTCATTTTATTTAATCTCTTAGGCCTCTTTTGCTAGGCAACACAGTGGAGAGACCCTGGTTCAAATCTCACCTCAACAGTTTAGCAACTGTGTGATCCTGGATAAGTCACTTAATCACTTCACTTTCTCATCCTGTAAAACTGGGACAATAGCAGCAGTACTTCTTCACAGGGTTGTTGTGAGGGTTAGGTGAGACAATATTTGTAAAGTGCTTTGCAAACCTATGTGAAGTTAGGTGGTACAGTACATCGAGTGCCAAGATCTGAGTTCCAATCTGAACACAGACACTTACTAGCTGGGTGACCATGGGCAGGTCACTTAACCCTGATTGCTTCACAAAACAAAACATCAAAACATAAATGCTTGTTGATTGAATAATAATTATTATAGCAATGAGAGGCCACTGAGGAACTAAAAGGCGGGGTTGGGCAGAGTTCCTTTGCATGGGAAAAGCCAACAATTTCTGCCACTGACTTCAGAGGCAGAATCTGGGCCTCCTGAGCTCAGCTCTCTCCTAAAGGGAAGATCCACATGTACTGGGAGTTAGATTGGAGTATGTCCCCAGGGAATGGGACCATCCATACCAGGCTCAGTTCTCAATGACTTAAAAGTCTTGAGATGTCCAAGAAATCCTTTATGGGACACCAAGAACAGAGAGTGACCCAGTGGACCTTGCAAAGGGAGTGACTTTACTCCTGTCTCTCAGCTCTCTCATGAGGGATGGGAGAGGGGACGACTCTTAACTTAAAACTGGCAGAAATGTCAGACTTTGAGGACATGCCCACTAAAACCCAAGGCTTGCCTACGGTAGCTGCACTCTGGGTTCCAGGTTTCCTCTTCTGTTCTCATTCCTTCTTCACCTTCTTGAAGTGACCAAATGGTGATCGTGACATAAACGTGTTCAGCCTTGGAGCTTGGTAAGTTCAGACGTTCAGAGAGCCTGGGTTCCAAGTCACTTTTGTTGGCACTTCAGGAGAGTCTTCAGAAACCACTGTGGCACTGGGGAACAGATAAATACCAGCCAGAGGCGGCGGCTCATCCTCGGCCTGGTTTGAGGCAAAAATTGTGGCAAGGTGAGATGTAAACTGCTTTTTCAGCAGTAACAAAAACAGCTTAGTCATTACAGCTGCTTAGATTGTTCTGTCAGCGCTAGGTTGAGTCTGTATTCAGCACTTGAGGCCATTCAAGACTTCTCAGCTTTGGTCTGCTAGGAGTTAGTGACTAAAACTTGGTGCTGAAGAGGGCAGGCCAACCGCTCCTTAGGCGAGTGTTCCCAGTTGGGTCTTTGCTTTTGTAAAGGGAACTGACAAAGATCCCAGCCATCCTGAGATTGGGCAGAGGGTCCCAGAGGGATCCAGAGGGAACTAGCAAGGCTAGTTCCAGTCCACTAGCCATATGATGAAGAGGAGGTGTCCTGGTGGGACACATAGCTGCAACCAGCCAAAAGGCTCTTCTTCCTCCGTGGCGCACAGACCAGAACCAGTTACAGAAAGCCTGCTTATCTGCCAGAGTCTGTGGGGACCTTTGGAGCACTCTGCCCATGCCCAGAACGGTTGAGTTCATTGGCTAGTTCTTGTTATAGTTTTCAATCCCGATCTTTTGGAGAGGGGAAGCACTAACGGTGGGGGAATCCGGAAATATCTCTACTAGGAGGTGGCCCCTAAACTGGACTGAGGAGGGAGGAAGACCAAGAGGTGGGGGTGGAAAGATGGTGTGGCAGGGAGTGGGGAACTCTGTGCAAAGGCACTCAGGCCAGAGGTGCCACTTCAAGGGGATCACTTTAACTGGAGCAGAGTGGAGGCCCAGCAGCCACCAAAGAAGACAAGCAGGGGCCAGCAGAATGACCACAGCAGTCACCTGCACCAGACCTGTGGGGAGGATTATACCGGTGCTCTCCACAAGACAGCCAGGGTCCTGCAGGGCAAGGAGGGGAGCCAGGGGCAGGGACAGCTGTCTCTGGAACCCAGGAATGGGAGAGAAGGATCAGTCTTCAACCAAGACTACAAGATCTGTGGTCACAGAGGCCCATGTGGTGGTGCAGAAGATGATTCCCTAACAGCTTCCCTGGCTCAGTGTACATCCAGGATTCCAATCTAGGGTGGGGAAAAACCACCACCAGGACCAGGCTTAACCAGAAGCAAGTCTCCTTTGTCTCTCCCCTCAAGGGCACAGGTCCCTTAGCTCTAATGGAAGTCAGAGCAAACGCTAGGAACTGGTGATCATACCCCATATTGCCTTTTCCCACCATCCCCATGATCATGTTACCCCTCCCAACCCCCAGTCTGTTTGTGCCTAGGCCTCTGACCTGCACAGCCCCTTCCATTTCCTGT
>CM053587.1:355258269-355275216 GCA_028646515.1 Pseudochirops corinnae
CTGAAGTATGTTCTAGATCTTGCACCTGGAAGCAGGGAGGGATAGGCCCCACTGTGGAGCTGGGCTCAGAAACCTCTGGGTCATTTGACCCAATCCCTGCTAAGAGGATGGAGACTGTTGATGTATTCAAGATATCTGGGACAAGAAGGGAGGATCTTGGACCTGAGGGAACACAAGAATGGGGACAGGGTAGCCTCAGGGATAACACAATCCAGCAGCTTATAGGTGTACAAAGACCCTTCACCTGGGAACAAGTAAGGAGGTGACCCTATAACCTCTCTTTAGGCCACAATGGGATTAGGGAGCCTGTGACCCTCACCAAGGCTGACCAGGTTCTCATAGATCTCCAGCATCACCTCCTGGTATAGCTTCTTCTGAGAAGGGGCCAGGTGCCCCCACTCCTCCTGGGTGAAATCCACAGACACATCCTTGAACGTCACTGATTCCTGAAACCAAATACACATGTGCTTACCCTGGGACCAGCCCCCTGATGAATCTCAGGAGGTCAAGTTGGTACAAACTGGATGGGCTACTTCTTGCAGAGCTGTGGATTCAGGGTATTCCAAGTTAGACACTTATGGCTAGCAAATGGCATTAGATTCTCAATGATGCAACAAAATAAGAATTTTAATATCATATAATTATGCTGAACTTTTTGATTCAGTGCCTCCCCTCTGCTGAGTATCCCCCCTTCACCCTGTCTCTAGCATGCTGATAGAGAGCTGTCTGCATGCTGCCTCCCATCAGACTGTGAACTCCCCAGCACAGGGACTGCTTCTGCAAGTGCTAAGCTCAGTGACTGGCGCAGAATAGGTGCTTACAAAATGCATGCTCGCTGACCAGGTAACAGATTATTTGTGTTACAAGAGCTCTCCAAGGCAGCAGCTTGAGGCATGATCACCAGCATCTTATAGATGAGAAAATGAATCCAAGAATTACAGATTCGCAGACATATAAGCAATCTAAGAGGCCTGGGGTATGTCATGGCCCCTGCATCTTCTCTTCTACCAAATATACCTTAGCAATCCTTTGATCCTCATATAGGTCTTCATCTCAATCACCCTTTTTTGCCCATTGTCGAACATCTCCTTGTCCTCCCGGAAATCCAAGACTCAGAATTGAATGCAGTAACTGCTCCAGATGTGGTCTGATGAGAGCAGGGCCCAGCAGGATCATCGCCAGACACCAGGCCTCTCTGTGAGTGGAGCCATCCAGCCTGTTGAGATCCCTGGGCCCCACCCTGTCATCCACTTTCTCAAACAGTAATGCCCAAGGAGAGATGCCACCACATTCACTCTCTGGACAATGCCATTGACATAGACATCCCCTAGCCACTTGTTCTCTACTTGTACAACTTTAGCTAACTGAAAGATGTTTGCTAAGGCATCTCCAATACAGCCTGCTCCCCTTCAAAAACACCAGATTTCTACAAACATAATCTAGCCAGACGACAGCAAAGTACAGAACTAATTCATTACACAAAGAGATTTTTTGACCACAGGGTTGCGCTACGTGCTTCTATTTCTATTTTCATCTCAGAATCTCAGTGTTAGGAGGACTCTAAGAGTCCCTCAGGTCCACAAAGACAAGATGTGACACTCATATGGTCTTGAAGGCTTGCAAAGTCCTGGTGCAAACATAATCTCACTTATTACATCACAAAGCAAGTACTATTGATACTGTTATCCCACTGTGAGGAGTAAACTCGGGTTCAGAAAAGCTAAGTAAGTTGCCCAAGGACACACAGTAAGTATCAGAGGCGGGACTCAAGTCCTGCCAGGCGCATCCTCTCCCCAGCCACTCAGACCAGAGACATTCAGCTCCTAGGCTGAAGCCCCAGGCCTAAACACAGCCTACTCTTTCAGGAGGCTGCAGCCTTAACAGCAGCCCTCTCATGCATGCATTCTTCATGTACTCAGAGACCCAGAAGTCCTGCTCTGGACCTCTAATCAAATAGTATTGTTATTGTTCCTGGAAAGAAAATCAACCTAGTCCCCACTTCTCCCAATACCACCACACCAGTAACTTTCCCAACCTGGGTTAGCCCACCTGCCAAGATGGTTTACCAGAGTGTAAAAGCTGCCCATGCTACAGTTTCTTGGAGACACAGGTGAGACTTGGGTGAATAAGCCAGGTGAGCAGCCCTGAGAAGGGCTCAGCAAGCTTGAGCTGCAGAGGGGCTACTCCCCCTGAAGCTCTGCCCCCATACAACCCTCAAACCCATCAGTGAGTTAGGGAATGGCCCAAGCATGGGAAGACTTCCTGACAGAACGAATGAGAATAATTTGTTCTAATGGCCATGAATGCAGCTGAACCAGGGGCTAAGGAGCACTTAGAACTTGGTCGGACATCCAAGACACCAAGAGCATCCACTGCATGGCAGGTCATTGCCAGTCTTCCGGACTTTTGTCCTGCCACTGGACTTCGATAACTCAGGGAGAGTGAGCCTGACAAGGCTAGGCAGCTCTGCCTCATCCAATTCACACCCCAGTCAAGACATCATCATCTTCAAACATGAAGAACAAAGAACTTTCCAAACCGAAATGCCTCCTTCCTGGCCCCTACTCATCTCTATGGGTTGCGTCTCTCTGCTAGAGGATAGGGACTCCTTCTCCACAATGCTGGCATGTGGTAAATGCATGCTAAATCTGTCTTTCATGGGTTCATTCATTCCTGATGCCAAGGTTCATGGTCTGTGTAGTATACACATTGATGACATCTATGAAGTCTGTGTTGCAGTAACTTCTCTTTCCTCACTCACCTCCTGGCTACACAATCCACATGTAGTCCATGTACGATGAATTGGTTTTACGCCAGTGGTGTCAGTCAAATAGAAGTGAGGTTCATTCTACCGCATATAAGGATCCCTGTGGGTTACATACTGACTTAGAAAGCCACACTTTAGGATTGTCTAGGCTTTACTGAGTTTGTATTTGCTAATTCTGAACTGCATTTTAACCTGCTTCTGACAGCCCTCAGGAATGCTGCGGGTTACAGCACCCTTGAGATCTTTGTCCTATAGTTAAAAGCCAGCAGAGACCGGCTTTCCGTGTTACTACCCCCGCCCCTCCCAAAATCGTAAATAAACCCAAGAATGGGGAGTGATACCTGGAAGAAAAAAAAGGAATCACTCCAAGCTTCTATTCAGTCTTCCATTCATGAATGCTCAATACCTGCACCAAATTACTTGGAGCTTTGGTTTTGCTCTTCAACCACTGCTTCTGGTCTCCTTTGGTTATGTATCATATGGGGAAGAAAAAAGAGGGAGTTTCACACCAGTGAGAGAGCAGCAAGATGCACAGGGAAAACACAGTATTTAACCTTGGAGGACCTTCTTCTACCACACCCCACCTCGGTGTGACTTGTAGCAAGTGACTTTAGCTCCCTGGGCAGCACTTTTCTCATCTGTACAACCAGGAGGTTAAATCAGAGCCATTCATCAACAAGTGTTAAAGACCTTGGTAAATCTTTATTGACTTTTACATCACCTTCATTACATCACATCAGTGTTTCCCTTTGCCCTCCCCTCCCAAGCAGCCATCCCTGACAATAAAGAACAGTGCAGCAAGCTTAACCAGCACGCCCCAAAAGCCCGACATCGTGTGTAAAGGTCTGCACCCAAGGCTGCCCACATCTGCAAAGATGGACAAGAGGTGCCTTTTCCAGTCTCTTGGAGGGGACCAACAGTCCGTGTGGGTTGTTTTGTGGTTGGAGTCATTGTGTTTACGGTCTTCCTGGTTCTGCTGACTTGACTTGGCATCAGTTCATGGAAGTCTTCCCGTGTTTCTCTGTCTTCCTCACGGTCCTTGTCTCTTACAGCACAGGAATAGTCTGTGGTCATGTACAAAAGCTTGTTTCACCTCTCCCCAAACTGGCCCCTCTTTTATGTCCAGTCCTCCTACAGCCATTCACTAAGCAGGTAATAAGTGCCATGGGGAGCTCAGCAGAGACAACACGCAGGAGTGTGTGTGTCTGGATTGTGTGCATGTGTATTTGAGAGTGAAAGTGTGTGGGAATGTGCATATTGTATTTATTAAGCAATTAATCTGTACCGGGCACAAAGAGAGCATCCATCCCAGGGCTAGCACTTGGTAGCTGCAGCCCCTCTGGTCCCCAGGCAGATCATTTCCCTTCTCAGCATGGTCTCCCCGGCAGGGTCATAGTGGCAGGCGATGGAAGGGGCTGCTAATCCCTCTGCCTCTTCTTTCTGTGGCAGCTGTCACCTCCTGGCATTATCTGCTGCTGGTGAGGCTTGGTCCAGGCTGTCCCTCTGCTCCCCACTACCACAATGCTCTCCTCCTTCATCTCCACCCTGCAGAATCTCTATTTCACTTCAACTTCTACCTCTACACAAAGCCTGTGCACATCCCCGCTTGTCAGACAAATAACCCCACATGTTCTTGGTAGGGACTCCACCTGTCCCTGGGAGGTACTTTTGTCTCTGTGGGCATACCCACCTGCACAGTGCCAGGCACAGGGTAAACCTTTAACCAGGGCTTGGGGAATTAAATGGCATGTTATTTCAATTTACTCCATGGCCCAGTCCCCAAGACTCCAGGGCTCATGGAGTCTCGATTTGATCCCGGGCACCTGATTGGAGAGGGATATTGTTCTCTCTGGTTCACTGTCCGCTGTGGGAACTACTCTGGGAAATTTTCTAAGAATAGCTTTAAAAGGTGCTGATGGCTACATTTTTCCAAGTTTGACCTAACAGGGTTCCAGCTCTGTCCTAGGCCCTCAAAGTGGCAATGCCTATGAGGAAGGCAGCCTTTACTCCAGGCCTCGAAGTAGCTCATCAACAGATAGGAAACCTGCCAAGGACCGAAGGAGCCCAAGGACAGTCCCCTCCAAGAGAACCAGACTCTCTTTGCCAGGCCTATGGATCACTATCCCCCACAAGGTCTCAGAGACCCTGAAGGCTCACTTGGTCATCCTTCCCACTACTCAAGAGGCAAGTGCCAGGCACCTTTTTTCTCCAAGGAGCATCGGGAAAGCCTTTGCTCTCTAGGGCTGATTCCCAAACTCACCTTTAGGAATTCCCAATGACCCTGGGTTCATGCTGTCCAGGCTTATCAGACTAGGAGGCAACATTACGGGATGACTCTGCTTCCTCCACACAAGAGGCTGGGTCTCATAAAGGATGTTCACCACTGAGCCTCCCAGGCCTTTGAGCACAGCCAAGAGCCCCTGCTGTGTGCTCAGGCCTAAGCAGCAGCTCTCAGGCTGGTGATGAGATGCTTCCTCATAAGTTAAATTCCAAGGGGTCAATTCCAGTTCCCTGGGGGTGGAGAATGGACATGGGCACAGGCTTCTCTCTCCACCTGGCCCATGCTTACTCTGCTCCATAATGCTGTTTCCTGAAGGTTCAAAAGCAACAGGTGGTCTGTCATCTCCCCTTTAGAGTGCATGAAGAGGGGGCCATCCTCCTGGATCCTTAAAGTCAGCTGCAGCCTCCAAATACCAATCGGGAGTCCTCTCCACAAGGCATCGTGGGAGTGTGCCCACCTCCCTGGGCACAGGCCCTGTGATGCCTCCAAAGGGCCCCTGGCCTGGACTCTTACTAAGGTGACTGGAGAATCAGTGTAAATGATTAAGGATCACTCCCAGCTCAACCTCGGCAGGATCACCCTATTTCTTCTGTAACCTTCACAATATACAATTAGCCCTGTTTACATCACGTAGTGTGTACAAGGAACATGGTCTCCCCCACTGGACTGTGTACCCTGTGGGAGCAGGGAGCAGTTCTGCTTCTGTCTGTAATGCCAGGCTTAGCACACTGCCAGGGACACAGTGCCACACATACAGGAGACTCAGGGCCAGCAGCAAGAAGCAAAAAGCCATCATCCAGTGTGACACAGACCCGAGGAGACTCCCCTCTGGGCTCTCTTTGAACAGTGGCCCTTCAGCCTTTGCTCCAAGACTTCCAGAGATGGGCACCATGCCACCTAACCACCCCCTCTCTATGCCACCCCACAGACATTAGGGCCGATCTATTTATCAGGCCTCAGCCTCCCTCCTGAACTCCAGTCTTGCATCTCTCTCTAGTTCAACTCACCAAGTTCAAACAAGAACTCACTGTCTTTCCCCCGAAACTCTGCCCTCTCCCCACTCCCCTAACACTGTCACGGACACCCCTCTCCTCCTAGTTACCAGGCTCAAAGCCGTGTCACCCTTAGCAACTCAATCTCTCCCATCCCCCATTCCCACCACCAATCAGTTGACAAGTCTGGTCTTTTCTACCTTCATACCATCTCACCATCTCTCCTCTGACAGAGGCACCCCCCCCACCTCACCAGTGTAGGTCCTCACCAGAGCCCTCCTCTACTACTGCAGAGATGGGCCAGGTCTGCCATCTCCAGTCCACCCATCCCTCATGCAGCTGACTGATCAATCTTCCTGGCAGGCATTCAAGATGGCAAGACCACAGGAACTCCACCAGCTTCACAACTCTTATAGAAAGATCCAGGAAATGGACCAAGCCTAACCTTGACAGGAAAGTCCAAGGAAAAAAAGTCTCCATGAGTCATTTCTCCACCAGGAGACAGTCAAGAGAAGTTCGTGGATGCTGGGACTGGGGTCTGTCCAGGAAGCAGAACCCTCAGCACAGGAAGAGGTCCGAGGTCTAGAGGGGTCTTTGGGCAGAACACAAGAACAGGCACCAAAGGAGAGCTCTGTGGCTCCCAACCCAGTTTTCCTCACAAATGCAGAATGACTGGGGAGGAGTTCAAGGACCAGGAGCTCTCACAGGCTCTAGGTTGTAGACTGATGGAGGAATGAGTTCAAAAGCCAGCAGCAGCAGCAGCATGACTCCAAGCCTAGGTACAGAAGTGCTCTCAGTTCTAGCCTCTATACCAGTCTTGAGGCCTACGGCAGAAAAAACAGGAGAAGGAATTCCAGACCCAAAGGCAGCCTGTAGGTCTGTCCTTCTGAACCAAGGCAGCCTCCTAAGGGGCCGAGAGAATGAATCCAGCAGCAGGCTCCTGGAACTCCAAATGGGGTGAGTCCACAGACATGCTGCTCAGAGTCAAAGTGAGGTGAGAAATGCAGAGGCCAGACCAAAGGGGTGTGGATCAACCTTTGTCTTGATCAGATCATTCTAAAGGCACCAAAAGCTTGGTGAACCCAGCCCAAGCTGTGTCTGAAAGCCCAGACACTGAATATCACAAGAAAGAAGCAGAAAAACCCAAGAAGACACAAGCTCTGACTAGCCATTTCTTCCAGAAGCATGCAATCCTTGGACCTAACATAAATTCCAAGTAGGCTGGAAGAATGAGAAAATAAAAAAGAATTGCACCACAAAAAAGGGTTATGGGGACAGCGATGGTCAAGACACAAACTCAAAAATAAATAGTAACTCCAAAAGCCCTACAAGCAAAGCCTCAGAGAAAAACACAGCTCGGGCACAAGTTCAACTTGAATTCCTGGAAGAGATGGGATGAAAAAAGTTTTATAAGATTTTTTTTTAATAAACAGAATGAAAACACTAAAGGAAAAACTGGGAAAAGAAATGAGAGCCACAGAACAAAGAATTGTAAAAGGAGTTAATAGCTTACACAACGTACAAAACCTCACCCAAGAAGCAAACTCCCTGAGAATTTCTGAATGGTCCAAATAGAAGTCAATGACTACACAAGAGACAAGAAATATTAAATATAAATATTAAAATAAAATCAAAACAAATCAAATAGCAGAAAAGGCAAGGTATCTCCGAGCACTAACAAGGGCTGGCATCCACAGTGATTTAAGATTCTCAAAGCAAAGGGCTTTACAGGTGCCGGTTCATTTGACAACAGCCATGGGAGGTCCATGCTATTGTAACCCCATTTTACAGGCAAGGAAACGGAAGGTGAGAAAGGTGAAATGAAGTCATCTGTCCAGTCTCACAGAGCTGGAGGGGAGCTTTGGACTCAAGTCTACCTGACCCCTAGCACTCAGTGACGATGGTGCCCCACCTGCCTAGTGAAGGTAAATGACCTAGAAACTGATGAAAGAGGAATAATTTAAGAACTATCAGACTGAAAGCTATGACCAAAAAAAAAAAAAAGAGAGCCTAGTCACTTATTATAAGAAATCATAAAAGAAAACTGCCCAAATCTGTCAGAACCAGAGGATAATGTAGAAATAGAATCTACTGGTCACTTCATGAAAGAACCGCCTCCCCTCCCCCAATGAAACCTCCTAGGAATGTCATATTTAATATCTGGAGCTTCCACGTCAGAGAAGGAATACTGCCAGCAGCCAGAAAGAAAGAATTCCAGATCTGGGGCGTCTCAGTCAGGGTCACACAGCATGTCACAGCCCCTATTACACAGGAGCAGAGAACTTGGAATATACCATTCAGCAAGGCTAGGAACCACTTCCTCAGCAAAACTGAGTATAATCCTACAGGGTAAGAAGTGGATCTTTAGTGACATAAAGGACTCCCCATACACACTTTGTGATCTAGCCTCACTGGCCTCCTCACTATCCTGCAGAAAGGACTCTCCACCTTCCAGCGTCTTCAGTGGCTGTTCCCCAAGCAGTCTGCCTCCAGGCTTCCTTCAAGTATCAGCACAAGTCCCTTCATCTGCAAAAAGCCACCCTTCTGTTTGTGGCATCTGGTCTGCTCAGGGCTGTCTCCTGGTGACTCACTTAGCACCCTGTGAGCTCCCTGAGGAGAGCCTGGTTCTGCCTTCCTCCGTACCCTCAGCACTTTGACTTCACTGGGAATTGGCTCCTAACCTGCTGCCCTGGCACGTCCTGCCTCTTGCTCTCTTGGGCTAGGTGAGCTCCGCTTGTCAGGAGAGCTCGTCTCCCTCATGTCCATCACCTGCGGCCCAGGGCAGTTCCCTCCCCTGCTCACCTCCTCCTCAGACCTCAGTCTAGCCCAACCCTTGGCCCCTGAGCTCACCTGGGAGGTGGAGGACAGCAGGGGCCTGGGGGCCATCCCTCCTGATCCAGGCTGGGGAGGCAGTGCTGGGGAAGGAAAGGGACCTGTGAGTGGCAGCCACAGCCTCAGGGCTCGGAAAGACTCGGGTCCCTGCAGCTGGAGAGAGCCCCCAGACCCAGGACTCCTCCAAGGAGCCCTACTGGCACACACTCCTCCCCCCCCCCCACGGGTGACCCCGGCCCGCAGAAGCCTCTCAGAACCGCCCTGGGAGGCAGCCCTGCCAACCACCCCCCCCCCCCGACCCCCAGTCCTGGCAAAGGCCTCCCTCCAGACCCGCCCCTGGCGCCTCAGTATTGCCGAAGCCCCCAGACCCAGGACTCCTCCAAGGGGCCCTGCTGGCACACACCTCCCCCCACGGGTGACCCCGGCCCGCAGAAGCCTCTCAGAACCGCGGCCCTTTGAAAACCCGCCGAATCGCCCCAGTGCTCCAGCCCTGCCAAAGGCCCCCCCCCCAACCGTCCTCGAGGACCGCAGCCCTTGGCAAAGCTCCCCCCCAGAACCTCCCCCGAGGCCCCAATTTTTCCAAAACCCCAAATCACCCCGGGGCGGCAGCCCTGCCGAAAACCCCAGACCCAGAGATGCCCCCGGGGGACCCCAGCTTTCATCAAGTCCCGGGACTGAAAACGTCCCCTGAGGACCCCAGCCCTGTAGAAACCGCCAGACCGCAGCACCTGCCAAAGCTCAGGGTAACTAAGAATGCTCAGCAACACGCATGCGCGCAGACAGAGAGACAGCCCACAGCCGGCCCAGGACACGACGCATGCGCTTCCACAGAGCAGCGGCGCCGCTCATTGGCTGCCGGGCCTCGGCCCATCCTCCCTAAGCCCGGATACGCCACTTCCCTGAACACCCGACCGAGCAGCGGGCGGCAGATGCTGCACACGCGTATCCATCTCCCTCACCGGCTCTCCTGCCATTCCCCCTTCACTCAGACACCGAGACCGGGGCCGAGTCTCCTTCTACACCGCCCCCTCCGCACTCGGCCCGCCCTGCCAGGCTTTCACTCACCCCGGCCCGCTGAGAAATGGGCGGAGCCGGGCGGACCGTTCCTGAGCCCTAACGGTCAACAAGGCCGGGAGTTGGGAAGAGCGGAAGTGACGCAAAATTGCGCAACCCAACCGAAGTCCGTTCTGAGCCCAGGCACGCGGCCACACGGCCTTCTGGGAAACGTAGTCCCGAGGACGGGCTCGCTTGTGGTCTCGCCCGCAGTCCTGCCCCACCTCCGAACCCGCGGAGCTGAGACCGCAGACTTTACCCTCCCCAGGAGGGCACGGCCCGTGGGCCCTGCTGCTCGCGGAGCTCTTCCGCGGCCTGACCCTCCGCCGCTCCCACCGCTCAGCTGAACTTCCCAGGCACTGCTTAAGCGCCTACTGTGTGCCGGCTGGAACCAAGGCTTCGGGATAGCTGGACTCTTCAGTTTTGGAGATGTAAAAGGCGGCCGCACAGTGGGGGGCCGCGCACAGGGAGCCTGCGGGAGACGGCGCGTGGCAGGCTTGGTCTCTGCTAGGAATGGCCCGAGAGAACCGAGCGAGCCCCAGGGCTCTGGCCTTCCTCTGCTTTCTCGGCCCTTTGAGCCCCATGAGGCGCTGTCCGCTCAGGGCTCCAGGCGCTGGCACGTTTAGACAGGTCGGAGTGGAGGGACAAGCTCTCCTACACTTATTCTCCACCACAGGACCAGGACTGGGTCTCAGGCACGAGTTCTTCACTTGGGTTCCCTTCACTTGTTTCAAAAACGTTGTGATGATGGTGACGTGCTGGTGAATGTTTAACACCCAGCTGGGGTACTGGGGGGTGCGGGGTGAGGAGTCTTGGAGCCTGACACACTTTTCAGTTTTATTTGAATTGTTAACATTTTCTCCATCACTGTCTCAAGTCTGCACAACCAACAAAACAATAAACCAAGCCTCTCTTTGTGTAATTTTCCCATTTCGGAGGCAGAGATGCTCACGCTCTGTAGCGCTGGTGATGAGCTGACTCCGGCGATATCCTGGGTGTATTTCAGGATAATTGCTTTCCTTTGTCATCCTGGGTATTTTATTTTATGCACTTACAAAGATCATTGAGAAGAGGTCCATAGGGCTCACTAGACTGCCCTGCCTTAAACTGACCTTTCATGACCACCCTCTGCATTGGGAGTCTTCCTTAGAGGAACTTTTATTTGCCTAGATCTCACCGTGTTGTTCCGGCTTTCATCGGGGCATCAAGTTATCAAGTTTCTCTCTACATGTAGAAACCCAGAACATCCCTTGGCTGCCCTTGTGAGGATAGCTCTTCCATGGCATATCAAGCTTTGGAGAGCCTTGGCTTCAGGCCCCAGGAAAAGAAAAGGCTGTTTCTCCAGCTGTGAAAAAGTTACTACTTACTTAGTCCTCTTTTCTCTTTCTTCCCTGAAGAAATGCGATTGCCAGAGGTTGTAGGGTAGAACAAGTAAGACAATATTATATATATAAAACAGAGAGAGAGAGAGAGAGAGAGAGAGAGAGAGAGAGAGAGAGAGAGAAGGCAGCTAGGTGTAGAAAGAATGCCCATCCTGGAGTTGGGAAGAGACATCTCACTGAATTCAAATCTAGCTTCAGGATCTTACTAGCTGGATGACCCTGGGCAAGTCACTTAACCCTATTTGCCTCAGTTTCCTCATCTGTAAAAAATGAGCTAGAGAAGGAATTGGCAAACCACTCAAATATCTCTGCCAAGAAAACCTCAAATGGGGACACAACGAGTTGGTCATGATTAAATGACTGAACAACAACTATATCTGTGTACACATTTATGTGTGTGTGTATCTGTTAGTCTGTTTCTTCTCATATGACTATCTCTGACTGACTATCCTTTCAAAACAGTTTGTTTATTTCCTTTGACTATTCATTTACTCAGAAATGGCTTTTAGTCTGACAATGATCTGTCATTTCCCATTGTATATGCAAAATTGGAAATTGCATTTTAATCAGAGATCACAAATGTTCAGTGTAAAGACTTTTCAGTGATCTATAAATTCTAGTTCTACTTACACTGCTTTGGAAGCTATTCTGCAATAGCATGTATCCCACTGCTTCTATGTGGCCTTGTGGAGACAGACCCTGGTACTCATTTAGAGACTGCATGAGAAAGTGGAAAGATATAAAGAGAATTGCTCTCATGGTTGGAGATGCAGATATGTCTCACGAAATCCCCTTAGCAATTCCTCCTAGAAATATTGTGGTGAACAAGGCTCCTCCAGCTTATAAGCACCTACTTCTGACTCTACTAATTGGTGAAATAGGGAATCCTCTTTCAAAGGTGCTAGGTAAGATTTCACAGCTAAGTGACTTAGGAGAATGGGAAAAAGAGAAATTTCCTCGTGAAAGAAGAGTAAATACCCATCGGATTCAAATTCAGAATAGATTGTCAAGAAAAGAACTGTTTACTGCTCTATTGAGAGCAGAGCTTTATTTTAGAAAAATTGATGGTATTCCAACTAATGAACTATATAAAATGTACCATGATAAGGGGCTTAATATCAGACAGAATAGAGAAGTAAGGGCTGCCCCTACAGATGCTCCTGAACCATTGTATCCAAGTTTGTCGCACCTTGGCGGGGACACAAAAGGAAGGGGGTTTATTGAGTTTGCCAGTACTGGAGACTCCCCCAAAGAGCCAAAGAGTGCCCCAAACAAACAGTACCTGAAAATTCTATAGATTTTGCCAGTGAGGAGCAGGGAAGAGGACTGGCCCAAAGTTCATTCAAAAGCTCCGTGGTGCTGGGATTTGAGGCTGATCTGATATACTCCCCCCTTCTACCCAGGGGCGTTCCAGGCTCTTTCCCAGACCAGGTTACAAAACAGGATACCATAGCCCGTTCTGTGTGGGATTCCTTCATTGCAAGCACTAATGGGAGAGTAAGGTCGTATATGGGTGATCAAAAGGGGAAGATTCTCGAAGTGGCAGCAGTTCCGCATCCACATTAATGGGCTGGACGCTCCCGGTAGAGCCATTCTGGGGCCCCTTCCAAGCCTCTGACAAGTCTCCCTCCACACTTCCATCTCCTGCAATCCCAGAGGGCCCTTCTAGGCTCAGTTTCTGAACCCCAACTTTGTGCTGAGTGCCTCATTGGGCTACACTCTCTGCCGGGTGGGCAGCGCCTGCCTCCGGGGCACAGCGTCCCTCTGCGTGCCCAGGAAGGAGCAGGGGGCTCGGCGCCCAGCAGGTGCTTTTTGGTTGACTGAGGCATGGCCTGGCAGGAGGACGGAAGGCACAGAGGGCTGGGAGTCCCGTTAGGAAGCTCCATCTCCATAGCGCAGACTGGGGGTGCTGGGGAGGGATGAGACTTGGCACCAGGATGGGTGGAGCTGGGAGTGGGGGGGTGGGAAACAGAGAGGGAGATGGGGAAGGGGCAAGGAGACATGGGGAGGGGGATGGGTACGGTTGGGGGAAACGGGGAGGGCCCCGCAGGACAGGGAAAGTCTGAAGTTACCCCGAGTCTGAGAAGGGTAGGAGGAAGGTCCTGAGACCAGAGAGATGGTGGGGGTCATTTCACGTGCAGCGGGATCGAGGGCCTCGGGGTGAGGGCACGTAGGGAGAGCATTCACTGTCCTACCCGGGGACTGACAGCAGAAGAGCCCGAGGGGCCAGGGAGGGGGACCTGGCATGCACGGAAACTCCACGAACTACGATTCCCAGAAATCTTTGCGAGAACTCGTTTAACGGCCTGTGGGGCGGAGTCTGGAGGCGTCACTCCCGCTCGTTCCGGCCGAAAGCCAAACCCGTCCACTCCAGCCTATTGCCCAAGGGAATGCGATGATTGGTCGGACCGAAGGCGGTGTGTAGCCTGAGAGCCAATCAGAGGACAAGGAGAAGCCCCGCCCCGTAACACCACCCCTCCCCAGTAGAGCCTGCCCCAGCACGTGGCCTGGGGCAGAAAGCGGTGTGGGCGTGGCTTTCAGTGGGCGGGCATCTCCAGCCCAGCTCCTCCCTTTCTCTCTTCCCCACTCCTGCGTAGGAGGGCCGAGCCTGTCCAGGAGACCTGCAGGGAGCATGGCACCCTGGGCCCTAGCGGCTGCTGCCCCCCAGGTGAGCCCTCGAAGGGGGCGAGGTTGGGAAGGACACCCTGCGGGGCTTGGGGCTGTGCCCACCGGGCATGGACCTGATGGCTGCCCAGTCCTGGGTATGGGGGGTGGGTGGGGAGAGCAGCCCTCAAGGAGTGCCCAGGCTGTGGGGGAAGACCCTCGGGACCACCTGCAGACAGCCCTGGGCCAGCCATGGGATTTCAGATGGAGCTGGAAGGAAGCCAGGAGGTGGATGGGGAGGGAGGACATCCCTGGCATGGGGCACGGCAGGAGACGATGCCCAGAGTCTGACCTGGAGCTTCTTGTTGGGGAAGTGCAAGGGATGGGGGTTCACTGATTCAGACAGTGCTGAGAAGTTGGTGGAGGAGACGATTGAAACTGTCGGGTCAAGGACTTGGCGGGGGAAGAGCTTGGAACACCGAACAATGTCCTCCATAACATAGAGGCAGTCAGGAGATGGGGGAGTTTATTGAGTGGAGGGGCGACGTGATTCCACCTGCCCTTGAGGAAAATCACTTTGGTGCATGAGGGGAGGGTGGATTAGATGGGAAGATCCCTGCCCTCTAGCAGATGCTGCCATGGGCCCGGTGGAAGGTGATGAGGGTCTGCTCCAAAGTGGGGGCAGGGCAAGAAGAGAGAAGGGGACGCTAAGGAGAAATATGCAGATGTGAAAGGGACGGGAGCCCTGCTTTGGTGAAAGGGACAAGCCCAGTCACAGTTTGGGGGGTTCAGAGGGAATGAGGAATCTGGGAAAATGCCTAAGCCCGGAGCCTGGGGGCTGGGATGCGGAGGAGGAGGAATTCCAGTTTGGACATGTGTTTCCGATGTCTCCTGGACATTCACTTGGAGATAGGAGATGGGAGATGGGCCCTCAGCACAGAGACTGGGCTAGGTTAGACAGATTTGAGAATTCTCAGCATAAAGACGGCGGATCGATCCACAGGAGCTGACCAGGTCACCAGGTGAAGTAGGATGGGGTAAAAGAGTAGAGGGCATGGACAGAGCCCTGAAGGACATCTGTGCTTAGAGCCTGTGAGCTGGACAAGAATCCTGCAGAGGAGACAAAGAAGGAGAAACGGGAGAGAGGAGTGTCCTGAAAACCTAGAGAGAAGAGAACGTCAAGGGGGAGAGGGTGAAGTCAGTGTCCGAGGCTGCAGAGAGCTCAAGGAGAACAAATGGCTTAAATGTTTCCATACTCTTAGTGTCTATAATCTTTTTTACCTTTTTATAAGTAAATGGTTGTGTTTATGACCTTAAAATGTCATAGTCAAGCATTGTAGGTTGTGTAAATGCACCTGGGATGGTGGCTCAGAGCTGACGAGGACAATTAGGGCAGTGAACTTCCCCTCCGCAGGCTCATCCCTAGCACTCTGAAAGTAGCGATGTCTCTACATGGCAGGGACCTATCTCTGGGAAGGTAGCCACCGTCATGTGAGAGTTGATTGGCATGAGTGTGCACGCCCAGTGTGAACTGGGCTATCTCCTGTCCTGCGTGAGGGATGTGAGGCCCCCACCCAGTGGGTTTTGACTGGGCTCACTGACTACCCGCTGGGGTAGGGACCAACCCAGACACACTTTTCTCTCTGTCAGACCAGTATAGGCTGTGTTAGGAGGCACTGGACCTGGGAAGGTGATGGTCTTTCTGGCTTCTGCTCTCATCAGACCACATCTGGTGCATTGGTTGTGTTCAGAGCTGAAGGAAGTGGAATAGTCTTGGATCATTGGGGTGGGGGTTGGGGCCAGCTAGGAAGGAGAAAGGCCTCAAGAACATGCTATTGGAGGACCACTTGAAGGAAGAGAAGACTTAGGGGCCATGATGTCTGCCTTCAAGTGTTTGAAGGACTTTATGGTGGAAAGAGAATAGGCTTGTTCTCCTTGGGTCCAGGAATGTCAGAATGGCAAATCTGACACAAGGTAAGGAAGAATTCCCTCATGGCTACAGGTCTTGGGCAGTGGAATGGGGTGCTTGTGTTCCTGTAGATGGCCCTTCACTGGGGGCCTTCCCCTGGAACCTGGGCAGGCAGGGGCAGGGGCAGGGCACTTACCCAGGTGTAGGCCGGGTGAGGTGGCCACAACTCCCTCATCAAACACTTGGCCTCTTCAGCTGCTTCCAGGCCTTAAGATGCTGGGGTTTCTCAAATTCCTCTTTCTCATCTTTACACTGGGGGTGATGAGGAGTGTTTGCAGGTGCCACCTCCCAGAGTTGTTTGTAGATAGGTGCTCCGTTAAACAGAAAGTTCAGCTCCTCACAAACACAGTGACAGTATCCTCACTTGGGCGTATCATTCAGAATCTCATACAAGCTCTGCACACAGTAGGCCTCCATCAATGTGGGTCTTGGAACACTGCCTTCCTAATCAATGCGAACTGTCAGACTCCCTAGGCCTCCCAGGTCCCTCAGAAGGACGGTCCCTGAGTAAGGGCCTGTTCAAATTTTGTTATTTCAGGAATCAGTGACCTTCCAGGACGTGGCCGTGGACTTCTCCTTAGAGGAGTGGGGGCGGCTGGGCCCTTCTCAGAAGCGGCTGTACCGGGAGGTGATGCTGGAGAACTACCGGAACCTCATGTGCCTGGGTGAGGACAGCAGGCTGCCCCCTGGGAGGCTTCCTTTCCTCTTGGTTAGTGCTGTGGGATTTTTTGGGTGTTTGCTATTGTCTGGCATCCAGAGACACATTCCCAATCCCTCTGTGGCCTAGAGAGAGGTGATAGGTTACCTACTCACCTGTTCCCAGGTGAAGGGTCTTTGTACACCTATAAGCTGCTGGATTGTGTTATCCCTGAGGCCACCCTGTCCCCATTCTTGTGTTCCCTCAGGTCCAAGATCCTCCCTTCTTGTCCCAGATATCTTGAATACATCAACAGTCTCCATCCTCTTAGCAGGGATTGGGTCAAATGACCCAGAGGTTTCTGAGCCCAGCTCCACAGTGGGGCCTATCCCTCCCTGCTTCCAGGTGCAAGATCTAGAACATACTTCAG
>CM053587.1:355281784-355299188 GCA_028646515.1 Pseudochirops corinnae
ACAAGAAAATACTCGCCATCAAGCAGAGAAAATTAAGGGCAGAGTAAGAGGGAGCTGTGGGAATTTTTTCATCTATTGAACCCATGCAGATTTCTTAAAAGAGTTACCAAAAAAAAAAACAACCCAACAACAAAAAACCCAAATTTTCCTCCAAAATGCCCCTTTCTAAAGAAGACAGACTTGGGCAAGTTACATTTTGCCCTCAGTTTCTGTCTGAAAAGTTTGGATATTGGATTCCCCCCCTCCCCTGCCCCCATTCCTATTGTTTCTTCTAGTGAAGAAATCTTATGTTTTTGAGTTCAGTATTCTATATCCCTGCAAGCTACTTAAACTCCTTGGGCCTCAGTTTACCCTCTAATAACCAGGAGCACCATCTCTCTGGTCTCTTGCAGATTGAGAACTTCTTGTTCTGTAGTGTAACCACACCTGTTTTCAGGCCCCTGACACCTTGAAGTCTAATCTCAGGATATGAAGATGATCCAAGCCCCTATAGACACTGCCGTTCTCGATCTCACCTTCATTTAAACTCCAATTGTGTCGAATGCTATTTCTTCTAACACGCAGTGACTTTAGTCAGATGTTTGTGTTCTTGGGTCACTTCTCCCACACTCCAGAAAGCTAATGGCACACACCACTCAGTCCTGTTCTAGCATTCCTTCTAAAAGGGCCATCTGATGACTACACTGGGGGGTACCTTTCTTTCCCCTCTCTCACTCTAATCTAAATCCCTCATTTCACTTTCCTAAAAATGAGAGAGAAGAGAAGAGATTTCCCCCCCCCCCCCATGCCCCCCAAGTCAACCAAAACAAGGGAGAGCTCCCTTTCCCCCAGACCACTGAGCTGCCTGGCTTAGCTCCCTAAAGTTAGGCTCAGGGACATCACTCCCCACTGCAGCCGCCAGAGAGAGCCAAACTCCCACTCTCTCTTCAATTTTTACTGAGAAACTGACCTTCAAGAGGCACTCATTTCTAAGAGAGCTTCATGACCCCATGGAACACATCTCCTTCTTCTGTTCTCGTCTCTTTTAGCATTTTAATAGGGCTTTCTGTAGAGCAGTTTGTCATTTCCTTCTCCAGCAGGGCACCTTTTGGCAGAGCTCTCCCCTATGACCTGTCCGTCTTGCGCAACCCCCCGGAGGCCAAAGCTCTTTGTTTCACTGAGCTACCCATCCCTCTTACCGCAGCAAGCAATGTTCCAGGAGGCTTGAACTCATTCCAGGCTCTATTTATAGTGTGGAAGGAATTTTTTTTTTTTTTTAATTAAAAAAAAAGTTCCAGTATATTGTCCTCAGGTGATGTCCATCCCCTCCCCTCCCATCTCCACCCACCTTACTTAGCGACTTCAGGTGGGGGAGGGGGATGGGCTGACTGGGGGTTTAGGTTGAGAAAGCTGTTTTTGCGGAGTCAGCAGATCCCAGTGAGCATGCTCCAACCTGCCTCCTTTCAAATCCCCTTCCCCACCTGGTAAGAGGAAGCTGGACCAGCTCCTTAGTTGTAGGACGGGAGTTAGGCTTGTGCCTATTCTCTGTGTGAAGTTAATCATGGACAAAATATTTTTTTCATCTTTTTCTTTTCTTCTTCCTTTTCTTTCATAGATATTTCCTTAAGATTTTTCTTTGAGTCTCATCAAGTGGTTTCTATTTTTAAAAAATCATTTTTGCCTTTTCCTACAAAATTTTTCTTTCTTTTCTTCCCAATAAACAATAATTTCATTTCCAGGGGATACATCGGGGTATGGGGGAAGGAGTCCTGGTGTGAAATCAAGACTGAGGTGGCTCCGGAAGCATTGCTAGTGTGGGGCCTCACACACAGTAGGTGAGCAGGAGATAGTCCTTTGCAATAGGTTATCTTTCTAGGTCTCACGTTTTCTCACTTTCAATTTAAAAATGATGAAGGAAACGTTGACTTTTTTTTTAACTTTGAAATGTAAATCTTGAGAGCCCAAGTGTTGCTATTTAAGGTTATTTCTCAAATCTCCAATTGCTTGTTTGTAAAGAATGTAATACAACTCAGCACTTTCTGCCCCTTGGGATAGCTGATGAAATGGTGCTATAAATCTGGAAACCTAGAGAAAAATCTGGGTGGGAAGGAGTTCTCAGAATAGCAAATGACTAATGCTTAGTGCATCTTAACTGTAGGACAGATGTATTCATACATATTCTCTCTGTCTCTCTGTCTTTCGCTCTCTCTCTCTCATACACACTCACACACAATCAAAATCCCTTTTGGCGCTAGGTCAGACTGGATGACCATGGTGCTTTTGGCTAATACAACCTGCAATTTTATCTCACCTGACTGACTGCTAGAAGGTTCTAGCAAGGGTGCTCAGCTTTTATTTCACAAATGAGAAAGCAGAGATTCATGAGCTCCAGACTTCACTATGATTTCCCCAGCTGCTGAGTGGCAGAATTAGGATTCAGGTGCTCTTCATTCGGAATTACTTGGGTCTAAATGGTTTCTCTCTTTTAATGTTAGATGCAATCATTCTGGAGTAAATTTAAAAAACAGTCTCGAGTGTGTGTGTGTGGGGTGCATCTCAAATATTTGTTTGGGGTAAGGCACCTAGTTAGCCTGAGATAGGGAGCTTCAATGCTGTTGAATGAGATTGAAAGAGAAGAGTCAAAGTCAAACCCAGAGAAGAGCAGCTGGAGGGAGTGTGTGATCCCAACCCACTGTTACTAGAAGCCCACCAGAGTTTGAAGAGCCATTCAAGAGGGCTGCCATAGAAAGCCTTCTTTTATGGGAGAAAATAGATTATACTGGCCCTTCGTAAAGGTCCTTCTCCAGCTAGAGAAAGAACATTTTCTGTAAATGTGAACCAATGTGGCAATAACACGAAGTGAAGGTGGATGAGCCTCACAGTATTTTAGAACAGGTCTGGTGTTGACTTAAAATGGCTTTGTCGTACTAACAAAGGTTTTAACAATGTTCGCTTAGTGAGCCCGAATTTACTGGTTACTCTCATGGGCTCATGATGAATTAAAGCAGAGGAAGGATGCCTACCATCAAGGAAATTACCTCTGCAAGTATAGAATGCTGGCTTCCCCTAGCCTGGGGACACTGGCTTTCCAACTTCCCTGAGGAGATTATCCTCATAAACTACAGACCACTAGCTGGGGGGCAGGGGACAAAACATTTCGGAGCCTATGTAGGCGTCATGAGATGTTTTAGCAAGTTTATGGACCTGGGTGGAAATCTGAGCCATTTTTCTTGTCACTCTCATAAGGGTTCCAAAGTGACCAAATGAATACAGTGAAAAGGTATTGGTGGAAAATGAGGCAGAGTGTGGTTACAGTGAGTACAATATAGGATAGAATATACAAGTGTGAGGGAGGAGAGGCGAATCTCATCACGGAAGTAGTAGGAGCAAGCGTATCGGGCAAAGACAAGCAAGTTACATTGAATAGTATTAGAATATCATCTCTGGTATAATCTGTGTGTGTGTGTGTGTGTGTGTGTGTTTAATTGTGGGATAGTTCATTAGAGGTCACTGGATTCTCAGTTTTTTTTTTAAGGTCATTGAAGTTGAATTAATTAAAAAACTAATCCAACCCCTTCTTACCTCACCTGATGAAACTGGGGCCAAGGGAGGTCAAAGACAGAAGCATGAAGTAACAAAACCATCTAGTTGCTGACCTGGAATTTGAACCTACATTCTAATTCCAAACACAGCTTTCCTCCTACTCTACCAGGGTTGGATCTAAATAAAGGGCATGAAAACCTCAAAAATAATTGTCAGCGACCTCTCCCTGCCTCCGCCCAATCCCTACTAGTGGTAAGACAAGCTGACCTTAAAAGGGTTATGCTAAGCGTTTTTCCATTTTCATGGTTCAGCTGAAATAGTATCTTAATTTGTTCATGAGTTTTGGCTATTTAAATAACTTGAACTGAGAACACTCGTGAGTCTCAGGGATAGGAAAGTTACTTCTCAAAGATGCCAAACCCAACACAATCTGACCACCTAGTCATTACCCTGTGTAAATGCTAGCCTCCTTATATGGATGCCTCCCACTTTAAAACTGATGCTTGGATGATGTGGTCTTTGGGGGTCATGGCTTGTGGTTGCATTGCTGGTGGGTAACACGATGAGGAAAACCTTTGCTTCTGCCATGTTGAAATGGGTCACCACAAAAGTGAAGTGGGATTTTTCTCAGCTTGCCTTCTAAAAGCCGACAAGGGGAAGTTGTCGGGTATCAGACTCACCTCCTTTCTTGTTCACTACTCTTGCTGATGGTCATTATGGGACATAAACGGCAGATGTTTCAAAGGATGAAGCTGGTCTACCAAATGATGTGAATCTGACTGGGAAGGAGGCATTTGGGATATCGGACGGAGTCTCTCTAGGAGCTTGAGAAAGAAGCTTGGAATGTGGTAAAAGGAGTTCAGTGTTAGATGCCATCCTCCTGAAGTATATCTTGTATACCTCCCCTATCCCTCTCCTCTCTCCTTTCCTGTTTTTTTGGAGGGTCAACGGCAGGGCAATTAGGGTTACGTGACTTGCCCAAGGTCACACAGCTAGTAACTATTTAGTGTCTGAGGCTGGATTTGAACTCAGGTACTCCTAACTCCAAGGCCAGCCCTCTATTCACTGCAGCACTTAACTGCCCCAAATTTGCTGCTTTTCTGTCTCTTCTTATATGCCTGGATGATTTACTCTTAACTTACTTTTTGATGGAAGACTTTAGAGCAGTGGTGACTAACCTGAGCTCCCCATGTCCCTCAGGAATCTCTGGATAGATTTCAGGGTGAACTGGGATCATGGAGGAAATTGGCACCTTTATTTTCACTAACCTCTATTGGAAATTTAGCATTTCTTTCACATATAAACATTCTGACATGTCCATAGGCTTCACTTGACCATCTGGACCACTTCTTAAATGTTAATGTGCTTTTTGTCACAGGCTGTTTAGAACTATAATTTTAGTAATTACACTTGAAGGTTAGCTAATATCAGAAAAAATCTTGAGAAGTGGGTTTGATTATGAGCTTTTTTTTAAAAAAAAAACTGTCTTGGAGATAAGGTTTAACTTAGAATTAACGTACTTGTAAGTGTCTTCAGCAAGAGGAGGGCACCAGGAACCGGGACAGTTGGTTTTCTTCTTTCCATGGTGGGGGAGGAAATGATTTATGATGAGGTAAAAATAACTTAAATTTTTCCCTGTTTGAATAAGTCTTATCATCATAAGCATTCATTTCAATGAGCCCTGACAAGCATTTTCTTGGTCCCAAATTTTTACAATCAGTCTCATGATTTCCATAATGGAAATAACCTTCCCTTCACAGAGCTCTGAAATAAGGAAGCTGCTACTGACAAATGCAGCAGCCAAGCGCTGGTGGGCTTGTTCTTCCCAACAAGTTCAGTATCCGTTATGATTTTCTTGTCAATTTTCTGGGTCTTCTAGACTTGGTTTTGCTTTGTTTCACTCTGAAGCCTCAGTGAGGTGAGCCAACTTGCAAACCCAAAGTTCTTCAGCACTTTGACTCCTGCATTCATGGTTCTTGAGTTTTTGTTGGACCTGGAAACCATCTAGTAATGGCTTCAGATCATGCTGGCAGGTGCTGACTGCTTGAGCTGGCATGCTGTATCCTAGACAGGTCCCCTGAGACTCTTGGTCAGTGATGCCAGGCTCAGCAAGGGCGTTGCTTCAAGTTTACCCAACTTGTATCAGAGTAGAAACAGGAATATGAATCAGCCCTGTTACATTTAATAAGCTGAAGACAAGTTTGCTCATTTTCCTTATATCAACAAAACAATTATGTTTTACTGCATTTTGCCAACAGAATCTTGAGTGGGAAATCTCGGCCAACTTCTTTAAAAGAAAGAGAGAGAACCCAGTGCCCTCTTTCTACTTCACTGATCTGGAGTTCATAAAAACAAGATTGGCATAGATATTCAATTTTTAGGTTAAAGGAGGAGGAGGAGGAGGAGGAGAGAACATGAAGTTGAAAGTAGGCTCATTCAAGATGTCCTCGTACCAACCACATGGGTCTCTTCAAAAAGAAAGGACAAACAGCAGCAACAGAAACCCTTAGCCCAACTGACGAGAAGGCAGAGTTAGTATCTTATACTTTGCTCTGTTTTCAAGGATCAGACTCTAAGTCGCAGTCTTTGAAATGTTAGATTCCGTCAGAGAGCTTTATTTCTGACAAGATGGAAATTAGATAAGGAAATGACATGAAATCTGTAACAATTTCCACTGGAGAAATCAAATTGATATTGGGCTGCTAGCTTCTGCTAATCCAATACCTTGATTGCTGGAAACGTTAGATGGAGGGTAGTAGCCTGGCAGCTACTGTTCTATTGAGGGGTAGGCTCGGGGAAGCTAACCTTCTAAGCACTTTTATAACCCAGCGCCGAGGTCTCTTATGTAGTAAGTTTTCACAGGGCAGTGCCGGTGGCATTCTCATATCAGGCAGTAGAAGGATAATAGTAGATATGTAGTTAAAAAAAAAAAAAGTAAACTCTGTTCCTTAAAATCTGGCTGCCAGTCACCAGGATACATCTTGCCTTCTACCATGGTATCTTTTCTGAGGAAACAGAGGCCACAAAATAAAGGCTTCAAGAACTTACAATGTGCAATGCACTAAGGATATTGATGGCAAAGTGACAGTCCCCGCTCTTTAAGAGTCTGAACTCAAATGGGAATAGACAAAGCATAAAGGAAAGCTCAGTTAAGGGCTGATGGAAAAGCCTACAAATTCTGGCGGTAGGGGCTGTGGGCACCAAGGACCTCAGGAAGTACTTGGAGGGTAGATGAGTCAGCATCCACCTGAGAGCAGGTGTCCAATACCTGGTGAGAAGAGGCAGTTGGGAATTCATTAGGAAAGTACAAACTCATGGGATGGTAGTGATTCTACTGGTAGACCAGGCAGGGGAGAAGAAGTTCTATCAAGGCAATGACAGTGTCAAACCTGGAGCAGTGCAAGGTTTTCCATACCACATGCTAGATGAGAAGCCCTTCTCACCTCTCCTTCCTTGAAACTTAAGGTAACTCAGTGTATACAGCTCTGAACTGAGGCTTGCTAGATGTTCTCTAGAGAACCACAAATCTTTGCTTAGGATGCCAGGAAGCTATTGTGCCATGCAACTGGCCTTGATTCTTTAAAAGTTCCAGGGATTCTTGCCTCTTCCTGGTATGTTGCCCCCTAAAAAGATGACTCCCCAACTCCAAAAGGAGTCGATAGCAGCCCTCAAGCTGTATTTGGGCAGTTGATTTATTTTGGCTTTGTCCAAGTGCGAGCCTTTAATAGAAGGAAGGATCCTCCTCAAAAGTCCATTGTACCCATTTCTTTGTCAATATTGAAACTTGGCCATGACTGGTTGCCCAGGTGACTGTATATATTCTGTTTGCCACAATTATTTGAGAGAAGCAATTTCTGTCTACCAACTAGAAGATATGCTGTACTGTCTCTCTTGAGGGACAGGTTCATTCTGAAAGCCCTCACACATAAGGCACAATTATTGACACAAGAAGGATAGTCTTCTTTCTGGGAAATGTCTTCAGATTCCCAAGGGGTTTACTCTGAACAAGGTAGGAGATGGTATGTGGAGCTATCTTTTAGAAGTTGCTGTTGGGCCAGGTAGGTGGTGCAGTGAATAGAGCACTGGTCCTCGAGTCAGGAGGACTAGAGTTAAAATCTGGCCTCAGACACTTAACATTTATTAGTTGTGTGACCTTGGGTAAGTCACCTAACCCCAATTGTCCTGCCCTCCAAAAAGGAAAAAAAAAAAGTTACAGTTGACTGGCATGGTGGTACCACATGAACTAGGGCACCAAGAACTATAAAGATCTCAGGGAAATTGTTCTGTGAAATGTTTGGAGCTTGGGTTTCTGCCATGTGCTCCAAGGTTCTGTCCTACTCGGTGCCAGAGAAAAAGCTTTATTTAGTGTCCATTGTGCTTTTGTGTTAGTCATGTGTCAGGCACTGTGGGAATAAGTACAAAAAAAGCAAGTCCCTCCCCTCAAGGAACTTCTGATGGGAGGTGATAGCCTCTTCGAAGGAGAGCTGATGATGGGGGTGAGGCAGCAACTGGGCTGGAGATGCCTCGATGCAGGAAAAGGAAGGCCAAACCTGGCTTCTCAAACCATGGATGTTCCAGGGTCAGAGTCCAATTACCCAGTAGGGGTAAGGCGAGGATAAAGGCCCATATGGAGACAGATGACGTATAATGTGGTGAATTAGGAATCAACTTGGCTAAGATGTGATTCCATGGGTGATATAGATATTGGGAAGACTGTTGGCTGTAATGAGCACCATTCAGAGCTTGACTCCTGAGTCCCTTAAACTGGCCCTGACAAATGATCCATCATTTTTCTGAGGACGTTTGTCCTTTCACTTTGTCCTAGAGCAGTGGTTCTCAACCTGTGGGTTATGTTCAATTTAAATACATCCTGCATATCAGATATTTACATTACGATTCATAACAGTAGCAAAATTACAGTTATGAAATAGCAAAGAAAATAATTTTATGGTTGGGGGTTACCACAACATAAGGAATTGTATTAAAGGGTCATGGCATTAGGAAGGTTGAGAACTACTGTCCTAGAGCCTGTAGCAATGGCTGTTCAACTTCAAATTTCTTTTATCATACATCATTTATCATATTTCTTTTGTCACATTTCTTTTGTCATATTTCTTTTAGATGAAGTGTCCATGACCACGCTCTGTTGCCTAACAAAACCCACCATCACCATCTCTCTGTCAATGACCCTTTGGGTCTTGGGCAAGTTCTGCTGTCTTGGAGATTATGGCCATCTATGGTTCCAAGCTATACTGTTCCAATTTAAGGAAACTGATGGGAAAAGACAGCTTTATGTATCAGAAGACAAAGTGGTATTCTTGAAAACAATATTCATTTTCCTACATAATCCAGTTTCTGCTCTGATTAGTCTTTCCCATTTGGTGTCCAGGACTTGTCCAAGACACAGGTGCCATCATTAGTGTCAGCCACCTGACCCGAAGTCCAGAAAACTCAAGTTAAAATCCTATTCCAGACACTCACTAGTTCTCTGACCCTGGGCAAGTCACAAACTCTGTCTAAATATCCTCAAGAATAAGGGAATTAACCTATCTTATGCTCTTACCAAGGGCAGCTAGGTGGCGCAGTAGATAGAACACCAAGCCTGGAGTCAAGAAGATCTGAGTTCAAACCCAACCTCACTTACTAGCTGTGTGTCCTTGGGCAAGTCACTTAACCTTGTTTGCCTCAGTTTCCTCATCTATAAAAATGAGCCAGAGAAGGAAATGGTCAACCACTCCAGTATCTTTGCTAAGAAAACCTCAAATGGGGTCATGAAGAGAAGGACACAACTGAACAACAAGAAGGCTCTCACTATGTGTATCATTGTGCTGAATGCTGGGGCTGCAGGGAGCGAAGTAAGACAATCCACGCTCTGAGAGCTCTGGATCTGTGGGGGAGGTGAGAGATGAGAGGTTTCAGTCACAAGGCAGATAAGAAGGTCCCCTGGTCCTTGAGTACAGCAGGATCCCAGGGCCATTAGAATAAAACAAAACCTCTAAGATGTGTTTCAAACCTTAAAGCACTATGTCAATGCTGGCTGCTGCTGCTGTAATCACATAACCCATGGATGGAGCTTCCCTTCCTCCTACTTGGCTATCCCTTTTCAATTACTTCAATTTCAAATGAGGCTATTTCATCATCAATATCACCATCTTATCGCCTCAAATTCACACACATCAGATGACCAGTACTATCACTGGGTAACTTCTTCTGTTCTGGGACTCGTCCATCAATGCCTGACTGTTAGGTTGCCCAGGCTGCCTGGGCCTCTTTTTGAGGAGGTTAGGAGGGAAGATGGCAGCATAAGGCGGGGGAAATACCTGGCTCTCCTCAATTTGCCCCCAAACAATATAAAATAATTCCTCAGAGTGAGCTCTGAGCAGCAGAAATCACTTAAAATCGGGGTAGGGTAGTTGTCCACCTAAAACAACTTGGGAGGATGTTATGAAAGACCCCACCTCCCAGGGTGCCTCATCAACAAGTAACAAGCGCCTGCTACAGCTCTGTGTGGCTGAAGCCAAGCCACTGACAGTTTGGGGGCAGAGAGCTAATCAAAGGAAGATTGTGGGGTGCCTCTGCTGGTGCTGGACACCCGCCACAGGTGCACTGACCTGACAGCAGTCCTGCGCTGTGGGTGGGAATGAGGAGAGATGAGCACACACCCAGGGAGCGTGGTCACAGAGCGCAGAGACCCTGCTGGCTGTGGGCACTCAAAGAGTCCCTGGTATGGGTTCCAGGCAGAGAGGGGAGCTGGAACTTGCAGCAGTGGGAGGGACTGGTCGTGGCTCAGGTGTAGAGAGCTCAGAAAACAACAGTAGCAAAAACCTGAAGTCTGAGACTAGAGCCCAACTTCAACAAAGTCCACAGACAAGAAATAAGCTGTAATAATAATAATGATGATAATAAAAATTAATAAAGAGAAAGAACTCAACCACAGATAGTAACTATGGTGGTAGAGAAGATTTGGGTTCAAACTCAGAGGAAGATAATGAAGTTAAAAAAGCTACTTGTGTCTCAAAGAAAGAAGCAAAATGGTCACACACCCAAAGAGAGTTCTTGGAAGAGTTTGAAAAGGACTTTAAAGATCAAGTAAGAGAGGGTGAGGAAAAATTAGGGAAAAAAGGGGAGGCGTGCAACAAAATCAAGTAAATTATTTAAAGGAGGTCAACTAGTAGGGAAAAAAAGTCCAAAAACTTATGGAAGAAAATAATTCCTTAAAACTTAGAATTAGGAAGGAGGGAGCACGTCAGGGCTGGGCAGGGGGGACTGTCCCCAATCTTTGCTGTCTCTTGCTGATAGGAAATAGTGAATGTACACTCACTAAATCAAAATTGGAAAGTGAGAATTTCAAGATAAATTCCAAAGGAGCAGTGTCAAGGTCTGAAATCTCTAGGACTCCCCAATACCCCCAACAATGTCTTGAATCTCTTTTTCCACTGGCTCAGGCAAAGACCTTTTCAGGGAAGAGCTCCAAGTCTAGGTCACAATAGAAAGAGAAGTCGGCTCTCCACCTTTGGCTCCCATTTCCAGGCCATTCACAGGGCAGTCCTGCTCAGGTGCTTCCTGGGTCACTTGGTGTCATTCTAGCCAGTTTCATCCACTTTGTCATCTCTCAGTGTTGTTCCCAAGAGGCACTATCAGTCTTGCTGCACCTGGGACCTCTCCCCAAGTGCCATCTGCAAGACTGATTCCAGCCTCTGGGAATATAGAATAAAACACAAGCAATAATGCTAATCACTTGTACTTACATATAGTGCCTTCTAGGAGCCAGGCACTTTCCAAATTTCTCCTTTGATTCTCACACCTGTCCTGCAAGGTATTTTCTCCATTTCACAGTTGAGCAAACTGAGGGAAACAGATGTTAAGTGTCTCGTCCAAGGCCACAGCTAGTAAGCATTTGAATACAGATCTGGACTTCTGGCCTCCAAGTCCAGTGCTTTATCTATGTCATCATGTTGCTGCCTCTAACAAGAGTGAAAGTCCCAAAGAGGGAGGAACATGGATGTGAACAGGAGAATGGAGGTGGGCTTAATGGTGGAGGTTAGAGCCCAGAACAGGACCCCACCAGAGACCATTTCCTGCCCTGAGATGAGCACCAATGAGCCTCACAGCTCCCCAGAAATATAAGCAGACCCAGAGGAGTCAGTGACAGACTGGCCTGTGACCACCCAAGACGAGGGGAAGCTGCCTTGCATGGACTTGCCTCTTTTGGGGAGGGGGAGGTTCTGTGACTACCCTCATCTACCAGCTGCCTCATTTCGGCATTGGGACAAATTTCCTGATGATGATATGGATGGAGGGGAAGCCCACTGTGCTATGCTCAACCCTCCCCTCACTCGCAGCAAACCACAGTCACTTTTTAAACTGTCATTTTGGAAATGGCCATTCTTCTAAATGTTTTCTTAGAATGTGTGTGTTAGTGTATTAAAAACAGTCTCTGTCAGTCAAATCTGTTCCAATTCTGCCAATCTGAGAGCCGGCAGTGAGGTGGGAAACCAGAGGAGAAGAAATTTTGGGGGGGCGGGGAATAGATTCAAAGTAATGCATTTTATCCCTATACAACCAAAGTTAGCACTCCAAGGGAAATCATTGACTGGGCATTCAAGGATCCAAGTGGAGCACCTGGCAGAGGGCCTGTCATTCTTGCCCCCTTGGCTGGCTTGCTCAGTTAAACCTTCCCTCACACTGGTGGTCTGAGGTCCCATCATGAAGTTACAATGAAAATTCTCTCACAACCAGTCAAAAGTCCATTCCTTCAACCCAGAAAGAAAGTTATTCCGTCAGTTGATAAATATTTGTTAAGTACCTACTCTGTCTTAGCGCTGTTCTGGGCACTGGGGATTCAGTGAGAGGCAAAAGTCCCTGCTTTTGAGGTGTTCGCTGTCTGAGGGAGACTATGAACAAATTCTCCACACACAGGACGGATTGGGAATAGTCAATGGAGGGAAGGCAGGAGCGTTCAGGGGAGCTGGCGAATACCTGTGCCTGCTCCGGAGTGGAGAGGTCAAGGCTTTCCGTTACATACCATTACTCACTTCCAGAAGCAGATGCCCTAAACCTGGTCCGCCTCGGTCCTGAGCACCACCAAGCAGCAGCAGGTGGAAGGTGCTCTGAGGTAGGAGCTCCCAGTGGTCAGCCCCCTCTTATCTTCCTCCTCACCTTAGGAGAAAACCAAAACTACATAGTTCTACTGTTAATCTGCTCCACCCATGGCGTCATTTCTTCTCTCCCCAGGCTCCTCATTGACCTCTGCTGCGTGTCCTGCTGGCATGAAGAGCCTATTTAAACTGTGGGATCTGGCAATGAGCCCTGCATTGCGGCATGACCAGACGCAGGCTGTCTCAGGGTTCTCTTCACTGGGAATCGTCACTTTTTTATACAGTTTTATACAGATCATCAGATCAAACGGATTCCTCGGTAACCAGTGAAAGAGAGGATAAAATAGAAACCTAGGGCAAGGAGGCTTGGGGCATGGGTGAGGAACAACATCAGCGTGAATAGGAAGGATTTCTGTGGTTGGGATGGTTCACAGTGTGCACGTGCTTTACACGTGTGAACTGGCTTTATTCTTGAACCCACCCTGGGAAGTAGGTGCTGCGATCACCCCCACTTTATAGAGGAGGAAAGAAGTCACATGGCTATTCCACAACTGGCTCAAGTCTTCCTGACCACCGGGCCCACCCTTCATCTACTTCCCCAGACAGTTGCTTCTGGAAGAAATGATCTCGGCAGAGAATTAAAGGAAAGAGAGAACATTTACAAATTCGGCACAGGGCTTCAGGGTGAGGTACTCTCGGTTACCTGACTGGGGACTTCCCGGTTGCAGACAAGATGGAAGATTAGACATTTTCTCGGATCCCTAGGACCTCTCAAACCTCACCAAAACAGAAGATACATGCAAAGACAAAGCAAGTCCCACCTTCTCCATGATTTCAGGTAACTGGCTTCCAAAAGGTTAACGGACAAATACAAGCCTGTGAGCTATGTCCACTCAGCACCCCTCGCCCACCTCCTTGCACCCTATCAAGGCTGCACTTAGGGAATGGTTGGGACACTCTATGTGTGTCTGACCTCGGTAGAACCTCCTGAACTCCTATTGGTCTACCCAGCCACAGGTGGACACGTGTACCTTCCCCCTGACGGAGAGATGCCGCATTGGTCCTCTTCAAGCACAAAGGGTGACAGCCAGCCATGTGCTGGACTTCACCAGTCTTTCCAACGGGATTTTACCAGGTTTCTAGAAAGAAATCTATTATTTCTTAATATTTACAATTTTTCCGAAGATGGTTTTAAATATATTTCTGCACATAGCATAAAAATGCAGGGAAAAAGTGAACATCTGGGCTGCTATTTGGCCAACCCATTTGACAATAATTGTTTAGCTGTGGATTTTGGCAGGGAGGCAGAGGGAGAGACAGGTGAAACTTGTTTGTGGAAAGAGCACCGACTTCTCAAGGGTCTGGTCACTTGTGTGGATGAGTAACTGTGCTCCCGTCTGCCAAGTGGATCTCTGGGGCCAGTCTTATGCGTTAGCCTGTACAGTTCTTAGACAATGAGTACAGCAAAGACTGTGTCTCAGTTCAGTCAGTCAATTGTCAATAAACTCTCATCTAGTGGTAGAGGATAACTCAGAGAAGGAAGCTCAAAACTTGGAGGCGGTGTCAGGAAGGGAGGAGCCTTGGGGAAGTTGGAGAAGGAATCAAGTGGTGGAGCCAGGGGAGAACTGAGGAGATGGTCAAAGCTGAAAGGGGGGAAAACTATCAGACCACCTAGATAGGACCTAAATAATATGCCTTACGAATGAATATGAAGTGCAGGTGACGAAGGAATTCGTGCAAATAATGCTTGAAATTGTACTTATTGGGGTTCTGAGTTGAGGCCCCTGCTGGCTGTACAGGTAACATCGAGATAGGTGGGGCTGACTGTGGCCTGGCCCTGAGGATCCCCCCTGGGCCCAGCCAGGAAACAGCTGTAGGGGTAGCAAACATTCATGAGCCTTCAATGGCAGTTCTGGCTGTGCTTTCATGACTTCCCTTTTGTGATTATACCCTGCCATCGTGCACCCACAATAGTCCCACAGTGACCCCCCCCCCCCCACGGAGGCAAGCCCCCAAGCCATCTGCTGTTCATGAGAAACCACCAAGGACAGATACCTTAGAGCAGGTACTGGGTGTGCCAGTCATCTGGTTCCATGGCCCCATGATGGTGGGCTGTGGCCTTGAGATCCCATCCCCCTCCTCAAGAACAGCACAACCAGCCAAGCTGACCAGGGTCACCCGCTCCATCCCTCCAGGGTCTACTACAAACCACCCTTACAGTAATAGCAGCACCAGTAATAGGTCAACTTCACATCCCACTGGAAGGTTTGCAAAGCATTCCACATGTATGACCTCATGGGATCCTCACAATGACCCTGGATGGTAGGGGTCACTAACGTTGGAGGGACTTTGGTCTTGCCCTGATCTGGGTGAGGAAAAGGTGGTCTGCAGGTCCTAAGATCAGCAGCTGCTGAGGCAGGAATGGAAAGGGCACCAGCCACTCTCCCAGCATGAGTCTGCCTGTGTGCTCAAGAAAAATATAAGGACTGGTATTGTCTCCTGCATTTTAGGCAATAATTGTTATCCTTCTTGTGCTGGTAGTCTAACCTTTTCAGGACAGTTAATAAAAGTCAAAGTATATTTCTGGATCTCGGTTACTGAAAACTGCCTGACATCAATGCCACATGATCAAGGGGAACTTTCCCTTAATTCTACCAACAGGCTTTCCCACATATCTTTGTTTTAAAACACATTTTAATTTTTTCAATCACCAAAAAATTGACAAGTATTCAAAAAATTAAAATGAATAAAGGAAACATCATTATACTAAATTTTAAAAAGTGTGACATTTATTACACATGATCAACTAGAAATCTCCTCTCATTCTACTTAGATGATTCCTCATATGTCTCTGTTTTAAATATATTTTCATTTTTTGTTCAGCAGAAATTGACCGTCTCTTCCTCCCATCCCTCTGACATCCCCCCTCCTGAGAGAAAGAAGAAACAGAATCTCTCTTGCAAACGTGTTTTTGTTGTTCAGGCTTTTCAGACTCTGCATGACTTCACTGACTGTACTGCCCAGGGATTTTCTTCGCAAAGATACGAGAGTGCTTTGCCACTTTCTTCTCCAATGGATTAACACAGAAAGAAGTAAAGTGACTTGCTCAGGGTCACACAGCTAGTAAGTGTTGGAGGACAGATTTGAATTCAGGGCTTCCTGACTCTAGCCCCAGTGCTCTATCCACTGAACCACATAGATGTAACATGAGGAGTCAAGCAAAACAGGTATCTTCACTGGCTATGTCTGAATGTATGTGTGTGTGTATGTTTATGTGTATATATATGAATACACACACATAATTGTTCTTTACTCCCAGTTCTTTGCCTCGCAATCAGGAGATGGGGAGCATGTTTCTTCAATTTATCCTCTGGAATTGTGATTGGTCATTAAAAGACAATTCTTTGTCTTTTAAAAAATTTTTGAAATTTTTTTGATAAAAAAATCAATATGTTTATTTACTTTTAGTTCACAACATTCAGTTTCACCGTCCCTTGAGTTTCAGATTTTCTTCCCCTCCCCCCATCATGGCAGCATGTGATCGGATACAGGATCGACAGATATCTTCACATTAAACATTAGTCAGGTTGTAAAGGATTCCAATGGAGTGAACAATAGGAAAGAGGAAACAACAAGAAGAAAGAGAGCAGGTGGTTTGCTTCAATCTGCCTTCAGACTCAGCAGCTCTTTCTCTGGATGTGGATCCCTTTCCATCATGAGCCTTTTGGGTCTGTCTTATACCGCTGCATTGCTGAGAGGAGCCCAGTCCATCAAAGGTGGTCGTCACGCATACATTGTGTCTGTAATCATGTACAGATTTCTCCTGGTGCTGCTCCCCTCACTCAGCATCAGTTTACATAAGTCTCTCCAGGTTACTATGAAGTCCATCTGCTCCTCATTTCTTATAGCACAATAGGATTCCATTACATTCATGTACTTGTTCAGCCATTCCCCAATGGATGGGCATCCCCTTGATTTCCAATTCTTTGCCACCACAAAAAGAGCCGCTATAAATATTTTTGTATGTGTGAGTCCTCTTCCCACTTCTCTGCTCTCTTTGGGTCATAACCCTAGAAGGGCTATTGCTGGGTCAAAGGGTAGGCAATTATTTATAGCCCTTTGGTCATAGTTCCAGATTGCTCTCCAGAATGGTTGGATCAGTTCCCAACTCTACCAACAGTGTATTAGTGTTCCAATTTTTTCACATCCTCTCCAGCTTTTATCATTTTTCTGTTTTGTCATCTTAGCCAATCTGACCAGTGAGATGTGGTATCTCAGAGTTGTTTTGATTTGCATTTCTCTAATCAATAGTGATTTAGAACATTTTTTTCATATGCTTATAGATACCTTTAATTTCTTCCTCTGAGAACTGCCTGTTCATATCCTTTGACCATTTATCAATCGGGGAGTGGCTTGTATTCTTATAGATTTGACTCAGTTCCTTGTATCTTTTAGAAATGAGGCCTTTACAAAACAACTTTGAGGTACCACATCTCACCAGTCAGATTGGCTAAGATGACAAAACAGGAAAATGACAAATGCTGGAGAGGATGTGGAAATATTGGAACACTAATGCATTGTTGGTGGAGTTGTGAATTGATCCAACCATTCTGGAGAGCAATCTGGAACTATGCCCAAAGGGCTATAAATAACTGCATACCCTTTGACCCAGCAATACCACTGTTGGGATTATATCCCAAAGAGATTACAGAAGTGGGAAAAGGTCCCATATGTGCAAAAATATTTATTGCAGCTCTCTTTGTGGTTGCAAAAAACTGGAAATA
>CM053587.1:355305814-355326310 GCA_028646515.1 Pseudochirops corinnae
ATAGAAAACCAGGTATTTACACCTTTACCTATAGTGAATGTACTAACAGCACACTAAAGGTGATTCTCGCTAAACAAAAAAGGGGCCCTATCAGACAGAAACTTATAGATCTGGCACTATCACCAAAATTCGAAAATGACACTGGCTATGAGACATCTTTTGTGCCAAAGAAGACAGCTACACGTCCTACCCTGGTTAAGGCTAATGCTGGGGAACAAGCTATGGTCCACAAAGAAGTGTGGATGGGCCCTTAGGAAACAACCATAAGGGGAGAAGGGTATGTTTATGTTTCCACAGAACATGGGCCATGCTGATATCCTGTCTGAAGGGTCCAGGTCATCCCACAGCAGCAACAAAAGGAAGTGGAGGAAGAAAAGGAGACTCAAAAGACAACCGAGGCAGAGAAGAAGCCAAGCTAAGACCGTGCAACGGCTGTGTTTCATGCTGATTATGCTGTCTTTTGGGACTGAGGCTTGTCAATGTGGCCAGCCTCATGGTGGTGACTCCTGTCTGGGGATGTGCCTTCAGCCTTCCATTCCACCGTGCCCCGTTTCTCAGTTGTTGTGACTGTTGCTGACTCTTATGGAGGGACTATCTTGGTGCAGGGGCTGAGCCAGCAGGACTAATAAGATTATCAAGTGGACTTTCAGTTGTGTCATCCCTGCCCCTTGCCATGCTACCAGATTGCAGTGGGAAACCATTGAACACCACCTGCATGGCTTTGTGGAATGGAGTGGTTTGTCAGCTGAGGCAATGGACCTAGGTGAACTGATGTGGGACATGGGTCATGCCGACCATGGGGACTTGTCCCCACAGGATGTTGTGCTGACTTGTTGAACAAGCTGAAGAATGTGTCACAGTGGGCCTGGGATTGGAAATTGATTGTTGGTTTTTGGATTACTAGCCTTTTGCTTTCATGCTTTGTTATTCTGTATTCCTATGGGTATTAGACATGCTGTTAGCATATGGAAAAAAATTCTTTGAGTCTGCTCAAAGCCCAGAGCACACTCCAGCATGAGCACAATGCACAAAACAAAAAAGGAGCTGTGTGAGGTTCAGAAAATATGTGCAAGATTGCAAGTGGTTGTGTCATGGTACAGGGAAGTGTTTGCGGCCCAGGAATTAGTTGGGTCACGTAGAGGTCAGAGCATACTGCACTGTCTCCAGCCAGGGGATACTGCTTTGCTCAAGACTCTCTTGCTGGGGATACCTGATGTTCCTGATTGGCGTCTCCACACCTCAGGGCCTTCATACCCTTGTAATTGCTCTCCCCCTCTCACAATTCTGTTCAGGTGGGCTCTGTCACGTGTGGTATGTGGATCTGTGGTATATTTTTATATATAAGCCTTGGAGGTATCTTTGGAACCTGTCTTAAGATCTGGCTGTAAGGCTTCTCCATGGAGAGACCTTAATAAACCTTTTCTGTTTGGATCTCAGAGCCATGACTCTTCTGTCCTAAAAGGTACACTAGCATCATTGAGTAGAGTGAGTAACCAGCTGCCCCTGCAGGTAAGTTAGGGTACTCTGAAAGAGAACCCTGACAGTACCCTAGTATCATGATGTCATCAGTTCACTTCAGAAACAAAGGACAAACAGCAATAAAACCTTCCCAACCAATTTACCAAGAGGTTACTTTATGGAATGAGGCAAAATGGCAAAACTGATGTTGAGGAATCAAAAGTTATGAATTAAATAAGAAACACTGAAAAAAGCTGGGATGAAAAGAGTGAACATTGATGTATCACTTTACACATATGACAAAATATATGCATGTATATACCTACACACATAAACACACTTTAAGTACATGATAGTCAAGTGACTTGTCTTGGTTACACTGCTTGTAAGTACCTGTAGTGGGATTTGAACTCAGGTCTTCCTGAGTGCAGGTCTATCATTCCTGTTCTCTGTATTACCTGGCTTCTCCAGGGAGACCTAGTATTGCCATGTCTCAAGTCACACTACAAAGTAATCATCAAAACTACTTGGTGACAGTTATAAAAAGAAACAAGGCAAGATATTCTTTAAGCCATCTCCAGCCTTCTCTCCCCTCCACCTCGCTGCCTCCTCCATGGGTACCCTTTCTTGGGAGACCAAAATGGCAACTCCCAGAAAGAGCCACAGTGATAAGACACTCTGGGTTCCCTATACTAGTCTACTACATTAGCATGTCATTGGAAGGAGACACAGACATCCATCTCCACGTGTATTCATGTTATCTTCAGAAGAAAGAGCAAAAGTGCAGAAACTGCTCCTTAGTGCAATGACTAGAAGGTAACTCATATCCTTTGGCATCTGGATGTTTTCTTGTGTCTTCTTCATGGTAAGTCTTATAAACCCAAAGAATGATGGGAGGACCTGCAGGAATGGGGAGAAGGAGTAAAATACACAATGACTAGGAAGGTAGGAGGGGATTACTGCATAAAGGGCTTTGAAGGCCAATGAGAGGACATTTTATTTCATCCTAGAGATACCAGAGAGGCACAGGAGCTTTCTGAGTAGGGGAGTGACATGATAAAACCTGTGTTTTAGGAAAAGCTTCTTGGTGACTGAGTGGAGGATGAATTCAGTGGGGAAAGACTAGAGGCAAAGCAGATCCACTAAGTAGCTACTGCAACAGTCCAGGTGAGAATCCTAAAGACATTTCTTCAAGAAAATTATAGCTATCACAAGAAGATTTCATGCAAAAATGGGCATGATAAAAGGTGTAAATGGTATGGACAAAACAGAAATAGAAGAGATTAAGACTAGGTGGCAAGGATATAGAGAAGAAGCAGACAAGAAAAGTGTTGTCATCACCAATAACCATGATGGTGTGGTTACTGACCTGGAGTCAGACATTGTGGAGAGTGAATTCAAGATGGGCTTAGGAAGCCCTGCTAACAATAAGGCTGGTGGTGGTAATGGAATTGTAGTGGAGCTATGTAAAATCTTGAAAGTCGAGGTTGTTCAAGTGTTACACTCAGTATGCCAGCAAAATTGGAAAAAATCGATCAATGGATTGGAAAAGATCTTTGTCCCATGCCAAAGAATATTCAAATTTCCAAACTCATTTCACATACCAATAAGGTCATACTCAAGATTCTGTAAGTGAAGCTTCAGCAATATGTGAACCGAAAAATTATCAGAAGAACAGGCTGGTATTCAAAGAGGCAGAGAAACTAGAGAACAAATTGCCCGTGTTTGTTGTATGGAGAAAATAAAGAAGTGCTGGCGGGGTGGAGAGGGGAATCTATTTTTACTTCACTGACTAAACTAAAGCCACTGGCTTTGTGAATTACAATAAATGTGGCAAGCCCTCAAAGATATGGGAGAACTATATCATCTGAACTCCAGAGGAACCTATGCGTGGGTCAAGAAGCAACAGTTAGAACCAAACATGCAAAAATCTATTGGTTTAAGATTCGAAAAGGAGTATGATAAGGCTGGATATGTTCATCTTATTTATTGCAATTATCTGCAGAGTACATCATACAAAACACCAGTCTGGACTAATCAAAATCTTGAAAAAAGGGCCAGGAGAAATAGGGACTATCTCAGATATACAGATGATATGACTCTGATGGCAGAAGGTGAAGAAGTATAATGAAGCCTCTTGATGAGGGTGAAAGAAAAAAAAGTGTAAAAGCTGGCTTGAAGATTAACATTAAAAAGTAAGGTCTTGCCAACTGGTCCCAGCACTGCTGGACAAATGGAGGTAGAAGAAATGGAAGAAGTGCTGTATTGTATAATCTTGGGCTCAAAGGGCAATGCAGATAGTAATTTTAACTGTCATATTAAAAGACACTTGCTCCTTGAAAGGCACATCTGGATAGTAGGGACAGACAAAAAGGCAGAAACATCCTTCTGCCAAGAAACATCCATATACTCAAAGCTATGGTTTATCCAGTAGCAATGTATGGTGGTAAGAGTTGGAGTATAAGGAAAGCAGAGGGCTGCAGAACCGATGCTCTCAGATTATGCTGCTAAAGGAGACTTAAGAGAGTCCCCTGGACAGAAAAAGATCAAATAAGCTAATACTTAAAGAAATTAATTCAGTCCATTGACTAGAAGGTCAAATAGTGAAGCTGAAGCTAAAATGCTTTGGCCACATAATGAGAAGACAGCAGTGAGTGAAAAAGATCCCAGTGTGGGGAAAAAAGGAAAGCAGAAAGAGAAGCAGAAGGCAGAGCATGAGACAGAGGGGATAGTGTCATGGGAGCGATGAGCATGAGCTCGGACAGACTTAGGGAGGCAGTGGAAGATAGAAGGGCTTGTGTGTTGTGGTCCATGGAGTCCCAAAGAGTTGGAGATGACTGAACAACTCAACGGCAACAAGAACAAAGGGGCTGGGAGGTTCATGACTTAGCCCTCCTCACTGAGAACAGGTACTGTTTGTCATGTGGGAGAAGTCCAAGATTCTCTGCAAGATGAGATGGGAGGCAGAAGGCTCTGAGCGTTTATGTATGAAACACATAGATGATTTATGATCAGCCCCCAATTAAAAATGGACTTCCTAACACCAGGCTGGGGTTTGGGTTCCCTTGTCAAAGTTAGGAGGAGTCACTATCTCCCTGACACTCCCAGAGGTTTCTACTGCCCACTCTTGCCACACAGCAATGCACCCAATCAGCGTTCAATCTTTGGGTCTGGTTGGACCACAACTGTTCATGAGAGGCACATGTAGTTCACTAAAACCCAGTGGATAGGAAACAAGTTTAGAAATGAGCACCAGTAGCACCCATCTGAGGGCAGCTAAGGGCCTCCATGGATAGAACACATGGGATCAGAAAGACTCATCTTCCTGAGTTCAAATCTGGCCTCAGATACTCACTAGCTGTGTGACCCCAGGCAAGCCACGTAACTCTTTTTGCCTCAGTTTCCCTATCTGTAAAATAATACAGAGAAGTAAATGGTAAACCAATCTAGGATCTTTGCCAAGACCACCCCAAATGGAGTCATGAAGAGTGACACATGACTGAACCAAGAGCAACTAACCCACCAAAGAAGAGAAGAAAGGAGAGTTCACTTGCAGTCAGCTTTCATCCCTCTTGCTCTTCTCAGAAAACAAGAATTTAGTCTCTCTATTGTTTTCTGTGTATCATCCAAACCTCTGAACCCCTGGTCTCGTCCATGATTCCACTGTGGGGTTACAGTGACTGTGCTGTGGTTGTATTTAATAGCTAAAGGGATGAGCCCAGGCCCCACCTCCTCTCTTTCATAATTGATGGTATTTGAGAAACCCCACCCACCTGTCAGGGACATCTGAAGAAGAACGAGGGGGAGGTCCAACCAACCTTGCTCTAGGGGAGCTCATGAGGTCTGACTGGCAGTTGTGATGAAGAGCAATTGGTCAAAGAACACGTTTCAAAGCTTTTCAAGCAATATTTCATCACTTACTCATCTACATTTAGCACCTGGCCAGGACTACATGGAGAATGAACCTGCATTGACAAGATGGGGGGAGCAGGAATCCAGGCAATTGAAGGCTGAGTGTCTTTGGGGACCAGTGGGGACCCTGCAGCCTTGAGGGAAGCACCAGAGCAGCCATGGAGGGGCCAGTGTACCTTCAGGGTGGGGCATGCCACCCCCTGGTGGACTGCTCAGGTATTGGACTCTTTCTTAGGAATTAAAGGGGCCTTCTGCTTGCTTGGGTTTAAGGCAGCCAGCACACACAGTGACCTGGGCTTCAGAGACTCAAGTGTTAGCTGGGGACACATCAAGTGGCTGGGACGTCACACCCTGTGGCACACTGATACCCTTATGTAAGAACACTGCTGTTCGGTCACACCCAGTCCATAGACCCAGAGCCCAGCCACCCTCCCAACACCTCCCCAGGTACTTTTACTCCCTGAAAATATTCTCATACAGGAAAAGGTGCCTCCTACCTCTGTTTGACCAGTCTGCCCATCTTGGGGAAAGCCCTGGCCACCCCAAGCCAGACTCAGGGAAGTATCTGACCTTTGGAGGGAGAAATCACCAGATCAGCTTCCTTCCTGCAGCCCCAGAGAGCCTTAAGGGAGAGCTGACAAAGCACGCACCTGTCCCTTTGCTGGGCCCATGGCCATGTCTTTTTTTTTTTTTTTTTTTTTGGAGAGGGGAAGGCAGGGCAAGTGGGTTTAAGTAACTTGCCCAAGGTCACATGGCTAGTTTTGTGTTAAGTGTCTGAGGCCGGATTTGAACTCAGGTCCTCCTGACTCCAGGGCCGGTGCTCTATTCACTGAGCTACCTAGCCACCCCTCCACTGCCATATCTGATGTTGGTATCTGTGTCCCTGGTTCTGCCCTTAGCCCTGATCCTCCCCCTGACCCCAAGTCCCTTCCTCTTCTTCCCCGTCTCTCCCTCTGCTGGATTCTCATCCTGAGAATTTGTTTATATTTTTTCCCCTTGGCTCTTAAATCCAAATGACAAAAAGGATGCCAGTAGGAGAACACAGCCCATGGCATCCTTCCTTCAAACTCTGAGGAGGCAGGACCTCAGGCTGGGTTGTCACTGCCAGGGCGAGTGAAGAGATTTTGGGCCCAGGGGCTGAGCAGGCACGGACGGGCTATCGGGGGCTCCTTGGGAAGCAATGTCCTAATCAATGGGGCAATAGACTTCTGAATATCTGATTCTGGTATAACAGCCTTGTTTAAAAATCCCATAACTTACAAGGAAAGGCCCACACAGCATCAGAACCCTGAGCTCCCAGGTCATATCAGACCACTGAACTTTCCCCTTTGAAGTCAAGACTCACCCCAGGCCCAGGGTCACATCTGCCATGGGCCAGCAGGTGACACTGTGAGACTGTGTTTGGGGACTGGGGAGTTTTTTCTAAACGGTCTGTGGGGCTCTGCCCCACCCCCACCACAGGCACCTGCATGAAGATCATTGGGCTATTAGGTGGCCCAGCAGCTGCTTCCTCCCAGGCCATCCCAGGGGGCACAATCAGAGCCTCTGTACTGTTAGCCAACCCTCCTCTGGCCTCAGTGCTCCCCTGGCTCTCCTTCCATTTTGGGGGCCCTAAAAGGAAGAGAAACAAGGAATGGCAGATTTGCACGAAGGGCTGGGGGAGGGATAAGAGAGACTTGGCAGAGCCCAGCACCAGCTGAGGGGTCTCAAAGATCAGAGCTCTGGGGTGTCTCCACCATGGCCTGCACTCCTCTCATGCTCAGCCTCCTCATTCTCTGCCAAGGTGCCAGCCTGAGGGGTCTCTGAGAAAGAGGGCACTCAGGACCAGCGGTCTGTCTCTTCTCTCCCCCTGGGTGAGGAGGGAAGAAGGAGGGTGCCTGGCCCCTGCCTCACAGCTGTCTCTCTCTCTCTGTCTTTCCAGGTACTTGGGCCCAGTTTGTGCTCACTCAGCCAGCATCAGTGTCTGGGTCTCTGGGGCAGTCAATCACAGTCTCCTGCACCTGAAGCAGTGGCAGCATTAGTACATACTATGTGCACTGGTACCAGCAGCACCAAGGCCAGGCCCCCAAGCTCATCATCTACAACTATAGTAACCGTCCCTCGGGAATCCCAGAGAGATTCTCTGGCTCTACAGACAGCTGTACCAACTCTGCCTCCCTGACCATCTCTGGCCTCCAAGCTGAGGATGAGGCTGACTACTACCGGCAATCTTATGATTCTAGTAGCAAGAGCACAGTGATCCGTTTCTACGGAGAAGTTAGACAAAAACCCCTGGGCACTACTTCTCTGTTCCATTGGTGATGCAGTCACCACCAGGGTGTGAGGGCTGCTCTTGTGGGCAGAGCCAAGGGCTGAGCCCTGGGGGAGGGACAGGAAAAAGGAGACACAAAGCCCAGCTTCCTGGACCAAGGTCTGTGTGAGGCACCTCCTCTATGGAAATGTCTGGTGTGGTACAGCGGGGAAAGTGCAGATTCTAGGATGAGAAAATCTGGGTTCAAATCTTGCCTTTGCTGTTTACCAGCCATGAGCTTTGCCAAGTTTTTGTGCAGTTAATGTTTCATTTTCCTTAATAAAAAAGGAAAGCTTTGGATTGGACAGCATCTGAGATTCCTTCCTGTTCTCAGTCCATGTTCCCATGAAACTTCATTCAAGCAGCATCAGCCCTCCTCGTGGCTCCTTTCCTTTGGCTCATCCCTCTTCAATGTCCTCATCTTCCCAGTGACCTCCACTCTGTGATCTCCAAGACCATCACCCACCTCTGCTCTGGCTTCCCTTTCTTCTCTCCCAATGTGCACCCTCTAACCTGTTCCACTTCACAGCCTGTTCTCCTCTCAAACACTTGGCCCCCTTCCCCTGTGCGTGCTCATACCCTGCCTAACCTCAGTCCTGGATGCCCCTCACTGTCTCCTTTCAGTCCTCCTCCATATGGCCATCGAGCCCTGCTAGAGGAAGTCACACAGCTGAGCTGAAGGGTCAGAATCTGAAATCTGAACCGGGTCCTCAAAGCAGCTAAACCATCCTTTCAGAAATTCTTAAATACCTCCATTTGCAGTTCTCACAGACGGCAATCTGATTCTTCTCTGGTCAGTCTTCCCACACCACCTTCTCCCTCCTCCCTTACACCTAAAAACTTAACCTTGTCCCTGAGGAAATAGAGACCATTTACTCTGAGCTCCTGACTCATCTTCTCTAAACCTCGTCACACCGTACCTCATTCTCTCCTTTCATGTCTCCTGAAGAGGTTGTCCAAGCCCTTTGCATGTAGATCTCAACCTCCTGAGCCCCAATAACACTTCCAGGTAAATCTGACGAGAGGAAATGCACCGAACAATAGCCATCCGTCCAACCACACCCTAAGGAGATGAATGCCAGTGGATGTTGAGCACTCCAATATCCATCAACCAAAGTCACACGTGGAGGATCTCTCCAGGGCATCCTCCCCCAAACCACTGGTCCAATGACTATTCCCAAGGAGGCCACCACCACAATAGCACAGGCTCTGGGGCTTTCTAAGCCAACTCTTACTGACATTGATGGGTCCCTCACCTGGCTTTCTATGACCTGGAAAAGTTATTCTCAAAGTGTGGTCCATGGATCCTTTGGGGTCCCTGAGATGCTTTCAGAGAATCAATGAGGCCAAAATCACTTTCACAAAAAGAAGACGCCATTTGGTTTTTTGACTCTCATTCTCTACTAAGTGGGCAGCAGAGTTTTCCAGAGGCTCTCTCTAGGACCTGGAATGAAAGTGTTGCCTTCACATATGAAGACTCTCATCTACAGAAATGGACGTTTGTCTCACGAATGGAGGAAATTAGAAACAAGGCCTACACTTGCTGCTTTCCTATTGATTTGTATCAGCACCAGCTACTCACCAAAGATCTTTTTGTGAATGCTTGGTCACACACACAGCTAGTTCTGAAGCATTCCCGGTGTTGACTAACTTTGCGGAATCTCATAGCTTATTCTGCAACAGCTGTGCTGACACGTAGAGTAATGGTCCAAAATCAATGGTGGTTAAGGTCTTAGCACCCAGGAGACGGTGACACCAAACCTTATTAGTGTTCATTGGATATTTTACTACAATACACTCACAGTTTTAAAAATGGCCATTTCCCTTCAGAATGTCCTGCATGAAGCAGTGAAGATGATTCATTAGATTAAATCTCAACCTTCCAGCATCTGTCTTTGTAATATTCTGGGATGAAATGGGAAGGAAGCATAAAGCCTCTGCTCTCTCCTCAAGGACGATGGTTTTCTGGAAGAAAGGGGGGATTAGCCGTCCTTCAGGCATCTCAGAAATATTCTCGGCCTCCAAAGACGCTCAGTCACCTCTGCTTCTGAGGATGAGGCAGATTACTATTCTCAATGCAGTGGGGGCAGCTACAATCACACGGTGGTTCAGACCAATGGGAAGAGAGACAAAAACCTCGGAGCTCCCCTGCTCTGCTCCATCAAAGGCTCAGTTACCACCAGGGTTTGAGGGCTGCTCCCTGGGTGCACAGCCACGGTAGGATCCCTGACAGAGGCAGATAAAACAGGAGGCACAGGACCAGTTCCCTAGACAAAAGTGTTTGTGAGGAACATCCTCTATGGAATTAGTACAGTGTGGTATAGTGGAGAAAGTATTGGTTCTAGAATCAGATGATCTGGATTCAAATCCAGCCTCTCTGATGGCCATCAACTAAAGACCTATACCCAAGTTTTTAAGCCTCCTAAGGTCTCAGTTTCCTCATCTATCAAATGAGAGGAATTACCTCAATGGCTTTTGAGGCCCCTTCCAGCTCTGTGCCCAGAAAATCTCCTTCAAGCCTCATGAACCAAACATCTCTCTCTTTGCTTCATTCCTCCTCAATCTTCTCTCCTTCTTCCCAGTGACCTACACTCCCTTCTCCCCTCAGTGGTCTTTCAGGCCACCCCTGGGAGATCACCCACCCTGGCTCAGGCTTCACTCTCTTCTCTTACGTTATCTACCCTCTAACCTGTTGAACCACACACCCCGCTCTCCTCTCAAAAGTCTGGTCCCTTTTCCTTAGGGAGGGTCTTGCCCTGCCGAACCTCAGGCGTGGATGACCCTCACCATCTCTCTCCAGTTCTCTTCTCTTGCTATTGCTGAGCACTGCTGGATGAAGTCATGGAGCTGAGCTGATGGGGTCCAATAAAGTGATGCCATCTCATCTGAACTGGGCCCTCAAAGCAGCAAAACGGTATTTTAGCAATTCTAGTCCACTCTATTTGGCATTCCCACAGCAGTTACTCCAAGGCTTCTCTTCTCTCCCCAGTCTTCCCATATCACCTCTTAGCTCCTCCCTCACAGCCAAGAACCTCACCTCTTCCCTGAGAAAATAGAGAACATTCACTCTGAAGTCCTAACTTAGCCTGTCTAACCCCCTTCATGCCATATCTCATCCCCTCCTTTAGTGTCCCCTGAAGAGTTTAGCTAACCCTGTACATGAGCATCAAAACCTGAGCCTACTCTCCCCTTCCCCTTTCATACTTGTAGGTGAACCCCAAATGAAGAAAGACATTGAAAATGGACATCTATTACAACAATAGTCTAAAACAAAAAAAGAACAAAAGATAGTGGATACTCAGAACTTGGGTATCCAGTAACAAAGTCCCAGGTGGAGAATCTCTCAGGGGCATCGTCCCAAAACCAGTAGTCCAATGTTCATTCCCAAGGAGGCCACCAGCACATGTAGTACAGGCTCTGGGGTATTCTAGGCCAGCTCTCATTGACACTGATGAGTCCCCCAAGTGGTTCTCTATGACCTAGAGCAATGTCAAAGTGCAGTTTGTGGATACCTGGGCCTTCTTGAGATCCTTTCATAGATTCAATGATCTCACAACTATTTTCACAAAGATAAAATTTGTTTGGTCATATCAGTCAGGAAGTGCTAATTCAAGTTTACTGTGTGTCACATGCAGTCACCAGAATGCATACTGCTGTGGGCTGAATACAGGTGAGTGAAGTAGGTGAAAGCATTCTCAGAAAGTGGAGACAGTGCTCTCAACTGGAGCTGGGCTTCTGCTGCAGACGGGCCTAAGTTTTGCTTTCCTTTAGACCACCTGATCTCTGAGAAACCAAAACTGACCCCTCCCCTGCTAGCACCCCCTGCCAGATAAGACATTAAATGCTTTCCTCGGTTTTCATTGGTTGAAGATTGTGTCCTTGTTCTTTGTATGTGGGTAGATTGTGAGGCCACGGTCTCGGCCAATGAGGGTAAGGTCAGTGGCAGGGGCTGTCTGCCTTAGGGTACATAATCACGTTTTGTTTTCTGTGACTTGCCTCCTTCCACTAGTCCGTCCTAGTGGAGGTGACGCCCCTTTCTCATGAGAATTGAATAAATGCTTTCTGTTCCTACCTTGAGAAGCCACTGAATTTTTATTGAATTTTGAGTAGGGGTTTTCCCCACACACAGTCATGTAGATAGTCCTTGAGAGACACTACAAATCCCCCTAAGTCACTCCACTTTCATGTCCTTTTTCAAAAAAAATTCTGACTTTTCTCTTTCTAAACATTGTTCCTCAGTTGACATCATGTTGAACCAATATGAACCAAGTCCTTTTTCTTATCCAGAAGACAGTCCCTTTTAGAAAATGTCCAGAGGTTGCCTATACAAACAATCCTGCAGTTCTTCAAAAACTTTGTTACCTCCTTTTTTTCTCTTTGCAGCCTTGTGGATTAGAGTCAACCTTATAAAAAAAAACAGAGCTAAAGGAAGAACATCAAAGCGAGCTACTCAGTAAGGTCTCTCGTATGTGCATCCCCTCATAATTATTCAGAGGGATTAGAACATTGTAAAAAAACAAGATTCATTAGAAAAGAAAATTACATTTTTACCTGATATGGTTAGAGAAATGTGTTGTTAAAGGAATAAGGGTTGTAACAACATCAAAACTGTTCTTCCAGGCCTGAGCCTGAGAGTACAGAGTGACTTAAAATAGGCATGACACCAAAAAAAAAAAAGCATCCTTAGTTCTGTTTGTATTCAAGTAAGAGCCTTAATTCACTTTTTTTGGAAGAGTCTATCATTTATTGAAGTTCAACCTTATTCACAGGTTATATTAGACAGCCTGGGGATTAACCAGGTGAGAAACATTTCTATTCAAAAAGGGAAAAGCACAATGGGGAAACTGACTCAATAGGCTTCTGTAATTAAGACCATCTTCTCAACCTTCCTGGGCAAAGACATTCCCTTCTAGCAGTTTTTGGATCACGTATCCTTTGTGCAGCTCATGGAATTTCCTTTGAATGGTAAACTACTGACTTCAAGATAATGCAGACAACTATACCCAAATTCAAAATTCAGAGTAATATCGGGTTACATTCCCAAGAGATTGTGTTTCAAAGAGAAAGTTTCACTAATTACAGCTAGAGTTAGGTACACTCAATCTTACTTCTCTCAAGTTGTTGCAGTTACAGTTAAAAACAAAAAGTTCAGCAGGTCTTTCCAAAATAAAAATAATAATATACTCAAAATCTTTTTTTTTCTTTTCCCCCTGTAGTACAAACTCATCCTCTTGTTAAACTAAATTATTATAACTGACCAAAATAATCACATTCTGGAATTCAACATATTTAATGAATATTTTGACAATTCATTCAAAATTCATTAAGTGCTGAGTACTTACTGTAAGACTTCAGCCTAATAGCTAGGCATTCATCTTATAAGGTATTGCATTTTAATCTCCTAAGGCAAAAATAAATCTTTAAGACTAGAGTATGTTGAGACTAAGGTGACTCAAGATGTAATTTCAATATATGTTATTTTGTATGGGTTCTTCACCCAAATTTTGCAATGTACAGCAATTTCTCCCTGATAATTAGAATCTATCACTCCAGCCAATACATGTATTCCTCTAGCTGCTAAATCTGATTTAGGTAATATCCGTCAAAAATGATTTTTAGAGATTCTCATACATATCCTAGTAGAGATGTTTCTTATTTCTTTTCTATTCAACCAAAAGTCTTCTAAACAATGTAAATCATATCCTGCCAAATCAGGTGTTCCTGGATACAGAGCTGGGACATGTTGCCTCACAGTCCAGTACTCAATATTTGGGATCTTGTGTTTCTGCTGTTTCCTAATTTGTAGATTTGTGGTCATCATTCTGACTAGAGGCATACTTTCTCTATGGTCTACTATTCAAATTATGTAAAGCAGTGAAAAAATTATCTTTCCAGTGATGATACCAATTATTATAACAACTTCCTTAACAATTCTTTCCATAATCCATTCATTCCTTCAATTAACCCAGATGCTTGTGGATAATATGGAATATGATATATCCATTTTATGTTGTTTAATATACAATATTTCATTTCATTTCATTCCCTTTGAAATGTGGCTGATTATCACTTTGAATCTGCATTGGGGTTCCATAATAAAGACTTAAGAGATCTAGAGTTTTACAGATGTTTTTCTGGGTTGCATTCTTATAAGGACAAGCCACCAGTACACCTGAATAGGTGTACTGTCAACACAAGGACACATAAATTTGCATCCTTTAACTTGGGGTAGGTGACCGAAATAATCTATTTGTCAGATTTGGGCTGGGATCTTTCCTCTTGCTATTTCTCCAGTTACTACCTGAATGAAATTGCGAATAATTATTCCTCACACGATGACTAATATATGCCCTTCTAGCGATTCTTCAAATTCAGAATTTTAATACACTCTCCTCAAATAATTTCATGTTACAAATTTATCACTCAAGTTTCCATTAGATAAGTGTTGTAACTGGATAGAATACTGTCAAAACAGGCATTTTATTTTTAAAAATTCTCATATCATCATTATCTCAGAAAGATCAAAAACATTCCTCAAACCTCTTTCCAAACTCTAAGCCCTTTAGTTTCTAACCTTCCCTTCACACTGTCAATGCAAACAGATGACAACTTTCTTTAAGCTTCCAACTATTCTCCTCTCATCCCTACTTGGTCAAACTTTCTCTCTTTGGCACAAGCTTCCAGTGGGCTTGGCCAGCTCTCTGGTGCAGTGAATGGAGAGCAGGGACTAGAGTCAGGAGGACCCAAATTCAAATGCAGCCTCAGACACTTCCTAGCTCTGTGACGCCAGGCAAGTCACGTAACCCTGATTACCTCAGAAGCTTCATCTTTAAAATGAGCTGGTGGGGCGGCTAGGTGGCACAGTGAATAGAGCACCAGCCCTGGAGTCAGGAGGATCTGAGTTCAAATCCAGCCTCAGACACTTAAGACAAAAACTAGCACTGTGACCTTGGGCAAGTCACTTAAAACCAATTGCCCTGCCTTCCCCCCTCCAAAAAGGAAAAATAAACAAATGAAGTGAGCTGGAGAACAAAGAACAAAATGGTAAGCCCCTCAAGCATCTTTGCCAAGAAAACCCAAAATGGGGTCATGAAGAATCATACATGAGTGAAACAACTAAACAACAGTAAGTGGACTTCGATTGAACCCCTTTCCACCTGCACTGCTCTTGCTTTGTTTCCTCCTCTTCAGATCTGACAGTACTCTTCCAGTCTTCTACTTCCTCAGTTCCACGTCATCTTTATTTTACAATCATATTCCACACCATCTACAGAATTAAGCTTCACTCCACTGAATTTCTTCTTTGCAAATCAGCATAAGTTTTTATTATTCAATACCAATTAATTGTAGTATTTTTACTATTTGGATTTATCCTTTTGGATTTTTAAGAATGTTAAAAGGTATGATCCATTCTAAATTCTTTTAAGTGACTTTACTTCTAATATACTTAAACAATTAAGTCCTGTCATATTATTCAGGCAAAAAAAAAATATCGCAGTAATAATAAACATTCTCCCAAATTAAATTTTTGCTTATTTTCAAGTTGTTCTCTGATTTAAACAAGCTCTTCTTTTTTCTCTGTTCAAGAAAAGAGTTAAGAATTGGGTGATTCTTAAGTACCAGACAAATTTAACTGGCAAAGCGCATCTCCTTTTTATCCCCTCAGTGTTTTAGACATTGTTGATAATACTTTTAAACTAGATTCAGTTCCATTTTTATTTTTTATTTAGTGAAATTAACTTCCTCTCTTGAACTAAAATACTAACTCTGTCACTGTTCAAGGAAAGAATGATAGAACATCTAAATACTGTTTCCATGTAACTTCTACAATATATGACTCTTATTTTCCTTAAAAAAATAATTCTACAGGATGGTACCCCAAAATTGACTAAGATATTTCAAGATTTATTTTAAAAAGCATTCAAACCACAATTTGGAAATTCGCAGTAGAGAAATTACAGTTCAGTCACAAATTTAAGCTTAATTTTATGACATCGATTTCTAGAGAAAAGGGGAAAAAACAGGAAAAAACATTTCCTTTCTTCTTATCTGTCCCTTATCTGCCTCCCCAAATGAGAGAGAGAGAGAGAGAGAGAGACAAAGAGGGATGGAGGAAGGCAGGGGGAGAGAGAGAGAGAGAGAGAGAGACACAGAGAGAGAGAGACACAGAGAGACAGAGACACAGAGAGAGAGACAGAGAGACAAGAGAGACAGAGAGAGTTTCTTTTTGAAGCCTTTGAAAGCCTTGTGCAGATAAGTTTCTTCTCTTTTTCCTCTGCCATAGCAAACCACAGATAAAAGTCAGTTTGGATTTACCAAGTGACCAAACACAGAAAATGCTAACAACAAATCTGACATTTCACAAGAATAAAAACAAAACACTTGACACTTCAAACTCTTGAAGCATACGAGATCGGCCGATTTGTTAACAATCTCATCTAGAGAATGCCAGAAGGTACCTTTGACTCTCAAAATCTCCTAAATGAATGTGACAATCAGTCCAAACGCCAATTTACTTTCTTTAGATTCTGCTTCCAAAGTTGGCAAACTGGGAGCCCCTAGAAATTGCATGACCTGTTACCTGCTTAGTAGCAAGCACTTTTCAACACCATGGTCCATGCTACCTTGGAGGAAATCTCATCCTCTTCCCCATTAATTGCTGGATCTTAAAACTTGGGAGGCAGAAACTACCTTAAGTGAATGAGAAATGTAATGCTTAGCACATGCAGTAACCAGAATCCGTACATCCATAGGCTGTATACAAGTATGTAAGTGCCTTTTGAGAAAGACTGCAAAACTCCCCCCAAGATGCCTCAATTTTTACATCCTTGATCCAACACCTTGCACTTCCTCTTTTCACCAACCAGGGTTCCCCACTTGACCTACTATCAGACAAAGTTCTTCTCCTCATCCAGAAGACATTCTGGTTTTTTGTTTGTTTTTTAAGAATGTCCAGAGGTGATCTGTATAAACAATCCCGCAGTTCATCAGCAACTCCATTGCCTCCTTTTTCTGTGGGGCAAGCTTGTGGTTCTTTATGAAATATTCCCCTTGTTTCAGCATTCTCTTATACTCAAATTTAACCTTTTAGAGGTCATTGGCCTCCTTCATTCAATTCTCTCCCAAATTTCCAGCAGTTTTCCAGAGGTTCCGTCGTCTGAGACACTGCTTTAATTGCAAATATAAAGACTCCCATCTACAGAATTGGAATTTTGCCTGATGGATTGAAGAAACTACAGACATGATCTTGCTGATTTGCTAGTATTTCTCTGATATCAACACCAACTAATTATCAAAGAAATTTTTGTGAATGTTTGATAACGACCACTGATGCTACTGTAATATTCCAAGTGTTCAACGACTTTGTGGAATCTCATTGTTTATTCTGTATTAACTGTGTTTAGGGTACATGGAGCGTTCAGGGGGGACTAGTACCTTGGGTGTGAAGGCTGCTGAGCCCTTTTCAGGGCTGTTCATCCACTTTTCACTCAACTCTCACCCACAGCTCTAAAAAGCTGTAGCATGTGCAATGGTCATATTCTGATAAAATGGCCCCAGCAGATGGGCTAACCAAGGTTGAAGACAACCAAGGGTCCTCCAACACACTGGTGAATTAGGAATAGGAACCCCAAGCATGCCAAGAGATCTCCAGCTGAATAGGCAGATGTGAACATCTTGTTTCTATGAGCCGCAAAGCTTGCAGAAACTGGTGCTCTGGAGCACTTAGAGCTTGGTCAGAGAAGATACCGAGGTCGCCCGGAGCCATCGCCAGTCATCTTGACTTTTGTCTTGCCACTGGACTTCACTGACTTTAGAAGAGAGAGGAGACCGACAACTTTATGCAACTCTGCCTCACTTAAATTCAATTTACACAGAAGTCAAAAGACACCACTCAAACCTCTTACTTGTTCCATTCTTTCGTTATTTTACTGTTCAGTGACTTTACGACTTAATTCAATAATTTTACTATTCTTACTATTCAGCCACTTTCCTTTCTATTATTAATACTTTCACTACATTATTATCTGACTATTTTGTCTTCCTTGGAGTCCTGTGGACACAGCCTAGTGGTGTAGCAGCAGGTGTGGACATGCTCGGAGCTGTAGTCACAACCCTGCGTAGAGGTGGCCCAGACCAGAGGGTCATCTTCTCCTTGGACTGAAGCATCACTGGGTGTCTTCACAGCTTTTCTCAGACCGTACTCTTCACCCCCTTGCATAAGGAAGAAGCTAGGAAAAATTCCCTAAAAATTGGCTGCTCCATCCAACTCGGGCCTTCTCACTGCAGCAGGCAGGCATCCCATCCTGCAGTCAAAGCACACAAAAAGTTCATGATTCCCCTCACCATCGGCACATGAAATGTGTGCACACTCTTGGACACCAGAAATCCAGTAGACCTGAAAGATGAAAGTTCAGCAAATATCTCACCCAGAAAGCAGCCCTGAGTGACGGAAGTCTGCAAATGAAGGCCAGCGTGGAGCTGGCGGACTTCTATGTGCAGCAGCAATCAAAATGACAGGGAGAGCCATGACGCGGGGGCAGGATTTGCAGTGGAGGCTAATCTAGGGAACAAACACATATGACTCCAAGAAGGAGTGAAAAGCAGGCTCCACAACATGATTGCCACTTGTAGGAGACTGCCACCCGGCAGCATCAGCGTGCATGCTCCCATCGTGAGGAACACTGACGAGGTCAAGGACAAAAACCATGGACCAGAGCCCAGCCACCCTCCCAACACCTCCTCAGGGCCTTTCCCACCAGGAAAAGGTGCCTCCTGGCTCTGTTTGACCAGTCTGCCCATCTTGGGGAAAGGCCTGGTCCCCTCAAGCCAGACTCAGGGAAGCATCTGACCTTTGGAGAGAGAAATCACCAGATCACCCTCCTTCCTGGGGCCCCAGAGAACCTGAAGGGGGCCCCAACAGAGCAGGGACCTGTCCCATTGCTGGGCCCACTGCTGTATCTGATGTTGGCCTCTGTGCCCCTGGATCTGGCCTTGGCCCTGGTATTCCCCCTGACCCCAAATCCCTTCCCCTACTTCCCCTTCTCTCCCTCCACTGGATTCCCATCCTCAGACTTATCTTCTCCTTTTTTCCCCTTGAGTCTTAAACCCAAATGACAAAAAGGATGCCAGTAGGAAAATTCAGCACATGTATCCAGGTCTTGCTTCCAATAGTGAAGAAGCAGAACCTCAGACTGGGCCGTCACTGCCAGGGTGAGTGAGGAGACCTTGGACCCGACCCAGAGGCTAAGCAGGCAAGGACGGGTTATGGGAGACTCCTTGGGAATCAATATCTTAATCAATGGGACAACAGAGACTTTTGATCTGCTATAACAGCCTTGTTTATTTAGAAAAAATTTAAAAACATAAGTTATAAGGAAAGGCCCACACAGCATCAGAACCCTGAGCTCCCAGGTCATATCAGACCATTGAACTTTCCCCACTGAAGTCAGGACCCACCCCAGCCCCCGGGTCACATCTGCCACGGCCCAGCAGGCGACACTGTGAGACTGTGTTTGGGAACTGGGGAGTTTTTTCTAAACTGTCTGAGGGGCTCTGCCCCACTCCCACCCCAGGCACCTGCATTAAGATCGTTGGGCTGTTAGATGGCCCAGCAGCTGCTTCCTCCCAGGCCATTCCAGGTGGCACAGTCAGAGCCTCTGTACTGTTAGCCATCCCTCCTCTGGCCTCAGTGCTCCCCTGGCTCTCCTTCCATTTTGGGGGCCCTAAAAGGGTGAGAAACAAGGAAGTGGCAGATTTGCATGAAGGGCTGGGGGAGGGATAAGAGAGACTTGGCAGAGCTCAGCATCAGCTGAGGAGTATCAAGGAGCAGAGCTCCTGGGGCGTCTCCACCATGGCCTGGAATCCTCTCCTGCTCGGCCTCCTCACCCTCTGCCAAGGTGCCAGCCTGAGGGGTCTCTGCAAAAGGGGATGCTCAGGGCCGGGGCGGGGGGGGGGTCTCTTCTCTCCCCCTGGGTGAGGAGGGTAGAGGGAGGGTCCCTGGCCCCTTCCTCACAGCTCTCTTTCTCTGTGTCTTTCCAGGTGCTTGGGCCCAGTTTGTGCTCACTCAGCCAGCTTCAGTGTCGGGGTCTCTGGGGCAGTCAGTCACAGTCTCCTGCACCCGAAGCAGTGACAGCATTGGTATTAACTATGTGCACTGGTCCCAGCAGCACCGGGGCCAGGCCCCCAAGCTCATCATCTACAATTTTAGTGGCCATCCCTCAGGGATCTCAGAGAGATTCTCTGGCTCCATAGACAGCTCAGCCAACTCTGCCTCCCTGACCATCTCTGGCCTCCAGGCTGGGGATGAGGCTGATTACTACTGTCTGTCCTATTATAGTAGCTACATGAGCACAGTGGTTGAGACTTACGGGGAAGTGGGACAAAAACCTCTGAGCTGCCCTGGTCTGGTCCCTGGCTGGTTCTGTCACCAGCAGGGTCTGAGGCTGCTCAGTGTGCTGTGGGCAAGGCCATGGTCTGATCCTGGGGGAGGGAGAGGAAACAGGAGACACAAATCTAGCCTCCTGTGCCAAGGTGTGCGGGGCACAAACTCCAGGGAAACAAATGTGGTGTGATACAGGGAGAAAACCTTTCATTCTAATATCATGGTTCAAATCCTGCCTCTTAGGTTATCACCTCTGTGACTGTAGCCAAGTCAGCTAATCTCCCAAGGCAGCAGTTTCATTATCAGTACAATGAGGAGCCTCTAAAGCCCCTTCCAACCCTCCATGAATGGCCAGTGATTTCTCCTTTAAGCCCCGTGAGCCTTCCCTTCTTCCATCTCTCCCTTTGGCTCAGTTTCCTAATTGTACTCTCCTCCTCTGCCTTCTTCTTCCCAG
>CM053587.1:355326810-355347358 GCA_028646515.1 Pseudochirops corinnae
GAAAATCCTTCTTCAGCTCATCTCTAGCTTTAAGGCATTCTTCATGTTTATTGGAGGCCCCTGGTGGGGGTGCTCTGGCTGTGCTCTCCTCCTCCCTCTCTCTCCCATGATCTTTCTTTTCCCCAAAGAAGGAATCTAGGGTTTGGGAGCTGTTCTTACTTTGCTTCTTATGCTTATTCTTACTCATGGTTTTTCAGACCGTGATTTTTTTAAAAATCTCTGTGGGGCTCTGCTTCCAGAAGGGAAAGCTCTGTCCCAAATCGCTGGTGTCCTCCAGGCTGCCGTAGTTCTCAGGAAGATGCTGGGAACTCTTCCTACTTACTTCCAACTGATTGGATAGTGAAGACTCCAGAACCGAGGCCCAAGATGATGATCCGGATCCAGGCCGCTCAACACGAGAGCACTGGCCTGAGAACAATCGCTCAATACCCCTGCTGTCTGCAGGCCACGGGCGGGAAGCTACAACACAGAGGCGGGTGCAAAACCTCTGCCTTTCGCTTTTCCACTCTGGAGGCCTTTCGGCGGGACTGCTTATCTCCCCCTTTTGCAATCTCCACTCGAAGCTGCCGCTAATCACCTGAGGCTCCTCTGTTCCTCCTGCCCAGCCAGCCCCGGGGCACAGCCATGGCTTCAGGCCAGGCTGGTTTTGGTTCACAGTGCTCATACGGTTCCTCGTAGCCAAGCTGACTTTACTGGGAAGTATCTTTGTGTGTGTTTTGGAGTTCTAGGATTAGTTTAGAGTCCTATTTTATGGGTATTTTGGGGTGGCTATGTGAGAGCTGCGATATGTTGCTGCTGCTACACAGCCATCTTGGCTCCGCCCCCGAGAGCCTAGAATTCTGAGACTTCTCCACCTTAAATTTTCATGTGCACTATTTGTGCCTGACTTGTGGTAGAGCAATCCAAGCTCATATTCAGTTGATCAGCCATAGCTGGACACCCTCTAATTTCTCTCCTACATTATGTCATGTTGGTCCTGTTTGAGACACAACAACCAACCAGCATAGTATAACAGAACTTCTGAATAGATTCCTGATTCCTGAGTATGAGGCTTACATAATACCTAGCATAGGGAAGAGGGGGCACATTTAGGCCCTAAGGTTAGGAGCTATCAGGGAAACTGGCATCATGTAAGGTCTTTTACAAAAAAAAACTTTATCACCTAATGTGGAATTTTCCATGAGGTTCAGACCACATTGGTAATTTACTTAACTCAGGTGGCAGAAAATACTTTCCTAGGAAGGCACTTCTGTACTATAGCTTCTGCTGGGATCAAGGGAAAGAGAGTCTAAAACATGATTTTAAACTTATGTTTTTCCCCTGAATGCAGACACTCACTTGGAGATGCCCCAGGTAGTCTGGTTCCCATAGTTCTTCCTCAACCAAGGCTTCTCTGTGAAGGTTGGACTGGCAGGAATGGTCCCTATCACTAACAATAAATGTGCTGAGACACAGAGTTCACTCCAAATGTTCATGAAACTATAAAAGATCCATTCATCTTGCACAATTGTCCTTGTCTTGGACATGAGCCTGAGTAATATCCTATTGTGCTTTCTTTGTTGGGGCAGGCGGACCAAAGCCTGGGCATCTCCAGAAGGACAGATCAGTTCTGGTGCTGGACAGCTCCCCATCAGTCCAGTGTTGAGGCAGCTGACTTCTCTGGTCTCAGTGGCTTGTTGGTTTCCCCAGGCTTGGAACTTTGGCTGATTTTCAGCGAACTGATGCCCCATATTCAGAAAAGTATTTCTCAACTACTTTCTTCTCTTCCATCCTGTATTGCTGATGCTGAGGTTTCCAGGCTCTGGGCTGAGGACAGAGAAGCTCTCCTGCCCCCACCAGATTAATCTTGTAATTTCCTGAGATGGAGACCTGCTGATTGGAATCTTTTTATCCTTGTTCTCAGTTGAAGTGTACAGTATAAAGGAGAACTGTTTGGAAGTCCTTCTAACAAGACTTGTAAGCCTTTTATGTCTCTCTTCCTGTCTGGGCTTGTTTTCATGGCAATGATTAAAAAGAGAACTTTAAAATGGCTACAAGGCAGGACCATGCAGCATGAGACAATGGGTACTCTTTCCCTTTCTCGTTTCTGACATTTTTCCTATCTTTGGCACTTAACCCTATGTCTGACTGGCTTCAGATTTAAATAGAGTGAACCTCTGCCATTGATGTCCCCAGTTGCACTCCCCTCCAAATGGCTCATGCCCAAGAAGCCCAGTCCTGAGCAGGTTCAGTCTTTATTACCCTGCTTTCCCTGGCCTAACTTCATGTTGATATTTAAGCAGTGAATGTAATGATGGTCCCTAGAAACCAGGCCTCCTGGAATTCAGTTATTACTTTGAAGAAGAAGGAATTCTTGAAACCTGTGACCTATTTCCATCCTGGGATAAAATTATTGCTACTGATTGTACTGGTACTGGGCAAGGAGTAACCTACCCCATCCACAGCAGTGAAAGTTCCCATGTTTCCTCTCTACATTTGACCATCTCAAAACAAGTGAGCACAACCATTTAGGGAGTCTTCAGTGAAGATGTATTCCTCTCACTTCCCCACAAGTGGACAATATACTGTTATATCTTCTCCCTCTTGTGAGTGTTGGGAATTTATCATTTTCCTCTACTCTTCTTGTCAGAAGCTAACCGGTCATGTTAGAGTAGTCCAGCTGAGGAAACCCCAACAAATCTGGTTAGACAGAACCTGAAACTGAGGGCTCAAGAGGTTTGAGCTTATTGGGAAGAAAGAGGTCTACCCAGGCTGTGGGCATGACAAGTTCTAGGTGAGATTTAGAAATGTCTTTATACAATGCCTGCTATTGCTCAGTGATGTCTGGAGTATTCTGGTTTTCTTCACATGATATGTGAAGGGCTTGTTGTTTCTCTAGGTCACTTTTGCTGAACTGGAGGTATCCAAGAGAAACTGGACTGACATTTGTGCAACTGGCCGGGCCTTGTTTTTGTGTTTTCTTCTCTATCAATTCTCTTTACAGAAACCCTGATTTCCATAGCAGGAACACTGCGTGTAGCAACACTCACACATGAGCCTCTGTTAGTCTGCACTGCAGAATTGGGATTCAGACTAAAATACACTAACTGCTGGATGGTTTCCCTTGGTGAGAGCTGAGGAGTAACAGGTTAGCAGCTGAACCTGTTTCTGGTGGTAAGAAACAAGACTATAAGACTCACTGGATGTGTCTTTGGTAGATAAGCATTCTGACTTCCTTTACAGCCATATTTGTAGTCAAATGTTTCTGTTTGTCTGTTTCATATTTTCTGTCATTTGATAAATTCCTCTCTTTGGTTTAATTTCCTTACGTCTTTCTTTTATCTTATGAATAAAAGTATTTCTGTCTCTTTTTTTCTAAAGCACAAAATTATTAATTCATTTTAATCATTGGTTATCTCCTTCGTGCTTTCCTGCACTTTTTCCCATTTTCTTTTCTTTTTTTATTATTCACCAATGAGTCAGAATTAGCAATTTGACTTAGAGGGAAAAGAAGGTTCTGCCATCCCTTGGTGCAACTTTAAACAATAACCCTGCTGTAATTCAGATGGCCTTAGAAAGTCCAATGCAGCCTTGAATTTTGTCCTGATAATAGTGCAGGTAGGAGAAATCCTTCTGTCTTCTCTGATTCTAATCCAGTGGAAAATAAGTGAAGGAAATAGAGTCTTCAATTCACAGGAGCAAGAGATGTCTGAAGACAGAATCCAAATTTCTGTGGCAACTATCACATTTATTGAGGTAGCCAGGAGTTGGAACTCTGTCATGGTCACCTTCTGCCCCCATTATAACAGTCCCAGTTTATCTGAGAGGTGGTAACTGGTGGAAAAATCTTACTAGGCTATGAGTGTGTGCGTGTGTGTGTGTGTGTGTGTGTGTCTATATATAAAGACATTGACAGGACAAGGAGATACTTGTTCCTTGCTGTTGTCTTCCTGGTTAAAGACCTGGTACAAAGTTACAATCTTGGGCATGACTTAAGTTTTCTACTCTTCACAATCCCTACAGTTCCTGTATGGTACAAGAAGGTAGTAAGGAGGGAGACAAGGCTGAGTCAGGATGTCACCTTCCATTGGAGATATCAGACAGGACTGGAGTGAGATACTGGGAGCCTAGATATGCAGTATCTCCTGTTCCCTTGTATGAACAAGCTGTGTGAGCTTATTTGTGTAATTTTCTCCTCTTGGAATGACCTCTTACACAAATACCCTAAGTAACCTTAAGTTTTCATTGGCCATGATGCCCACCATGAAACCTTGCCTCATTTCTTCAGGGGAATGGGGCCTCAGCTTCCTTAGATCCCAGTCATTTACCTTGAACATATCCTATGCCAGCTTGTCTCATAGTTATTCTTGTATACATAATCTCTCTTTCTTACTGTACAATAGTCCTTCAAGGGTCAAGGACAATACAGATTTTCTATGGTTTCTAGTCCATACTGGATGCTCAATATCTATTTGTGGTATGAGTAAGTGACTCTTGCAGGCAAAATAACTTAATAATTTAAAGCCAGTCATCCTCCTCATCTCAAGAATCACTAGAAGGAAAGAATATAAGAACAAGGTACATGGAGGAGGGTATTTTAAATACAGAATGAAAGGAATGGAAGAACTGTTGGAGTCCTTAGTTTTGACTCACATGACTAGGGACATCATTCTTCTGAAAACTATTCTATTTGAAGGTTGTATTAATGTTCTATGACCCTTCCCCCACCCCCAGAGGTGGCTCCATAAAAATTACCATCAGGTCGTGGCTGTAGTGTTTGCCATGGGGTAGATGAACAGGGATCCCAGTCTGTTGCCCAGCATTTCCCTGGGATTCTGCCTCTGCAACACCTACCAGAGTGATGAGAGCACCTTGGAGAGCTCCCTGCAGTGGTTGACAGGAGAGGGTCAGCTAGTCCCTAACTTCAGCTGCTGAGGGCAGGACAAATCTGTGGCTGTCATTGGAGGAACCACATCAGCTCTGTATGTCCAGATAGGGACCCTTCTTGACCTCTACAAATTTCCACCGGTGAATGTTATGAAACTTGATGTCATGCATGCTTTTATCAACAGAAATAATTATAATTATTAATATAAGGGTAATAATGTAACAGCAGCAATACCTAATGTTTATGAAGTGCTTAAGGATTTTACAAATGCTTTACAAATGTATTTCTTTTAATCCTCACAAAAAAACCCACAAGACAGGGACAATTATTACCCCTATTTTACAGAGGAGGATACTGAGACTGACAAACATTAAGCTGCTTGTCCAAGATCATAAAGCTAATAAGTTCCTGTGGCAGGATTTGGCCCCAGGTCTTCCTGACACCTGTTTAACCCTCTAGCCGCTGCATCATGCAGGTGCCTCAAATCATCAGGGAAGGTGACTCTCTGCTGGAGCACACCCAGGTTATAAGCCAAGTGTAGGATTAGAGTTATTTAGCTTCCCACCCATGAAAGGATCTCCAGGAAACCTGGATAGACTTGCCCATTACACAAACGAGGTCATTGGAGATTCGAGATGTTAAAATGTTTACTCAACAGTACACAATTCAGTGGTTCAAGCATTGGCACCAGAACTTACATTCCCAAATTTCCATTTGAGGGATCAACCCGTCTATTCCATCTGACTTTATGTTTTGCACTTTTCAAAATCATTTAGGCAATTTTGCTAGTCTTCATTTGTTGAATAGAGTGTTATTTATAAAAGGAATGGTGAGTGTGAACACTGATGTGGAAGGTACAGGTTTTGGAGTGCAAAGGTCTGCTGAGGTATGATAGGTGTGCTGAGACCACCATAAGTATGATACGTGGTGATTTCTCCCTCCAAAGGTCAGATGCTTCCCTGAGTCTGGCTTGGGGTGGCCAGGCCTTTACCCAATATTGTCAGACTGATCAAACAGAGATAGGAGGCATCTTTTCCTGATAAGAAGCCTTTCAGGTGTGAAAGGCCCTGAGGAGGTGTTGGGAGGGTGGCTGGGCTCTGGGTCTACAGCCGAGGTGTGACTGAACAGCATCATTCATTCCATAAGGGTATCAGTGTGACATAGTGTGTGACATCCCAGTCACTTGACATGTTCCCAGCTGACACTTGTGTCTCTAAAGCCCAGGTCACTGTGTGTGCTGGCTGCTTTAAACCCAAGCAAGCTTAATTCCTCAGAGGGAGTCCAATACCTGAGCAGTCCATTAGGGGGTGGTATGCCCCACCCTGAAGGTACACTGGCCCCTCCATGGCTGTTCTGGTGCTTCCCTCAAGGCTGCAGGGTCCCCACTGGTCCCCAAAGACACTCAGCCTTCAATTGCCTGGATTCCCTCTCCCCCCATCTTGTCAATGCAGGTTCATTCTCCATGTAGCCCTGGCCAGGTGCTAAATGTAGATGAGTGAGTGATGAAATATTGCTTGAAAAGCTTTGAAATATGTTCTTTGACCAACTGCTCTTCATCACAACCGCCAGTCATACCTCGTGAGCTCCTCTAGAGCAAGGTTGGTTACACCTGCCCCTCATTCTTCTTCAGATGCCCCTGAGAGGTGGGTGGGGTTTCTCAAATGCCATCAATTATGAAAGAGAGGAAGCAGGGCCTGAGCTCATCCTTTTAGCTATTAAATACAACCTCAGCACAGTCACTGTAACCCCACAGTGGAATCATGGACAAGACCAGGGGTTCAGAGGTTTGGATAATACACGGAAAGCAATAGAGAAACTCAATTTTTGTTTTCTGAGAAGAGCAAGAGGGATGAAAGCTGACTGCAAGTGAACTCTCCTTTCTTCTCTTCTTTGGTGGGTTAGTTGCTCTTGGTTCAGTCATGTCTCACTCTTCATGACCCCATTTGGGGTGGTCTTGACAAAGATTCTGGATCGGTTTGCCATTTACTTCTCTGTATTATTTTACAGATAGGGAAACTGAGGCAAAAAGAGTTAAGTGGCTTGCCTGGGGTCACACAGCTAGTGAATATCTGAGGCCAGATTTGAACTCAGGAAGATTAGTCTTTCTGATCCCATGTGTTCTATCCATGGAGGCCCTTAGCTGTCCTCAGATGGGTGCTACTGGTGCTCATTTCTAAACTTGTTTGCTATCCATTGTGATTTAGTGAACTACATATGCCTCTCATGAACAGTTGTGGTTCAACCAGACCGAAAGATTGAATGCTGATTGGGTGCATTGCTGTGTGGCAAGAGTGGGCAGTAGAAACCTCTGGGAGTGTGAAGGAGATAGTGACGCTTGCTAGCTTTGACAAGGGAACCTGATCCCTAACCTGTTGTTAGGCAATTCCTTTTTCAATTGGGGGCTGATCATAGATAATCCATGTGTTTCATAATTAAGCTCCCAGGGCCTTCTGCCTCCCATCTCACCTTGCAAAGAATCTTGAACTTCTCCCACATGACAAACAGTACCTGTTCTTAGTGAGGAGGGCTAATCCATGAACCTCCCAGCCTCTTCGTTCTTGTTGCTGTTGAGTTATTCAGTCATCTCCAACTCTTTGGGACTCCATGGACCACAACACACAAGCCCTTCTATCTTCCACTGCCTCCCTAAGTCTGTCCGAGCTCATGCTTATCACTCCCATAACATTATCCCTCTGTCTCATGCTCTGCCTTCTGCTTCTCTTTCTGCTTTCCTTTTTTCCCAAAACTGGGGTCTTTTCTACTCACTGCCATCTTCTTGTTATGTGGCCAAAGCATTTTAGCTTCAGCTTCACTATTTGATCTTCCAGTCAATAGCCTGAATTAATTTCTTTAAGTATTAACTTATTTTATCTTTAGCAACATAATCTGAGAGCATCAGTTCTGTAGCCCTCAGCTTTCCTTATACTCCAGCTCTCTCTACCATGTATTGCAACTGGAGCAACCATAGCTTTGAGTATATGGACATTTCTTGGCAGAAGGATGTCTCTGCCTTTTTGTCTGTCCCTACTGTCCAGATGCGCCTTTCAAAAAACAAGTGTCTTTTAATATGACAGCTGAAATTACCATCTTCATTGCCTTTTGAGCTATAGATTATACAATATAGCACTTCTTCCATTTCTTCTGCCTCCATTTGCCCAACAGTGACGGGACCATTTGGCAAGCTCTTACTTTTTAATGTTAATCTTCAAGCCAGCTTTTACATTTTTTTCTTTCACCCTCATCAAGAGGCTTCTTAATTTTTCTTTACTTTCTGCCATCAGAGTCGTATCATCTGTATGTCTGAGATCATCACTGTTTCTCCTTGCACACTTTTTTCCAGCTTTTGATTAATTCAGCCTGATGTTTTGTATGATGTTCTCTGCCAATAATTTAAATAAATAAGATGAACATATCCAGCCTTATTGTACTCCTTTTCCAATCTTAAACCAATAGATTTTTGCATGTTTGGTTCTAACTGTTGATTCTTGACCTACACATAGATTCCTCTGGAGTTAAGATGATCTTCTCCCTCTTGTGAGTGTTGGGAATTTATCATTTTCCTCTACTCTTCTTGTCAGAATCTAAATGGTCATGTTAGAGCCGTCCAACTGAGGAAACCCCAACAAATCTGGTTAGACAGAACCTGAAACTGAGGACTCAGAAGGTTTGAGCTTATTGGGAAGAAAGAGGTCTACCCAGGCTGTGGGCATGACAAGTTCTAGGTGAGATTTAGAAATGTCTTTATGCAATGCCTGCTATTGCTCAGTGATGTCTGGAGTATTCTGGTTTTCTTCACATGATATGTGAAGGGCTTGTTGTTTCTCTAGGTCACTTTTGCTGAACTGGAGGTATCCAAGAGAAACTGGACTGACATTTGTGCAACTGGCCGGGACTTATTTTTGTGTTTTCTTCTCTATCAATTCCCTTTACAGAAACCCTGATTTCCATAGAAGGAACACTGCGTGTAGCAACACAACACTCATACATAAGCCTCTGTTAGTCTTCACTGCAGAATTGAGATTCAGACCAAAATACATTAACTGCTGGGTGGTTTCCCTTGGTGAGAGCTGAGGAGTAACAGGTTAGCAGCTGAACCTGTTTCTGGTGGTAAGAAACAAGACTATAAGATTCATTGAATGTGTCTTTTGTAGATAAGCATTCTGATTTCCTTTACAGCCAAATTCATAGTCAAATGCTTCTGTTTGTCTATCTTATATTTTCTGTCATTTTCTGTCATTTTGTAATTGCAGCCCCCACCAACTTTGGCTCACTAAAAACACACCCCAGGACCACTACCCAAGACCACAAGCCAGATCCAGGCCGCTCAACACAAGAGCATTTGGCCTCCGAATGATCGCTTCCCCCCCTTGCAGTCTGCAGTCCGGGAGCTCTGAAGCAGCTATGTGGAGGCAGCTGTGGGGCCTCGCTTCTGCTGCTTCCTTGCCCTGGAGGCAGTTGGGCCAGACTGCTTTTCTCCTCCAAGTTTAGCTGAGTTCCACTGACCTTTCACTTAGTCCTTGTTTCTTATGGCTTGATAATTCTGGAAACTGCCACAGCTGCCACTGATCGACTCTCCTGAAGGCTCCAGCTGCAGCTCGGCTCATCCTGGCAGCCCCGGGGTCACGCCATGGTTTCAGGGTGGGCTGGTTTCAGCTCTTGGTGCTGAGATGGTCCCTTTGAGCCAAGCTGTCTTCAGCAGGAGGTGTATTTGTGTGCGTTTTAGAGCCCTAAAATTTGTTTAGAGTCATATTTTATGGGTATTTGAAGTGGCTATGTGGGAGCTGCAGTTCCTTGCTGCTCCTACAATGCCATCTTAGCTCCGTCCCCCCTCATAGTCTCTTTTTAGTTTTCAATCTTTATTTTTTATAAGATTTTGAGATTCAATTTTTTTCTCCCTTCCTCCACCTTATCCCCCCTTCCACAGACAGGACCTCATCTGACAGAAGTTATAGATATACAATCATGTAAACCCATTTTTACATTGGTAATGTTCTGAAAGAAGAAACAGAACAAAAGGGAAAGGCCACAAAAAAGGTGAAAACAGTATGCTCCTATCAGCATTTAGACATCATACTTTTTCCCCTGGATGTGAATGGCATTTTCTATTGCAAGTCTTTAGGACTTGTCTTAGATCATTGTATTGCTGAGAAGAGTCAAGTCTATCCTAGTTGATCATCACAAAACATTACTATTATTGTGTACAATGGTCTCCTGGTTCTTCTCACTTTCCTTTCATCAGTTGATGCAATTCTTTCCATGTTTTTCTGAAATTTGCCTGCTCATCATTTCTTATAGCCCAATAGTTCTCTATTAGATTAACATATGACAACTTGTTCTGTCATGAGCATTCCCTCAGTTTCCCAAGCCTTGCCACCATGAAGAGTTGGCATAAATATTGTTGTGCGTGCAGGTCCTTTTCCCTTTTTTGTGATCTCTTTGGGATAGAGACCTACTAGCGGTATTGTTGGACCAAAGCAGTTTAACTGCTTTTGGGGCACAGCTCCAAATTGCTCTCCATAATGGTTGGATCAGTTCACAACTACAGCAACAATGCATTAGTGTCACCATTTTCCCACATCTTCTCCAACATCCATCCTTTTCCTTTTCTGTCACATTAGCCAGTCTGATACAACCTCCTTTTAATCAACCACAGTTGGATGCATTGTAACTTGACTGTAATACATTAATGTCATTCTGGTCCTCTTCTCAAATGATAGACAACAACCAACCAACCAACCAACAGGTCTTTAGGATAGATAATACTGAGTCTCGTGTGTGTGACATGGCTTACATTGCACTTGGTACAGGGAAGTGAGGGGCATCAGGACCATAATTCTTACAGGCTTGCTAGCATTATTGGTTGCCATAACTGAAAGCTTTTTACAAAAATCTTGTCACTTATCAAGGAATTTTTCGTGAGTTTTAATCACCGTGGTCCATTTGCTGAACCCAAGACAAAGAAACTACTTTCCTGGAAAAACACTTCTGGATTTTACCCTCTGTTGGGAACAAGGGAAAGACAATCCAAAACATAATTTTGTACTTCTGTTTTCTCCATAGATGCAGAGACTCAGCTGGAGAAGCCCCAGGCAGTCTCGTCCCCAGAGATCTTCAAGGACCAAGACTTCCCTGTGGAGACTAGATAGGAGGAGTGGGCCCTGTAAGTATCTAACATTAAGGGTGCTGGGAGACAGAGATCACTCCAACTGCTCATGAAACTATAAAAGATCCATTCATCTTGTACCATTGTCCTTGTCTAGGACATGGACCTGGGTAACAACCCCTTGTGCTTCCTCAGGTGGGACAGGAAGATCAAAGCCTGAGCATCTCCACAAGGACAGGCCATTTCTGATGTTGGAAAGTTCCTCATCGGTCCATGACTGAGGAGGCTGACTTTGCTCTGGTCTGCGCAGCTCCTTGATTTGGCTAATATTGAGGGAGATGTTGCCCCATATTCAGAAAAATCCCCAACTGTTTTCCTTCCTTCTCATATCTCTGCTGCTGCAGCTTCCAGGTTCTGGGCACAGGACAGTGACGCTTCCCTGCTTCCACCAGATAAACCCCATTGTTTCCCAAGATGGGGACCTGCTGATTGGGATCTTTTTACCCTTGTTCTCAGTTGAAGTCAACAGCATAACAGGGGCAGAGCTGTTTGAAAGTCCTCCCAACACAGCTTGTAAGCCTTATCAGTAAGTGCCTCACTGTGATGATTAAAATGGGTCTTTCTAGAGGGAGCAGAAGGGTAGCCTCAGGCAGCATGAGGCAATGGGTATTCTCCCCTTCTCCTTATCACTGAATTTATTACGTTCTTGATTGGGATTTTTAGGTCTTTTTTGAAGAGGGAGGGCAGGGCAATTGGGGTTAAGTGACTTGCCCAAGGTCACACAGTTAATAAGTGTTAAGTGTCTGAGGCTGCATTTGAACTGAGGTCCTCCTGTGCTGAAGGTTCTCTATTCACTGATCACCTAGCCACCCCAATTTTTCACATTCTTGTCAGCTTCCTCTACGTCTGATTGTCTTTCCAAGGCAAATAGAAGAAACCTCTCTCCTCCACTTTCTCTTTCACTCTACTATCCACAAGGCTTATACCAAGAAAATCAGTCCTGAGCAGGCTCAGTCTTTTATCAGTCTGCCTTTCCTGTCCTGACCTTTTGTTGATATTAAGCAGTGGACCTAATGAAAGTCCTTATATCCCATCCCCCTCTGGAATTAGGCTAATCCCCTGAAGCAGAAGTTCTTCAGGCCAGTTCCCCTTCTACATTCTCAAGCACAGTTATCCTTGTTAAGTGTACTGATATTGGACAAGGAACTGTCTGCCCCATCCATAGGAATGAAGGGTCTCCTATTTCCTCTCTACATTTGTCCATCAGATAATAAGTGAGCACAACATTTTAGGGAGTCACAGAACTTCCTTCTTCAGTGAAAATGTTTTCCATTCTTCCCACCCACACTGCCAGTGGAAAATATGTTGGCAGATCTCACTCTTGTGAGTGTGAATCATTTTCTTTGATGACATGTTCATGGTAGTCAGAGTAGTCCAGGCTAGGAACCACAACAAAGCTGACTAAATAAGCCTGGGAAAGAACATGAAGCTGAGGGCTCAGGAGATTTGAGTTTATTTGGAAGAGAGTGGTATAACCAGAATACAGCTGTAACAAGTGCTGAGTGAGATGTAAAAATGTCTTTATGGAATGCCTGCTATTGCCTACTGATGTCTGCAATGTTCTGGTTTTCTCCAGGTCATATGGGAGAGACTTGCTGTTCTTTCTCTAAGTCAGTTTTGCTGAAATCAAGGCATCCAAGAGTAATGGAACTTAGTCTCCTATCTGGTACTTTGATGAACTGCATTGACATTGATGCTGATGGCAGCCCTTAGCTTTGGGTTTTCTCCTGTATCAGGTTTTTGCAGAAATCCCCGTTTACATCACAGGATCTCTGTGTGTAGCAATGCAGATTCACACACAAGGCTCTGTAAGTCTGCACTGCTGAAAAGGGATTCTGACTTAAATTCAGTAATTCCTGGAGAATTTCTCTTTGTAATAGCTGAGGAAATCAGATTAGCAGCTGACTCTTCTGGTTGTGGGAGACAGACTATGTGAAATATCAGATGATTATTTGGCAAATGAACATTCTCATTTCTTCTTCTGTACTTTCTTATCACTAAATACTCCTGTAAATCTCTCTTATTTTCCAGCACCTTGTAATGCCTCTGAATTTTATTTCCCTTTATACTTTTCTTTCCACTTATAAATGAGAAGAATTTATGTCATGATTTTTTGTCTAGAAGACAAATCATTAAATCATTGGTTACATTTTCCATACTTTAAAAAGCTTTTCCTCATTTCTTTATTATTCACCAACTAGGCAGAACTAGTGTTTTGGTTTAGAGGGAAAAGAAGGTTCTATCATGCCTTGGTGAAACTTCAAACAAAAATCCTGTTCTATGTCAAATGCCCTTTTAATCTCTATGCAGTCTCTGGATTTTGACTTGAGAACAGCACTCCTTGGTGAGGCTATAATTCTGTCCTCTTTTATTCTAATTTAATGGAAAATAAAATAAGAAGAAAAGAACAAACACAGGTTCTCAAATTCTCTGAAATGTAGCCAGTGACATCTCAAGAACAAATTGAAAATTCTGTGGTTCTTATCCTGTTAAGTGAGGTAGCTAGGACTTGGGATTCTGTTGTGCTCACCTTCTGCCTCCAATAAAAATGGCCCAGATTAACTGAGAAGTGGCAGCTGCTGGAAATATCTTACTGGGTTGGATATATGTAAAATCATTGCCAAAATAAGAGCGATATTTGTTTTTTGTTATTGGCTTCCTGTTTAAAAACCTGGTACTAAGTCACAACCTTTAAAATGGCTATGCTTTTCTGCTCTTCTCAGTCCCCATACAGGAGGGGCAGGCAGTGAGGATAGAGGGAAGCCTGAGTCAGAACCTCATCTTCCATTGGAGATATCAGGCAGGATCTGAGGAAGACACTGGGGGTCTAAATGGGCAGCACCTCTTACTCCCATGTCTGTGAGTTTTTTTGTGTCCTTTCCTCCTCTTGGAATGACCTCTTCACCAAACACCCAAACATCAAAATCATCCTCTCCTTTCATGGGCCATGATGCCCTCCAGGAAGCCTTCTCTTATTTCTTCAAGGGGATGGGGCTTCTCTCTTCTCAGTTTCCTTAAACTCCAGTGCCATTCACCTTGAACATATTTCCTGACAGCTTGTATTATAGTTACTGTTCTAGCTATTATCTGTCCTGCTATAGCCAAGCCTTTTAGAGTCAAGGAGTATGGAGATTCTTTACAGAATTTAGTATTTACTGGATGCTCAATATCTATTTGTGGAATGAGTGACTGACTTGGACAAGCAGAGTCACATAAGAACTTAAAGCCAATAGTCCTCACCATCTCAGGAATCACAAAAAGGAAACACTATAGGAACAAGGCACATGAAGATGGTGATTTTTAATAAATTGCAACGAGATGAACAACTGTTGGAGTCCTTGGTCTTCTTTCACATGTCTGGGGCAGTTATCCTTCAGAAAAATATTCTTTTTGAAGGCTTTGTTAATGTTCTATGGTCCTCACCCCCGTAGGTGGCTGCACAAAAATTACCAGCAGGCCTTGGCTCTTGTCTTTGCTACAGAGGAGATTAACAGGGATCCCAAACTGTTGCCCAACATTTCCTTAGGATTTCACATCTACAACACCTACCGCAGTGATGAGAGGACCTTGGAGAGCTCCCTGCGGTGGTTGTCTGGGCAGGGCCAGCTCATTCCTAACTACAGCTGTAGGGAGCAGGACAAGTCTGTGGCTGTCATTGGTGGAGTCACATCAGCTCTCTCTGTCCAGATGGGGACCCTGCTTGACCTCTACAACTTTCCACAGGTGAGTGGTATTGAACCTGACATATCCTATGACTTTAACAACTAAAATAATCATAATCAAACAGCAGTAACAATAATAATGAGCATTTTTGAAGGGCTTCAAGTTTTAAAAATGCTTTACGTATATGTTTGTTTGATCTTTACCACAAACCCATGAGGCAGGTGCCATCATTACTCCCCATTTTACAGAAGAGGATTCTGAGATTGAGAAAAGAAAATTGCTTGTCCAAGATTATGCGGCTAATAAGTTTTGTGGCAGGATTTAACCTCAGGTCTTCTTCCTATCAGTTAACACTCTTGCCCCCGTACCATGCATGTGTCTCAATCATCTGGAAAGGTGAATCTCTCCTGGAACATCCTCCAGATTGTAAGACAAGAATAGAAGTGGAATCATTTAACTGCCAATCCATGAAAGGCTCTAAAAGATAATCTGGATACACTTGCCCATTACATAGATAAGGTCATGGAAGATCATAGAAATTAAATGTTTGCTCAATGTTACATAGTAAAGTGGTACAAGAGTTGTGACTAACACTTACATTCCTGGTTGTCCAGCTGAACGATCAATCAGTCTGTTACATCTTACTCTATGTATTTCACCTTTCAAAATTATTTACTTCTTTCATCTTAGTTCTCAAGTTATTGAGAAGAGCGTTATTTGGAGCAAGGAAAGCTGAATGTGAGCACTGGCACAAAAGCTGCAGGTCTTTGGGAGTGTCTATGAAGCTGTGCTAATAGCACCATAAGGACTTTTAGGGATATACATACAGGTGCTGGAGTAAATTCCTGATATTGCTCAGAAATTGGCCAGTGACATGGTTTTTATCAAACTTTTATTTTTTTAACACATTTTAAAAGTTTTGCGTTCCAAATTCTATCCCTTCCTCCCTACTCTCCCCCTCCCTGAGATGGGAAGCACCCAGATGTAGGTTATCCATGTGCAATTATGTGAAGCATTTCCATATTGGTCATTTTGTACAAGAAGAATCAAATAAAAGAAAAAATGAAAGAAAGAGAAAATAGCCACTTCAGTCTGTATTCAGTCAACATCAGTTCTTTCCCTGGAGGCAGGTAATATGCCTCATCATTAGTCATTTGGGATCTTCTTGGATCACTGTATTGCTGAGAGGAGCTAAATTGTTCGTTGAACAATATTGCTGTCCTTCTCTTGGTTCTGTTCACTTCATTATACATCAGGTCATGTAAAGTTTTCCAGGTTCTTCTGAAATTATCCTGTTATAATTTCCTACAACACAATAATATTCCATTACAATCATATGCCGTAGCTTGTTTAGCCATTCCCCAATTGATGGGCATCCCTTTGATTTCCAATTTTTTTGCCACTACAAAACTATCTACTATAAATATTTTCATACAAAGAGGTCATTTACCCCTTTTGTCAGAGACATTGCTAAAGTGTACAGAAGACACATAGCTTCATGTAGTATGAGGACATTCCTTTCAGAAAGTAGTTCTCTTTTTAAAGACTGGAAGGAATCTTCTATGAGCACTGACCTTGGTGCTGGGCTAACCTGCATTTCAGGCCTTTGTCATTATTGGCCAGACACATAAGTGACTGTTTTGTTAGTCTGGAACCAGGAACCGAAGTAGGGATGGCTTCATGGAACAGAAGTAGAGGAAGAGGTGATTCTAGCTTTTATTATGACATTACTGTAACAGTGTAATGACTGAGGGGCTCTTTCCATTTATACTCACACTCCTTATGTTAGTGATTTCATAGCTTCACTCAATATTATTTATCTCTGATAGCTGCACAGATACAGAATCAGCATTCCAGAGCTTTGGAGGAATATCTAAAGGGAGCTTTGTGGTGTCAATAGCATTGCAATTACTAAGAATTCTGGTCATATGTATGGAGACCAGAACATATACATACATACATACATACATACACACATACATACATACACACATACATATAAATGTATATATCTCTACCTATAGGTAAGTTTGTGTGTATGTGTGTGCATATGTATGTGTGTGCATATGTATGCCACTCACACATCTTCCCAGATTAAATGGCATGGGGATTAACTCTGGGTTTAGATTTGGAAACCAGAGTGAGATCCCCAAGTCAGGACATTCATACAACAGAATTCATCTTGCATTTTTATTTGCCAAATGATATAGTAACATAAGGTCCTGGATAAACAGAGTGGTGTGTCCATTCTGTGGTTCTTTTACCTTGATCCTAATGGGGTACAGCATGGCAGGAAAGGAGCTATGTGTCTGCTTACACAAATGAGTAGATTTCTTCCTAGTGTGATATGTGGGTTCATATTTCTTATTCTGATATCTGACAACAGTACTTGTTATTAGCAAGACCCCTCATAAGTCCTATTAAGGAATTGATGAGCTTTTTTTTTTTATTAATGAGACCAGTTTTCTTCTTGAAGGTTGAGCTGTGGGTATCAGGGAGTTGGGCAGAACTTCTGATGCCTTTAGGTGAGAAAACACTACATTTCAGTTATGTATGAGGTCTCATCAGCAGAGTGGAGCTATGTAGGGTACAGAGAGTCATGAAAATCTGACATGTGGTTAAGCCATGCTTTGTATTTTCAATGTTTTCCATGTATCCGAGAGCAGGAGAGGGGCATCAGACCACTTATATACAGTTTTAGCATACATTTAGCTGTCTACAATTAATTTGTATTTATTATTTAATTCCCCCCGGTTACATGTAAAAACTATTTTTAAAATATTTCTTTTTAAAACCTTGATTTCCAAATTCTCTCCCTTTCTTCCTCCTCACCTTCACGCATTCAAAAGGCAAGTAATTCCATATAGGTTATATATGTTTAGTCATGCAAAAATATTCATAATAGTCACGTTGTGAAAGAAAACAGACCAAAAAAACTCAAGAAAAATAAAGTGAAAAAAGCCACGAAAGTTCTTCCAATCTGTATTCAGATACCATCAGTTCTTTCTCTGGGGATGGATAGTATTTTTCATTGTAAGTCATTGAGAGTTGTCATGGATCATTACGTTGCTGAGAATAGTTAAGTCATTCACAGCTGATCATCTTACAATACTGCTATTACTTTGTACACAGAACATTTCACTTTGAAGCAAACCATGTAAGTATTTCTAGGTTTTTCTGAGAGTGTCCTGCTCATCATTTCTTATAGTACAATAGGATTACATCATAATTATATACCACACTTATTCAGCCATTTCCCAATTGATGTTCATCCCCTCAATTTCCTATTCTTTATCCCCTAAAAAGAGCTGCTATAAACATTTTTATACATATATGTCCTCTTCCGTTTTGATTTTTTGTCTCTTTTGGGATACAAACCTAGTAGTGGTATTGCTTTGTCAAATGGTTGGCATAGTTTTATAGCCATAAGCTATATTGTTTATAGGCATAGTTCCAAATTGCTCTTTAGAGTGGTTTTATCAATACACCACTCTGACAATACATTAATGGCTCATTTTTCTGACATCCCCTCCACCATTTATCATTTACATTTTCTGTCCTATTATCTAATCTTACAGATATGAGGTAGTACCTCACAATTGTTTTTACTTGCATTTATCTAATCAATAGTGAGTGAGAATTTTTTTTCATATGGATATATATATAGCTTTGATTACTTCATCTGAAGATTGATTATCTCTTTTGATTAATTTTATCAATTGGGAAATGGTTCTTATTTTTATAAATTTGACAATTCTCTATATGTTGGAGAAATGAGAATTTTATCAGAGAAACTTGCTTAATTTTTTTTCACAGTTAGTATTGATAACCATATTTCCCTCCATCTTAGTCCCCTACAGTTTATTCTATTCTCTCTTCTTTCACCTTGTCCTGAAAAGTGTTTTGCTTCTGATTACCCCTTTCCCCAATCTGCCCTCTCTTCTATCACCTGCCCACTTTCTCTTATCTCCTTCCCCTTCTATTTTCCTATAGGATCAGATAGATTTCTATACCCCATTGCCTGTGTATCTTATTTTTCAGTTACATGTAAAAACAATTTTTAACATTTGTTTTTAAAACTTTGATTTCCAAGTTCTTTCTCTCTTCCCCCCCACCCTAACTAAGGAGTCAAGCAATTCAATACCGGTTATAATGTGTAGTCATAAAAAACACTTCTGTAATAGTTATATTATAAAAGACTAACTATATTTCCCTCCATCCTATCTTGCCCCCCATTTATTCTATTTTTGCCTTTCACCCTGTCCCTCCTCAAAAATATTTGCTTCTGATTACACCCTACTCCAATCTACTCTATTTTCTATCATGCCCCTTGTACCCTTCCACTCTACTTTCTATCACCCCCCCCTTGTCTTTCCTAGAGGGTAAGATAGGTTTCTGTACACAACTGAGTATGTACATTATTCCATTCTTAATTCGGTTCTGATGAGAGGAAGGTTCACTCATTCCTTCTCATTTCCCCTCTCTTTCCCTCCACTATAAAAATTTTTTCTTGCCTCTTTTATGTGAGATAATTTACCACATTCTATCTCGCCCTTTCTCCTTCTCCAAATACATTCCTCTCTCTCACTCCTTAATTTTACTTTTTAGATATCATGCCTTCATGGTCAACTCATCCTGAGCCCTCTGTCTATATATATTCCCTCCAACTACCCTAATAATGAGAAAAATCTCTTGAGTTACAAATATCACCTTTCCATATTAGAACATAAACAATTCAACTTTAATAAGTCCCTTATGATTTCTCTTTCCTGAGTGGGGGGCAGAGCCAAGATGGCGACATAGAAGCAACAAGGTTCTGCAGCTCCCACATAACCACCTCAAATACCCATAAAATATGACTCTAAACAAATTTTAGGGCTCTAAAACTGACAAAAATACAGAAAAGCACATCTCCCACTGAAGGCAGCTTGGCAAGAAGGGCTCACCATAGCACACTGGAAGCCAAAACCAGCCCAGCCTGAAATGCAGGTTGGCCCCTGGGCGGCTTGGATGAGCTGCAGCTGGAGCTTTCAGGAGAGGATCAGTGGCAGCTGTGGCAGTTTCCAGAATTATCAAGCCATAAGAAACAAGAACTAAGTGAAAGGTCAGTGGAACTCAGCTAAACTTGGGGGACAAAAGCTGTCAACCAAACTGCCTCCAGGGCAAGGAAGTGGGAGAAGCAGTGGCCCTGCAGCCACCTCCACGTGGCTGCTTCAGAGCTCCCAGCCTGCAGACTGCAGGGGGGCCAAGCGATCATTCAGAGGATAAGTGCTCTTGTGTTGAGCGGCCTGAATCCAGATCATGGTCTTAGGTGGTGGTCCTGGGGTGCATTTTCAGTGAGCCAAAGCTGGTGGGGGCTGCAGCAGCCTCCTAATAGCTCCAGCAGCTGCAAAAACCCTACAATTTGGGACAGAACTTTCCCCTCTGGAAGCAGAGTTCCACAGAGTTAAAAAATCAAGTAATTAACTGGCAACATGAGCAGGCAAAGGAAGCAAAGTAAGAACAGCAGCCGAACTTTATATTTCTTCTTTGGGGACAAAAAGGATCAAAGCATGAAATGGGAGGAAGACAGCACAGTCAGAACTCCTGCACCAAAAGCTTCCAAGAAACATGAAGACTGCCTAAAAGCTATAGATCAGCTTAAGAAGGATTTTGAAAACCAAATGAGAGAAGTGGAAGAAAAATTAGAAAGAGAAATGAGAATGATTCAAGAAAATCATGAAAAGAGAGTCAACAACCTGACTGAAGAAAATAACACCTTAAAAATAGATTAACTCCAATGGCAAAAGAGGCACAAAAAGCCAATGAGGAGAAGAATGCCTTAAAAAGTCAAATTTGCCAGACGGAGAAAGAAT
>CM053587.1:355347858-355375016 GCA_028646515.1 Pseudochirops corinnae
CCAATTTTTCTTCCACTTCTCTTATTTGGTTTTCAAAGTCCTTCTTCAGCTCATCTCTAGCTTTAAGGCATTCTTCATGTTTATTGGAGGCCCCTGGTGGGGGAGCTCTGGCTGAACTCTCCTCCTCCCTCTCTTTGCCATGATCTTTCTTTTCCCCAAAGAAGGAATCTAGGGTTTGGTTGCTGTTCTTACTTTGTTTCTTATGCTTATTCTTACTCATGGTTGGTCAGTCCGTGATTTTTTTTTTTTAAATCTCTGTGGGGCTCTGCTTCCAGAAGGGAAAGCTCTGTCCCAAATTGCTGGGGTCCTCCAGGCTGCTGTAGCTCTCAGGAAGGTGCTGGGTCCCTTTCCTACTTACTTTTGTCTCACTGGATAATGAAGACTCCAGGACCGAGGCCCAAGACCTGTGATCCAGATCCAGGCCACTCAACGCAAGAGCACTTGGCCTCTGAACAATCACTTAGTACCCCTGCTGTCTGCAGGCTGTGGGCGCGGAAGCTGCAACGCGGAGACTGGTACAAAACCTCTGCCTTTCACTTTCCAGCCCTGGAGGCTTTTCGGTCAGACCACTTTTCTCCCCTGATTTCACAAGGCCCACTGACTTAGTTCTGAATGCTGCTCACAGCTGCCGCTAATCAGAGGCTCCAAGGCTCCTCCCATCCAGCTGCCCCCGGGCTCAGCCAGGGCTTCAGGCCAGGCTGATTTCAGTTCACAGTGCTGATATGGTTCCTCTTAGCTGAGCTGACTTTAGTGGAAAGTATATTAGTGTGCGTTTTGGAGTTCTAGGATTAGTTTAGAGTCATATTTTATGGGTATTTTGGGGTGGCTATGTGAGAGCTGCGATATGTTGCTGCTCCTATGCTGCCATCTTGGCTCTGCCCCCCAGCAACTTCTAATGAGTTTCTAATTTTTTCAAAGGTGTGTTTTCATCGTATCTTTGTTTTTTATAGAATTATTTCCCTTGGTTCTGCTTATTGCTTTTGGCATAAGTTCATACAAGTCTTCTTCAGTTTCTCTGAAACAATCCTTTTTACTACTTTGTACAATGCAATAGTGTTTCATAATACAAAGACACCTACATATGTATAAATATACACATACATGTATATGTCTCTGTATATATATATATACATGTGGGTATATGTATGTATACATGTATATATGTATAGGTGTAGGGCAAGCCTGCACAATCTGCAGCCTATGGGTCACTTACAGCCTGCAGGACTGCCAAAGGATTTTGGAAGCCTACAAAAAACATAGAGGATGTTTTCCTCTACATTTTTCAGGGATCACCTGAAATCCTGTGGCTGGCCCCAGGTTGTGTCAGCCTGCTGTAGAGCATGTTCAGGGAAGACTAGTACCTCTGGGGTGGGTGTTTCCAAACCCTTTTCAGGACTGCTTTCCACTTTGGGGGTCCACTTTATCCACCTAACTTTCACCTGTGACTCCAAGCAGCTGTAGCATGAACAGTGGTCATCCTTCAGTAAATTGTTTCAGCACGTTAATGAAGAATTAGGGTAACTGAGGAGTCTCAAACCCATTGGTGAATTGTGGGGTCCTACCCCAAGCATGTGAAGACTTCTGGTAGAACAGGTGGATGAGAACAATTTGTTTCCACAGCCATGAAGGCTGCTAAAGCAGGTGCTGCGGAGAGCTTAAAGGTTGGTTCAACATCAAAGATGCCAAGGTCATCCCTTGCATCTTGAACCATCACCAGTGACCTTGACTATATCCTGCCACTGGACTGTGATGACTCTGGAGGAGAGAGTGAGGCCAACAACTTCATGCAATTCTGCCTCACTTAAATCCAGTGTCCACACAAATGAAAAGACATCACTCATATCATTTTACCATTATATCTATCTCAAAGTCCTGTGTGACAGGCAAGTGATGGAGAAGAAGGTGTGGTCCACTGGGATCTGTAGTCACAATCCTGCACACAGACAGTCTAGGCTATGGGGTCATCTTCTCACTGGAAGCAGCAGTGGGATTTGGCAGCCACCTGGGTGTCTGAGCAGCCTTTTGAGGATTATACCACTCCCCTCCGGGTATGAGGAAAGGGCTAGAAAAGGTGCCCTAAAAATTGTCTGCTTACCCAGCCCTGGCCAGATTACTGTGTCAGGCAGGGATCCCACCCTGTAGTCAAAACACACACAAAAATGTACAAAAACATCATCAAAGATGATTCCACTCACCACTGGCACATGGAATGTGCGCACACTTATAGACAACACAAAAACCAGTAGACCTAAAAGACAAACAGCTCTTCTAACAAGAGAATGCAACATTTATCACATCCTAAGTGAGACAAGGCTGGCAAATGAAGACCAGCTTACTGAAGTTGGGGCTGCTTACATGTATTTCTGGAGTTGCCACAGTAAAGGGAAGCACTGTAAAGCTGGTGAAGATTTTGTAATCAAAACTAATCCAGTCAACAAGCTTGTATGCCTCTGAAAATGAGTGAATCATGGCTCATGACAGTGTGATTGCCACTTGCAGGAAAAAGTAACACCACTGTCTTCAGTGCCTATGCTCCCACCATGACGAGCCCTGATGAAGGGAAAGAAAAATTTTATGAAGAACTGGAGACCCTCATCAGCAATGTGCCTAAAGAGGACAAGCTTATACGTCTGGGTGACTTTAATGTTAGAGCAGGCTTAGACTACCAGATTTGGCAGGGAATCCTAGGGAGGAATGGAGTTGGAAACAGAAACAGTAATGGTCACTTACTACTGAAGATTTGCGCATCTCCTGTCCTTCAAATCACCAACACTGTCTTCCATTTACCTAAATGCAATAAAACTTCATGGATTCACCCTCGCAGCAAACATTGGCATTTAATAGTTTATGTCATGAGTGGGGAACCTGTGGGCTCAAGGCCACATTTGACCCTCTAGTTCTTCAAGTGTGACCCTTTGACTGCATCCAAACTTCTCTGACAAACCCCCTTAATAAAAGAATTTGTTCTGTTAAACTCATACTCAGGCAAAAGGCCACACCAAAGGACCTTGAAGGTCACATGTGGCCTCTAGGCCATAGGTTTCCCAGCCCTGGACTGTATGACTGTAAAGAAAAGAGACAGATAGGATGTGAGAGTGTCAGAGGTAAATATGTGGCAATGTGGACTGATCATAGACTCATCCTCACCAACTAAATATTCCCATTCAACAAAAGAGGTGACCACGAGGCAAAATGACCACCAGAAGAATTAACGTGAACAGATTAGAGCTCTTCTCTGAGAGGGAACTTGTTGCTTACTTGGAGGTAAAATTGAGGCAACACACAGCTTGCAATAGTGGAGCAGAAAAGGAGTGGACCGCTTTCAGAGATTAGGTGTATAGCGCTACACTTGCTCATCTGGGTCAGAACACTCACAAACATCAAGACTGGTTTGATGAAAATGATGGGGATGTTCTAAAGCTGCCAAATGAAAAATGAGAACTCCACAGGGTTTGCCAGCAGGATAGTTTGTCCATCTCTAAGAAGGTAGCATTTAATTTCATCAAAAGTAAAGTACAAGTGAGGCTTAGAGAGATGCAATGTTCCTGGCTCAGTAAGAAGGGAGGTGAAATTCAGTTTTATGCTGATAGTACAAACCCAAAATGGTTTTATGATGCCCTGAAGGCCAAAGACCTATGGTGCCTATCTACCACTTGGTGTTAGTGGAGCTACATTGATTATTGATAAGGATGGGATCTTAGAAAGATGGACTGAACACTTTCATAGTGTAGACAATAGATTGTCATCAATCAATGCTGAAGTCCTTGACTGTTTATCTCAGGTTGAAGTCAATCCCTCCCTAGCTGAAGTTCCAACTGAAAAAGATGTTCTGAATTCCTTTAGACTCCTTTTGTGTGGCAAAGTACCTATGCTTATTGTATTCCAGTTGAGATTTGCAAGACAGGGGATCCATTTTCCAGGTTATATGGCAAGTGAATATTATCCCTCAGGAGTTCAAGGATACTTCCTTTGTTCATCTCTATAACCAAGGGGTGGAGGGTTTGTGCAATTTTGTAATGATTGTATTTAGTGACTGATTGCTAGATAAGTGGCTGATTAAGTTAATCTATAATTGCCCCATGAGTGGAAGTTTGGCTATCATATTGTGAGATGACTGAATGACTGAGTGAGGAGGCAAACCTCCTTAGGGACACCAGATGATTATTCTTTTGTTCCTTGTTCTAAATACTGTGGCCACTTTGGTGAAATCTATGTGAGCATTTTAATGATAAGCTGTTGTGAACACTATACTATGATTTTCTGTGATAAGATGTGATGTTGTGAATATTATATTGTGATTTGTTGTGAATGTTTGCCTTGATTTGTAATGGAATAAATGGAGTGTTCACTATACTGTGTAATCAGAACTTTAAAAGCTGTTCACAGCAGCATTCTTTTGGAATTCTGCTAGTGCATGATATTACACAGACTGAAAATTTTCATCAGTAATACTTTGTAGTTCTCTATTTCATTAAAGATCTGTCTTTTTCCTTTTATGTTCCTATTTAATTTTGCTAGGGAATTTATGCTGGGTTGTAATTCTATAGCCTTTGCCTTCTGGAATACGTCATTCCAAACTTTCCAATCCACTTAGGTGGTGGCTGATAAATTGAGTGTGATTATGGACTGTGATTACTCAAGGCTTGAATTCTTTCTTTCTGTGTGTTTGTAATTTTTTTTTTTGCTTTTTGAGGGGAAGGCAGGGCAATTGGAGTTAAGTAACTTGCCCAAGGTCACACAGCTAGTAAGTATTAAGTGTCTGAGGCCAGATTTGAACTCAGGTCCTCCTGACTCCGGGGCCAGTGCCCTATTCACTGTGCCACCTAGCCACCCAAACTTGCATATTTTGTTTGTTTAGACTGGAAGTTCTGGATTTGGGCTAGAATTTTCCTGAGTATTTTCATTTTGGAGTTCCTTTACATCTCCATATTGCCCTCTGGTTCTAAGAGATATATTTATATACTAAATTGCATTCAGATGTTTTGTAAAAAAAGAAAAAGGCTTAGCAAAAAACTTCGAGGAACTGACCACCCCTTCTAAGATGACCTACTTTCAGGGCTGCCATCAGCTGTGGCCTACTCCCAAATAGCACCCTGAGAAGTTGTTTATACGAGTCACATGAATGCCCGAGCCATCTTGAGCTAATTTGGCAAAAAAGAAACATTGGTAGTGGGATACTACTGTGCAACAGCATGTGTTCACTGTATTACCTGCAGGGCATAGACAATTTACCTTTCGCACATAAGGCCAGCTTACAAAAGGGGGCTGCCTTCAATGGATTTTTACAAACACACTGCCCCTGTGCCTGTCTAGCCATCACAGGCCTGCAGATGGAAAAGGCTGAGAAACTTACAACCTTCTGCTGGCCCCTGGGAAATGGCCAAGTGGCACCAGTAACAAGCAAGCTTCTCATGGCGAGCACATTTCTGAGCCCTGTAATGATTGCTTTTGATTGGCCCATTACTAACTTAATTCTAAAGGATGCCAACCATGCCTGATTGAGTGGATGCATCAAATCAGAGGGGGAATGTGAAATTCAAAACTGATGCCCCAGCTTATTATGTATTAATTATCGCTTAAGGATTGTGTCTATTCATTGGAATCAGTAAGAAAGAATTAGTTTGATTTAAAAGACAGTTTGACTAATTAACATCACAGTCAGTAAAATGGTTTGACTTCTTAATAAGAGCATAACATCCCCATTTCTCTTGACTACAGTCTGAATTCATTGACTTAACATGGTTAGAATATGTTGTGCCTGTCCTTAAACCTTTGACAAGACCACGCCAGTCTATGTGATCATTGACTTTCCAGACTTTTCAGAGGAGGCCAAATACCTGTTTTCTACTTTCCATAGACTTTGGAAAGCTCCTTTTGCAAGCAAGTTGGCACGATTTTGCCAAACATGACTGCCCCCTCCCAATGTTATCAGCTGGATAAAAAACTGCTCAGTTTGCTCCAATCCTTCCTAGACTTTCAGAGAAGTCTTGGATTAACATTTTATTGCAAAGTGTCAGTCTTGCTAATATAATTGATTAGGGCAGAAAGGAATCTCTTTCATCTTAAAGATATATGAAAGGAAGGGACAAGGAAGGGATATTTTAAGCACCTAATGTGCACCAGGTAGCTTATGAATATTATCTCATTTTGTCCTCCCCCAAACCTTATGAGGTGGGCACTATTATTATTCTGATTTTAAAGTTTCATAAACGGAAGAAGAGAGAGGTTAAGTAATTTGCTAAGGTCGTATAACTAAGATGGGATGCTGGATTTGAATCCAGGTCTTTCTGTTTCCAAATTAAATATTTTATCTCTACTACTACTTGTCTGTATGTGGCAGGGGCTTGTGAAGCAGGGGCTACGTGGCTTCCCTTTTCTGCATTGAAGCTCAGTATTCTCAGTTAAAGATGTTTTTCCCACACTACTGTTACTGTCTTAGGTGCCTAGTGGGGTATGCAGTGACAGTTGTGAGCCTGGATTCAGGAAGTCTCCTTTGGAGGGGGAGCCTGCCTGCTGCTTTGACTGTCTCCCATGCCCAGAAAGGGAGATCTCCAGTCAGAGGGGTGAGTTTCTTGGGGGATCTCTCTTCTTATGGACATCGATATAAAAAAAAATCCAAAAGGTTATTCGTGTGCGGTCTACAATCTCCAAGACCATCACTGTCTGTGTAAGAGATCATATGAGACCAAGGAAAACAGGAAGAGTGAAAACCCCAATAGACAGAGTTTGGGGTAATTAAGATTTAATTTATTAATTAGGCTAGCCAGAAATCAATAAATTGATGATGACTGGTTTCTCTCAGTACCTGAAGATACAAAAGAAGATCCTGAAAAGTCCTAAATGCCTTCTGAAAGAGAAGTCCCCTGAGAGCTAAAGCTCGGTGGACATTGAACAATGGGGTAGGCTAAAAGTCTTTAGCTGCTGCTGAGAATGTGGCTTTATCATGAGACTCAGGACCCTCAAAACATCTGGGCAGGGAAAACCTTTTCTGACTCATTTTCTCCTTCATGTGCTGTGTTGTCCTACCCTCTAAATGAGCAGATGAAGGACTGAGGTGCTTCTGCCAGGCAAAGGCTCACCCAGACTGCATTCTGTTTCTATTCTGAACAGAAAGTAGGTCTTCTCGTTGGGAGGTGTCATGCCCAACTAACAAGCATGTGAACTGAGGGCCAAGAGAGGCTAAGATCTCATAAGTCTCCCATGTCTTTCAGAGATGGACTGACTTTTTCAGGAGCTGGGTTTTAACAGAAATGAAATGAAAAGGGTGGATCTCAAGTAAATAATTAGCTCTTAATATAATGGTATAATATTAATTTTTCTCACTTCCTCCTATGATTCACTTGAATCACAGTTTTCTCAATGAATCACTGGTTGGTTTGACAAACATTTCATCAAAAGTTTTTAACTGTGGGGCTTATGATGGGGAATGATGTCAGAGGACAAGGGAGAGAGAGAGAGAAAGAAAAGAGAATCTCTGAAAGTGACCTGAACTGGAGAAGCAGATCTGCTAGAAGCTGCTCTAAAGTCTGACCTATTCCAGAATACCTAAGAGAAGAGATCTCCAGAGGACCAGAGAATTGCCTTCAAAGAGGTTCTCAGATGTCTAAGCTCTAAGGTATAATGGGCAACAGGAATGGATTGCCAAGAAAGAGACCAAACTGTTGTCCTTTGTAAGTCCTGCTTTACCAAAGAGGGCTATGCGCAACTGCTTCTGTAAATGCACTGGTCAATCTCTCTCCCTCTTCCTCTCACATTATTTTCCAGAATAGGTCCCACGATGTGGAATTTGATAGTGAGATTAAGGAAGTTTAAGATCAGGCACAAGACGCCAGATAACTACAGAAATAAAAAGTGGGAAGGCGAGCAGTTAAATTGCTGCAATCTTTGTGATCTAACATGAGCAACATCACCTGGCAGCCTTTGCAGATTACAGCTACGCCCATCAGGGAGTTCTCTCTTTCTCCCTTCTCCCTTGTTCTGACTCTGTCTCCATTTCTGGGTATCTCCCTCTCTGGCTCTCTCTCTGTCTCTGTCTTTTTCTTTTTATTTCTTGCTCTCCTTTTCCTTTCTCTCTTTTTATGCATCTTTTTCTTTCCTTCTAGTTATCTGTCTCTCTCCCTCTTTCTTTGGCATTATCCATGCCAAAATTTAATTCTGGCTTAACCTCATATGTTGTTTAACTGTAGCTCTCTCCAAACATATTTATCATCCAAAAGTAAATAAGTCCCTGCATCAACATATGGAGAAGATAATACTTTCTCTCCATGACTATGATTCCAAGAATTCACACAGTTAGGTTTCAGAACTGCTGAACTTTTGCCCAAAGAGAAATCAGCCTGAGTACATAGTTACTCTAGCAACAAAGAGGTTTTGGTAAGGGGTACTCAACAATGGAACACATTGGTTCTGTTTTGCAATTGAATTAAAATTAAAGTAGTTATTACAACCCCACCTTTTGTTCACTGACTGCCTAAAGGAAACCATGCATGCTCTCCAAAGGTGCTTACTAAGCTGATCAAAAGATCTAGTTCCTCTGCTAAATTTCAGGGGTATCCTCTGGAGTTGGTAAGGTCCTTCAGATGTACCTGTTAGTGAACAAATTATGCTCTTCGTGTCTAGCTCTGGAAAGTTAAAGAATTTTTGAATATAGAAATACAGTTCCTCAAGAGAGTTTAGCTTGCATGCCCACACATGGCAGAAAAGTTGGGAAAGATGGTGTATTTCACAGGAAATGATATTAATTTAGAAAGCCTACACAGATTGTTCATCAGTATGCATGTCTGAGACAGATAACTCAGTGAATGGACTGGACCCTGAGTTGGATAGGTAAGGAAGTATAGCCTATCAAGTGCATGGGAAATTGTAGGTCCTCTTTCTGATCTCAAGGTTATTCCAAGATTGAAGGTATCTTAAAGATTCCAGTTACAGGAGATCACAGAAAAGAGGGAGAAGCAAGAAAGAAGAAAGGGATGTGTAGGGAAAATACAGCCTGTGGACAGTGAGGATGTATCTAGGGTTTCAGAGAGGGTTTTGAAATGCCATTTCCAGGGTTAAGTTCAAGAAAATCTCATGGATATGAATGGAAGGGTTAAAATGTGGTCGATCCACTCTTCCAAAAAGAAGTGAAAAATATTCAATCTATGATCCAACGAGGATTTGGCTTTAAGCTATATGATTAAGCCCTGATATCAAAGGGTTATTGATTTGCTGTTGAATATGTCACAGGATAAAATCAAGTTTCTGAAGATTAACAGGAGTGCTACTTACAAAATAAAAGATTTCACTGTCAAAAATCTGCCAGCTGTTTAATAAATCATCAGTCAATAGCCATTTACTATGTGCCAGCCTTGGTGACAAATAAATAAATGGTGGGGATACTAAGACAAAAGACAAATAATTCTTGCATTCAGGAGCTCCCATTCCAAAGGAGGAGATCATAGGCAAATACACAGTCTATTCACCTCCAGGATATTCATAAAATACAATTATTTGTACTGGGGGATCACTGGGAGATGGGAAGAATGAGAGATTAATGGAGGCAGTCCACAGCTAGAGTTGTTGTGGCACAACACAATGAACATAGAAGTCATCGTTACATTTAATACTAGAGGGCTTCACTTTCAAAGGTAATTGTACTAAAAGAGTAAACCAAAAGAAACAGGCATCATTCCTTCAATAAATGGAATACAGAGAATCCATGGGATCCAAGCCCAGGCAATGATAAAGGACATGAACAGAGTGGACTAAGCCTTGGAAACTATGTTACTTGCCAGGGACATTGTCTCTCAGGAAAGTGTGAAGGGGATTTTGCATTCTATGGAAGCAGAAAGAAATGTTGTGCTTCTTATAACTGTTTCTTACATCTGAGCAGGGGGATAATTCTTTAAATCTAAACACTGAGCCATTGTCTGTCTCCCGCAGATGCAGATCAGTGTATGAAGTGTCCGGAAGATGAATATCCAAATAAGCAGAGAGATCGCTGCCTCCCCAAGCTTGTGACATTCCTGACTGTGAAAGATCCTTTGGGGATGACTTTGGCCTTTATGGCTGTTTCTTTCTCTTTACTGACATTTCTGGTTCTGTGCCTCTTTACGAAGTTCCAAGGGACCCCCATAGTCAAAGCCAATAACCGGACTCTCAGCTACACTCTCCTCGTCTCCCTTGCCTTCTGTTTCCTCTGCTCCTTGCTCTTCATAGGCCAGCCTACGACTGCCACATGTCTCCTCCAACAAACAATATTTGCAGTTGTGTTCACAGTGGCAGTTTCCTCCATTTTGGCCAAAACCATCATAGTGGTTCTGGCTTTCAGGATTATAAGACCAGGGAGCAGGATGCAGATGTTCAGACAGCCTGGAGTGTCCAACTGTATCGTTCTCATCTGCTCTGGGATTCAAGTGGTTTTCTGTGGCATCTGGTTGGGAACCTCTCCCCCCTTTCCAGAAGCAGATGCACACTCTGAATCTGGCCACATAATCCTTAGATGTAATGAGGGCTCTGTCTTTGCATTTTACTGTGTCCTAGGCTACATGGCCTTTCTGGCCCTGGCAAGCTTTACTGTAGCTTTCTTGGCCAGGAACCTGCCTGATACCTTCAATGAAGCCAAGTTCATCACTTTCAGCATGCTGGTGTTCTGCAGTGTCTGGGCCTCTTTTCTCCCCACATATCAGAGCACCAAAGGGAAGGCCATGGTGATTGTGGAGATCTTCTCCATCTTGGCCTCCAGTGCTGGGTTGTTGGGCTGCATTTTTATTCCTAAATGTTATGTGATCCTCCTGAAACCAGACCAAAATACCGAGAAGCAGATCAAGAATCACTGGCATTTCAGAGGCAAGACTTTTTCTGGAGCACATCCTAATACTTCTAGTCCTGAAAACACGAGGCTTGAAGAATAATCCACATTAATCTGGCATAGCTATATTTGTCCATTTTGGTGATGTGTCGACCTTAATTACTATATGTGTGGCTTTCTTTGAGTCTTCTTTGTCAAATTCCACTCGCATAGATGTGCTGGATCCCAAGAGGGCAAACTATTGAGGATGTTGGTACTCATTTTAGTAGAAACGGCTGCCAATGAAGGGGTCAAAATTTGGGAACTCCAGATATTCTGAATGTTTGAAGTTTTCAGTGTCATCCCTTGGACAATGGGGGAATGGAAGAGCAAGAATTCTGAGGAACCTCTCCCATTTTCTGTATGGGAAGATATGACGATCCCCACTGACATTCCTTCACTGTTTAACTCAATCACTACTTAAACGGTCAAACTCTTAGAACTTCAGTGTGTTATCCATAGCTTTAGATGGTTGTTCACCCCATCTCAATGTAACTTTTTTGTGGGTTATCTGCTTTCATCCAGTGCTCCAAAGGCCCAATGATCCTTTAAAAATTGATTGACATTCATGCCATTTTACATTTGATTTATTAATTTATTCAGTCATGTGTGTTAGTTTTTATAATGAATTGGTTGTTGGGAGAAATCCCCTCATTCATTTAGATGTATCTCGACCTATGATTTCCCCCTTCATTTCTGAAATGTTGTTACATAGGCTCTACTCTCTTTACTTATCATTACCTAATGTTCATGAAGTTCATATTTTTATTCTCATTTTGTTCTTGTTATTCCACACCCTGAGACCATAATTGAATTCTCTGTATTCTGCTGATATTGTGTCTTTGGTAATATACCTATTGACTTACAAATGAATCGATGAAAATACATTAAGTGTATAATATGTGCTAGATGTTACCCTAAATGTTAAGGATACACATTCAAAAAAGCAATAGGGTCCCTGCCCTTAAATAAATTACATTTTAACCAAGAAAGACTGCAGATGTGGGATGGAGTAGGCTTAGTGTGTGTCTGTGGGGGGTTGATTCGTGAAGACGTAAGAACAGTGAGTGATAACATTGTGCTGTTGATGGTCTCATCCTTCTTTGGAATGGTCTTGTTTGTCCTTCTTTTGGAAGAAAGCCAATGGCATCATATAAAATAAGGTGTCAGGACTCATTTGTTAATTGACTCACTTCTTAATTTAAGAAGAGTCAGAGTTGGGTAAAATTGTCAGTTTCACCTCTGTTCCTGAGTCTTCACATTCCAATGGTGAGACAAAAGTCAAGGTGACTGGTGATGCCTTGGGATTCAGAAAATGATCTGGGTGTCTTGGGTGTCTGGGCAGACTCCAGGTGCTCCACAGAACCTGATTAAGCTGCCTCCATGGCCATTGGAACATTTTGTTGTTGTGTACCTGTTCTACAGGGGATGTCTTCACATCTTTGAGGTAGACACCCCCAACTCACCAATGAATATAAAATCCGTTAGTTACCCTCAACCTGGTTTTTTCAGGGTGCCAAGGGAGTTTACCAGGTCACTGCATACCCTGCAGCTTCCTGCAGCCACGTGCCAGGTAGATAACAAAGATGGCTGAGGAGCTTTCTAAAGGGCTCAGCAAGCTCTCACACCAGAGGTGCTAGTCCTCCTTGAACACCACACACACTTCCGTGAGGAATAGTAATGTGAATCTGGTTCCCCTTCCCACAGCTAAAGCTGGGAAGCAATGGGTATGGTTTTGGGAACAGCACAAATATGGCTAGGGTTACAACACAATGTGTCTCTGAGCCAAATTTGCATAATTCGTAAGAATCAGGAGTTATATGCTCTAGCACAGAAGATGGATGTTTGGTCTCAAGGCAGAGCATAGAACAAGAAGGCAGAACATCAATTTTGCCATGGATTAGTGAGATGATTCTGTCCCTGGACTAGATATACTTCTTTAGCCAACACCTTCTCTAAGAACTCATTCTGTCTGACCTAGATTATGGAATCACCCTGCTTCTGGGTTCACTAGGACACCTACAAGATAACATCAAGACACATTCCCTTTAACAATCATCTGCATCCCTTCATCTCTTGCTAAGGAATTCAAACAACTTCATATTACCCTTTGTTGTTGATTCCAAATTTTTAACCTATGTTTATCAACCTGGTAGCACTCAAATAGCATGCTGTCAGTAGCTAAATGGTTTCAGGATAACAATGGATATAATAGAATTATGGAAACCAACAAAGAAAACATAGTTCAAGATGTAGAAATGAAGGAGGCTATGTGTTAGGAGATGAATAAGAAGCTTCATATCTGTTCATCATTCATACTATTTTCAAGATGACACTCAAAAGGTAGTGAATGTGATAAACTGAATAACACAAAAAGAAATGAAATAGTTGATTATGTGACAGAAAAGATACAAGTGGTCACTCATGTCCAGTAAGACAAACTATTAGAACACAGGAAAAAACCAAAATTGTAGAAAAAGAAAAGACAAAAATAAAATAACTAAATTCTCATTTTGGGGGGGTTCTCTTTAGTCTGAGAAGGAGAATGATCCTTTAGCCTGAAGATGCTTCATTGTTTAGGAAGAAAATAACTCAGAATAATTTGGTATTTAAGATAAACACAGAGGATTACATAAATCATGTACCAAATCATGAGGCAAAAAAAATGAAGGACTAGCTATTTTCTCACGTTCTTACAGCCTCTGAAACTTCTCCAAAATTAGAAAAATAAGAAATATGTTCAAAAGGGAAATAAGTTTCAGCTGACTCCATTGTCTAAGACTCAAAAAACCCTAATGAGACTGACCAAGCAGAAAATCTATGAAGAAACAGGGCTAGGACAGACAGAGGCAAGATGGTGTACCCACCTGAGTTCTCCACAAACCCCTCCAAATATCATTGGAAATGACTCTAAACAAATTCTAGAGCAGCAGAAACCCTAAAAAGACAGAGTGAACAAATTTCCAGTCAAAGACAACTTGAAAGGTAGGCAGGAAAGGTCTGTTGCACCAGGATGACAGAAGAATCTGGAATTACAACCCAGAATAAACTATGCAACAAAACTGGTTTTAATCCTTCAAGAGAAAAAAATGATATCTAATGAAAGGAATTTTGAGCCTTCCAGATGAAAATACCAGAGCTGAACCGAAAACCTGACTTTCTAATACAAGGATCAAGTAAAGAATAAAAAAGCAAAAGTGAAAGAGAAAGGGGAGTCCATAGGTTTAAAACCATTGATATTTCTATATGGGAAGATATTGCACGTATCATACTTATGGTGCTCTCAGCATAACTTATCATACCTCAGCAGACCTTTGCACTCCAAAACCTGTACCTTCCACATCACTGCTCACACTCACCATTCCTTCTATAAATAACACTCTATTCAACAAATGAAGACTAGCAAAATTGACTAAATGATTTTGAAAAGTGCAAAACATAAAGTCAGATGGAATGGACTAGATGATCCCTCAAATGGAAATCTGGGAATGTAAGTTCTGGTGCCAATGCTTGAACCACTGAATTGTGTACTGTTGAGCAAACATTTTAACATCTTGAATCTCCAATGACCTCATTTGTGTAATGGGCAAGTATATCCAGGTTTCCTGGAGATCCTTTCATGAGTTGGAAGCTAAATAACTCTAATCCTACACTTGGCTTTCAACCTGGGTATGTTCCAGCAGAGAGTCACCTTCCCTGATGATCTGAGGCACCTGCATGATGCAGTGGCTAGAGGGTTAAACAGGTGTCAGGGAGACCTGGGGCCAAATCCTGCCACAGGAACTTATTAGCTTTATGATCCTGGACAAGCGGCTTAATGTTTCTCAGTCTCAGTATCCTCCTCTGCCAGCTCAGGGTAATAATTGTCCCTGCCTTATGGGCTTTTTGTGAGGATCAAAAGAAATACATTTGTAAAGCATTTGTAAAATCTTAAGGCACTTCATAAACATTAGGTATTGTTGCTGTTATATGATTATTCTCGTAATAATTATGATTATTATTATTATTTCTGTTGATAAAAGCATGTACTATATCAAGTTACATAACATTCACTGGTGGATAATAAACTGGAAAAATAGGGGGAAATTAGGAAAGAATTAGGGCAGCGAAGTGGCACAATAAATGGAGGTCCTGACCAGAATTCAGGAAGACGTGAGTTCAAATGTGACCTCTGAAGCTTATTAGCTATGTGACTCTGGGTAAGCCACAGTTTGCCTTTGTTTTCTCAACTGTAAAATGAGCTGGAGAAAGACATGGCAAACCACTTCAGTTTCTCTGCCAAGGAAATCTGAAATGGGATCGTGAAAAGTCAGACATGACTGAAACAGATGAACAGCAACTGGTCATCCAGGTTAAGACACCTAAAAGATGGTGGAAGAAGTCAGGTTGGAAAACAGTTGTTCTTAAAAAGATCTTAGGGCATGCAAGTGGTCTGTGAAGCCAAAACGATGCAGAAATGTGATGGAATATTCGTGGAAGGTAAAGGTGCCTTGGAAAAAATTGGTTGAGGGACAGAGAAGGTAACTAGGAAGAGATCTTTCCATATCTGAAGTCTTGTGTTCTTTTTGGCAGCCTCAGTGTAAGAAGGATCTCGATAGCTACCAGACGGCATTTAGTCCAGAGAATGTTGGAAGATGGCCACTGAGAGGATTTCTTTCCTTGTGTCATATGATGACCATTGGGAAGAACTGGGATAGTTTAGCCTGGTGAAGAGAGCATTCAGAGGAGTGGAACGTGATAGGAGTAGTTCAGATTCTGAAAGGCTTTATGTGGAAGAGGGATTAAGCTTGTTCTATTTTTCCCAAGAGGAAGAAATAGGAACAGAGAGCAGAAGGTGACAAGACATGTTTCTGTCTATGACGTCAGGACAAACATGCTCCACGTGTAGCTGACTGAAAGAGTAATGGCCGGTGGCTAGTGAGATCGACCCTATCGCAGGGCTTCCCACAGGGCATTCAGCACAGCTCTTGGCAGAGCTTATGACATGGTGGTTGGTTGATTCAATCAGAGCCTAAGAGGTAACTTTTTGTTACCACTTAGTTACTGAATGTGAATCCAGTTCACCAGGTATCACCTTTTCCTATTTAGAAGGATGCCAATGTGACCACAGAGCTGAGTTGGAGGCATTTAGGTTTAGAGTTAGATTCAGAGGGTTAGGGTTAGGGTTGGCCATCTCTTCAGTATTTGAGCACCATAAGTGAAGCCCTGTTCTGGAGAATGATAGTGTGTAATCGGTCAGTCAACAAGTATATAGTAAGTGCCTGTGTGAAGGGAATTATGATTTTCATATTAATCGACATGATAAGTGTAATGAATACACTAATAATTTAGACTTTCTAGAACTGTCTCTTCTGCCTTGGGAATCAGATTTATAACGCAGCTTGAAATAATTGATCGAATCTTGACAATCCTCTCACAATCACTCCTTTCTTGGGCTTGTGTATCTTAAGTGAAGCAAATCAAGGAGCCTGTTCCTGTCACAGAACTCTGGTTCTGTGCAGTGGAGGCTGATCACAACTCCCCAAATTAAGAACAATCAAAGCATTGTATTGTCCTCCACTCATGGGCTTTTTTGGGAAACCAGGCCCTAGGAAATGATTGTAATACATCTCCCTCCCTCCCTCCCTTCCCACTTGGGATTTATATCCAATTTCTGTCTTCACTTCAGCAAGGTGGAATTCTGATCAGGAGAATTTCTAATTTGCAAATCTGCTTCTCCTAATAATGCTAATTAATTAATCCTCTACTTGATTGCTGGCATCTTGTCTCTAACCTGCTGTTCTATCCTTCCCAGGTTAGACACTGGCTCAGTAAAATCCTGTTAACACCTACTATGTGCTAGGCATTACACTCAGCCATAGGGATACAATGAGATTCTTTACCCTGGGAGAGCTAATACTCTAAAGAGGTGGCAGCAAGAAAACAAACATGGACAAATAAACTGGGTATTGGATAAATTAGAAATAATTATTGGAAGGAAGCCACTGAAATTAAGGTGGATTAGGAAAGGCTTCTCTTAGAAGGTGGGATTTTAGTTGAAACTTGAAGGAAGCCACAGAAGCAGGAAATAGAAATAAGGAGGGAGAGAATTCCAGGAATGGAGGACACCCGGAGGAAGGGTCAGCTGGACCCAAGAGATGGAGAATCTTATTCATGGAACAACCAGGAGGCCAACACCACTCTATTGAAGACTAGGTGAGGAGGGACGGTGTAAAGGAGAAAGAGTGGGAAGATGAGACCTCCTCCTTTAGCTAGTACCTTAGTACCTGAAGGGCTTTGAGTGCCACATAGATTTTGTATTTTATCCTGGAGATGATGGAGAGCCACTAGAATTTCTGAGTATTGGAGTGACATGGTCCAAACAGCACTTTAGAAAAATTACTTTGCTGGCTGAATGGAGGATTGGCTGGAATGAGGAGAGGTCTGTGGCAGATAGACTAGCCAGTAGACTATTGCAGTAGACCAGATGTTAGACTGAGAAGTTGTGGCAGTCTCAGAGGAGAGGAGGGGGTGTATTTTAGAGGTGTTGCCAAGGTAATAGATTGGATAAAGGGGATGAGAGAGGAGTCAAGGATAAAACAGAAATTATGTACATGGAGGGCATCAGCAGCACTGTGTGTTCCAGAGCATCATTTCCATGTGTCCCAGTAGGAAGCTGTAATGGCAAGCAAAGTGGGATTTGGGGCCTGTTTTCTGTGTGTTATTGTATTTCCCACCCTCAGTCTTACATGCCTCTGTGCCGAGCCAATAAGACATGTGCAAATGGGCTCTAACCAATCGGATATGTACATGTGGGCTCTAGTCAATTAGATTCTAAGTAGAACTGTATATAAAGAGAGCCAGTGTTGAACGGAAAGCAGGCATTAAGGGAGCCAGTTTTGAGTGAGCAACACAGAATTCAGAGAGAGAAGCAGCTTGAGTGGGAGGAGAGAAGAGACTTCTGAGAGCTGGGAGGAGACCTCTGAGAGTGAAGAGGAGACCTTTGATGACAAAGAATTGCTGAAGGAGTTTCTGAGATGTAAAAGCAAATACAACTGTAGGGCAGAAACCTGCCCAAGGGAAGGAGGCTTAGCTTAAGCTCCTTTTAAGAGCTGTTAAAGTGAACTGAGCTGTTAGCACAGAGCCTCTGGACTTTGGAAGTGAATTGAGATGGTGGTGTTGGTAGTGTGTGTTGTTGTCCTGTTAAGCTTTGTTTTCTCAGAGGCAGAAACTGCAGGAAGGCGGCCCTGGAGCCTGCTGTTGGGCAGGAGCTTGGAGTGGAGCAGACCCCATGAGCTGAGACATGGAGCAGGAGTGGACAGGTGCCTACATGTGAATCCAGGTGAGAGTCAGAGTGGTCAGCCCACAGAGGAAGAGCCATGGGACTTGGAAGTCAACCTCAAGTTAAGATGAAAGAGGTCTCTACTTGGTATTGATTAAGGAGATTGTTCTTACAATGACCTAAGGGTGGATGGTGTAGTATTTTCTGCTACCCCTTAAGGATGCTTTACACCAGGGAAGACCCTAGCCTGGGACTCTCTGATTTTGGTGATGCAACGATATATGCTGTGCAGTGTGATGTTCTTCCTGTGGATGATATAATATATTCTACTGCCTTTTAAGGATGTGTTTTGCTAGGGAAGACCCTAACCTAGGACAGACCCCCTGATTGTGGGGATGCAATGATACATGCTACATAATATGTTGTGCTAGGGAAGATCCTACCCATGGGAAGACCTGATTGTGGAAACAAGTATTTGGGGAATTCTACTGGATGCAATTATATATGCTATGTGTCATATGGCATGCTGAGTGTTATAATATATATACATATATATATATATATATATATATACACAAACACATATATTATATATATGTAATGATGTTGTGCTTGAGGGTGTTGCTATGAATGTTATGCTTTACTTTATTGAACAATATTTAGTTCTGAATAGAAAGTTCATTACACTATGCAAGTAGACCCTTAAAATTACTCACAGCAGCAGTCCTCAAGTGTGCTGCCACGAATGATGCTCCAGAAGCCAGATTTGATCCCAGAAGACTGTAAAAACCCGTAAGATTACAAAACAGGCCAAGGATCCCTCATGTAAGAGAGCCTTTCTCTCAGGTACCACCCAGTGATGAGAGTTTCAGCTGCACTCATTCCCAAAGGACACCCAGCTTAACCACAGTGTGGGTGACCAGGTGTTTGTGGGTGAGAATAGAAGACCAGAGGCTCGATATAACATTATGAACTACATGTTCTTTCCTAATGCATCTGCTGCTCTAGTGAAAGTGGGGCAGTTTGTCCCTGAGGCTCCATTGAGTGAAGATTTCACAATCTGCAAGGATGCCATAGCGAGGGGCTGGCTATATTCAGAGGTCAGAGACATTTGAAATGTTTACTTTTGCTTCTAATCACAGGAACAATTCTTGCTCCATTTGGCTTTCTCTACATTCCTTATATGGGCAGCTAGATGGTTCACTGCAGAGATGCCAGACCTAGAGTCAGGAAGACTCCTCTCTGTGAGTTCACATCTGCCTCAGGCACTCGGTAGCTTTGTGACCCTAGGCAAGTCACTCAATCCTGTCTGATGCAGCTACACATCTGTAAACTGAGGTAGAAAGAAATGGCAAACAAGTCCAGTATCTTTGCCAAGAAGACCCCAAATGAAGTCATGAAGAGTCTGATATGACTGAAAAATGAGTGAACAACACTGCTTATATTTACAAATTGAAGACATCTAATGACTAGTTTTAAAAATAAGATTATAGATCATGATAATGAAGAGACCTCATAGGCCATTTAGTCAACAGCCCTCCATCTGACACAGAAGGAAACTGATGCTCTGGGAGAGTAAGTTATTTATGCGAAGTCACATAGACAATGAGCATCCCGGTATTTAGTATACACGTGTGAAAGGATGTACACCCCCCCACACACACACACACACTCTATGTTTGTGTATATGTCTAGTTTTTTTTATCAGAAAAGTCCAACCTTCTCTCTATCCCCCTCCAACTGAGAATGAAAGAAAAACAAAGCTCCGTGTCTAATCAAGCAAAACAAATTTCCACATTGACCAAGTCCAAAATGTATTATTGTCTTGTTTTGTGTCCTGGGTCCTTCATCTCTGTATCAGGAAGGGGACAATATATTCTATTAATCTCAGGACATGTGGTTGGTTATTCCATTAATTAGAGTTCTAATTCTTCTGAAGTTCGTTTGTTTTTTACCATAATATTGTTTTTGTAGAATTAGTTCCCCTGGTTCTGTTCACTTCCCTTTGCATCAGTTTGTAAAAGTCTCCCCTGGTTCCTCTGAATCCATCTCCTTCATCTTTTTTTTTTTTTTGCTATTTGGAGGGGGGAAGGTAAGGCAATTGGGATTAAGTGACTTGCCCAAGGTCACACGGCTAGTTTTGTGTTAAGTGTCTGAGGTCACATTTGAACTCAGGTCCTCCTGACTCCAGGGCTGGTGCTCTATTCATTGTGCCCCCTCGCTGCCCCCCCTTCATCATTTTTCAACACAATAGCGTGGCATGTTATATAAACACACCTACATGTATGTGTGTATAAATGTGTGTGTGTATGTGTTACTTGTTTGACCACTCCTCAGTCTGTGGGTACCATCTCAGATTCCCATTCTGCACCTCTTCAAAAACAGCCATAAATATTTTCACACACCCTTAGTTACAGCTTATTTTGCTCTGGTCTTATCCCGCTTTGATCTACCTTCTCTCCAATTCCTCATTCTCCCTCTTGTTACACTCTTCCCTTTTCTGAAAGGTTCACACAATAGTGAGTTGAAGCGTCAGCCTCTCGCCGCTCCCTTTCCTTGTTTCTACAGGTACCTTCTTGTGCACCCTCATTGTGAGACAATCTCCACTAGCCTTACGTCCCTCTTCCTGCCCAGTGTCTTCCTCTTCCCATCTCGCCACTCTTCTCTTAAGATCGAGACACAACGGACTCACTCCCAGGCCCTGGCTAACTAGTCTGCTCTGTCTGTTCCGTAATGTTCCGTCATGATGAGGTTCAGAGGGACGCGTGAATCATCTCCCCCCACCGCGGAACGTGAGCTCCTGGGGCTTCATTAGTCTTTTAGTGTTCACTTATGTCTACGTTTTTATCATTCTCTCGACTCACGTTTGAACATAGAGGTTTCTAAACAGCTTTAATATTTTCCTTAGTAATACTTTATAGTTCTCTGTTTTACTAAGGATCTATCTTTTTGCTTTTAGAATTATACTTCGTTTCCCTAGCTAAATTATTCTGGGTAACGCGACAGAGCCGTGTACCCAGCGCCTGCTAAGGGTCTCCTGTGGTCTCCTTCTGACCACTTCTCTGACCTCCTTACCATCAATGGCCTGAGAGCTCAGGAAGGGGCTGCCCCAGATCTGCCTCACTGTTGGTTTATGGAGGTAGGGGCTATGGGGGAGGGGTCTGGTCCTCACTGCAGGTTTGCCCAAGAAACATGTGCTGGACTGTGTTCCCTTCTTACCTGATTGAGACAGATCTTTCCTTCCAACCTTCTACGTTTTCTTGGGCTGGCATCCTTTTTCAAAGTTTATTCTATTTTAATTTATGGCATAAAACAAGCATTTCTATAATATAGCACAATTAAAATGATGATTGTACGTGAAATTGCAAGTCTATTATGCACACCTCCAGAAATTCATTCTGAGGCATTGTTTTAAAATTGGAGGGAACTTTGTAGAGTTCAGGGAAGTTCCTGACTTTGCTCCACCGTCTTGGTTCAGTCCCCAGGTAGGGACTTCAAATGGCATCTAGTCTACTCTCTTCATTTGACTCAGGAGGGAACTGAAAGATAGCGACTTCCTGAAGATGCTTCCACATTCAGTATTCCATCCACTGTCCTACAACTGTGTTGCTGAGAGGAAAGCATCCATCCAGATCCATTCAGAGAAAGAAATGGCACCGAGCCCTTCTGAGTCTGTTCCCATGGAGCTGAAAAATGGTTGGGTTTTAGATTTCTTCAGACGGGCAGAATTTCTCACTGTTACACACCAGGCAGGTTTTCCGAAGGGCCTTCACATTAACGTTTCCTCTCCTGGGAACTCTCGCTCGCCTCTTCTGGACCTTTACTTCCATGGGCCTTGCAAACTAGATGGTGACAGATTAAATGCAGCTATTGCCCATTTCTCTCTGCCATATCGCTCCTCTACCCATCATGTGTCCTCTGCAAAAAACAATCAGGCCCATGGATGGCACAGCCAGTGCTTTATCCACAGGACCAGCCTCAAAGAAGATTCTGGGGAAGGGGCTTCAGCAGCCATGTTTTGGCAGGACCCAACCCACTGGTTGTGCAGGAAGACCACAAAGCTGTTGTAAGGAGATGCAAGATTGCAGAAAGTCTCTTTATACAAAATAGCTTGTGCCTCCTTGGGGCTCCTCCTATGGGGACTGAATCTCAGTCCTGACCAAGGGAATCCTTGAAGTTCAGGAAAGAGGACCTCAGGGTGAACTTGGAAACACCCCCAAGTCATACAAGAAGCTGGAGATCTGACAGACCTCCAGTAACCTCCGCAGCTGGGTACAGGCTGGGCAAGAGGAGGTTTTTGTCCCAGTTCCTCATCTGAGTCTCTCACTGTGCCAAGCACCACTGTACCATAAGGCACATTGATAGTCAGCTTCATCCTTGGCCTGGGCCCCCTTGATGGTGAGGGCAGCTTTGTCCCCAAGGAAGGACCCTGAGAACTGGGCAGGAACACCAGATGCAAGATTGTTGGTACTATAAACAAGTAGCCTAGGAGGCTGGCCAGATTTCTGCTGGAACCAGTTTGGATAGTGGCCAGAGGTGACTGCCCTGTGCTGGAACTGCAGGTCATAGTGACTGTTCCTCCTGGGATCACAGTCAGGGATGGCTCCTGAGTCACCACAGCCTGAGACGTGGCCCCTGAAACCAACAGGACAGACACACAGATCAGAAACAGAGACAGAAGCAGCACTGCCAAGGCCTCCAGCTTCATGCCCAGGTTAGCCTTTCTTCTCCCTCAAGATCCCAGAGAGTCTGTCCCCAACCTTTGCAGAGAGTGAGTAGGATGAAGAGAGGAGTCAAGGCCATGGTGTCGATGCTCTGCTTCCTAGGGCCCCAGAGCTTAGGCTGGGCTCCTGCCAGTCTCTCTTATGTCCCCACCCCCCTCTATCCTGGGAGGCTGGAGTATTCCTTCATGCAAATAATGCTTGAAATTGTATTTATTGGGGTTCTGAGTTGAGGCCCCTGCTGGCTGTACAGGTAACATTGAGATAGATGGGGCTGACTGTGGCTTGGCCCTGAGGTTCCCCGCTGGGCCCAGCCAGGAAACAGCTGTAGGGGTAGCAAGCATTCATGAGCCTTCAGTGGCAGTTCTTGCTGTGCTTTCATGACTTCCCTTTTGTGATCACACCCTGCCATCGTGCACCCACAATAGTCCCACAGTGACCCCCCCCCCTGGAGGCAAGCCCCCAAGCCATCTGTTGTTCATGAGAAACCACCAAGGACAGCTACCTTAGAGCAGGTACCTGGGTGAGCCAGTCATCTGGTTCCATGGTCCCATGACTGTGGCCTGTGGCCTTGGGATCCCAACTCCCTCCTCTGGACACCGTCCTCAGGAACAGCCCAGTCAGCCAAATTCACCGGGGTCACCCACTCCATCCCTCCAGTGTCTACTATACAAACCATTCCTGCTGTAATAACACCACCAATAATAGGTGACCTTCACCCACTTTAAGGTTAACAAAGAATTCCACAAAGGATCCTCATGACAACCTCAGAAGGTAAAGGTCACTAAAGTTGGGGGGACTTTGGTCCTGCCCTGATCCAGGGTGAGGAAAAGCTGGTCTGCAGGTCCCAAGAGCAGCAGCTGCTGAGGCAGGAACGGAAAGGGCACCAGCCACTCTCCCAGCATGAGTCTGCCTGTGTATTTATGAAAACATATAAATTCGGACACTGTTCCCAAATTTTAGGCCATGATGGTTATTCTCCTTGTACTGGCAATCTAATGTGTTCAGGGCAGTTAATAAGAGCTAAGACATATGTTTGGAACCCAATTCCAGAAAAGGTGTGATAACAATCCCCCATGATCAAGGGGGACTTTCCCTTCATTCCACTGAGAGGGCTTCCCAAACACCTTTGTTTTAAAACACATTTTAATTTTTTCAATCACCAAAAATTGAGAAGAACTCAACAAATTAAAATGAACAAACGAGAAAACATCGTCAGACTAAAATTTAAAAATGCAGGACATTAATTACACACAATCAACCAGAGATTTCCCCTCATTCTACTCCGATGACTCTCAGTATAGCTTTGTTTTAAAATACATTTTGCTTTTTTTGGTCGGCAGAAATTGACCTTCTCTCCCTCTTGTCCCTCTGATTTCTACCTAACTGAAAGAAGAAACAAAATCTCTCTTACAAACATTTGTTTTTGTGGTTCAAGCATTCAGTCATTTCTTTGTTGACCTTCAGGACGTTGTTGACCTCTCTTTGCGAAGACACTGGAGCGGTTTGCCACGGATTAACACAAGAAGTGGTAAACGGATTTTCCCAGGGTCACACAGCTAGTAAGTGATGGAGGACAGATTTGAACTCAGGGCTTCCTAACTTCAGGCCCAGTGCTCTATCCATTGAACCACCTGCCTGTAACATGTAGAGTCAAGCAAAACAGATATCTTCACTGGGTATTTCTAAAAGTGTGTGTGTGTGTGTGTGTGTGTGTGTGTATAAAATCATTCTTTACCCCCAGTTCTTTGCCTCTCAATCAGGAGGTGAACAGCTCGTTTCTTCTTTTCTCCTCTGGAATTGTGTTGGTCATTATGGCGCTCAGAATTTCTCCATCTTCAAATTCTTTGCCTTTGCCATATTGTTGTCACTGTATAAACAGTTCTCTTGGTTCTATTCACATCATTCTGCATCTGTTCATACAAGTCTTCCTTCCCTGGTTTCTCTGAAATTGCCCACCTTCGTGATTTCTTACAGCACAAGGTGTTGAGTAAGGGGTGGAAGTGTGGGTGATAATAATGCAGAAGGATGGGAAGACCTCCTTCCCTACTATACCTATTGAGAATGGAAGGCACACATGCCCACTGTTTAAGGAAAGCAAAGGGTAGGAACAGGCCAACTGAACAATACAGTCGCATAAGAAGAAGGTTCAAGTCAACCCTAACATTTCCCTAGTGTGAAATTGGCTAGGGTTCCACAGAGAACCTGGACTGGACTTTAGTAAAGAGGTGTCCTCACTGTCTCCTGAGGATTCCCAGCTATATGCCAATAAAAGTGACACTCTAAATGAAAGGTATGGATATGAACAAATATATATACTACCCTGATTAAAATAACATGAATTAGAGTGCTTAATTTTATCTGAGAAAAAAATGAGCACACCATATACTCCCAAAGGAAAAAACAGAACCATAGAAATTTACATGTGAATTCTAGCAAAACATTTAGTAAAATTAACTCCAGTATTATATGAATTCCTTAAAAATAGCCAAAAGGAGTCCTACTAATTCCTCCTAGAGCCAAAATACGGTCTGCAAACCCAAACCAGTGAGAGCCAAAACAGAAAGTAATTGACTAATGTCTTAATAAATGTAATTGCAAAAAGTAAATAAAATATTAGCAGTGAGACTGGCACAAAACACCGCAAAAACCACACACTGCGGCGGTGCTAGAGACTTATGCCAGGAACGTAGCGCCGGCTCAGTGTGAGACAAACTGTAAGTATAATTGACCATATTAATAACGAATTTGATAAAATCAGGTGATTATTTCAGTAGATTAAAGAAAACTTTTGACAAAATCCAACACCTGTTTCTAATAAATAAAACAAAGATAAAAACCAAAATACTAAATGACTTTGGAATAAACTGAGGTTTCCTTAAAATAATAAATACCATCTGCCTCAAACTAGACGCTAGAATTATCTCTAACAGGGATAAGATAGAAGCCTCTACCCCCTCATAAGATCAAGGGTAAAGCAAAGTTATCCACCATCATCTCAATGCTTATTCACTATAATGCTAGAAATGATAGTTTTAGTTAATAAGACAAGTACAAGAAATGGAAGAAGGAAACATCAGCAAAGGGGGAAGAAAACAACCAATTTTGCAGGTGAGATGATTGTTTGCGTGGAGTACCCTAGAGAACCAACTAAAAAACTGATCACAATTGACAATATCAGCAAAGTTGCAGGATATAAAAGAAACCTATGCAAATTATTAGCATTTCTATATATTACCAACAAATTCCTTCTGGAAGAGAAAGAAAGAAAAATTCTACTTAAATAGTGTCAGACAGTGTAAAATACATGGAATTACACCTGCCAAGACACACACAAGAACTGTATGAACACCATTGTAAAACACTCTTTACACAAATAAAGACAGATCTACATGGAGAAATGTTCATTGCTCATGGATAGGCCCAACCAACATAATGAAAATGACAATACTACCTAAATCGATTTATGTATTCAGTATCATATCATTCAGACGAGTAAAGGGTTACTTCACAGAGCTAGAAAAAATAACAGCACAATTCATCTGGAATATAAAACGCTAAATATAGCAAAGGAATTAATGAACAAAGTGGTGAGGTGGAGCGTGCTGAGGCCCTGAGGGGCTCGGTGATGGAGACAGGCTGGGCCCCTTGGTCCCATCCAGACAGGTACTGAGGAGCGAACACAGAGCATTGAAGGAAGAACTGGACTAGAGATGGGAGCTCAATGTAGTGGTGGTGCTGAGCTTCCCCCTACTAGCCGGGCTGACCTTTGGGGTGCAGACTCCATCTCTTGTCAGACCCCATTCAGTTTCTGTCAAGGTAAAGACCTTTCAGAGTTAACACACAGAGGGCAGGGGAAGGAAGGGAAGAGAGAAAAGGCCTAGACAGGAGTAGGGAGATGGCAGGGTTTCTCCATATTGTCTGGGCGGGTCCTCGGGATTCAGGCTCCATTTTTTGGCCATACACACTCTAAAAATTTCTGGCTCAGTAACCTAATGCTACATGCTAATTTATACTGTGTCCAGCAGCAATTTAAATGCTGCTGCCTCACATGAACAGAAGCCCTGGTCACTAGGAGATCAGTACACGCCATCATCTGTGTAAAGCCCATGTGACTGCAGATGCTATGTCCCACAGACCATCTGACTCTGAGGCTGTTGGTGACCCCACGGGGGAGAAGGCTGTCTGGGGTGAGCAGGGAGTGAGGCCACAGGCAGATGGACATGCAGCTGGCAGTTTGGGGCTTCCTGAAACACCAGTGTATTTGAACTTTGTTGCATCAAAACGATCCTCCTTCCATCAGCTGTCTTTTGTGCCTGGGCTTGAAAACAGATGCATCATGGAAGAG
>CM053587.1:355375516-355395553 GCA_028646515.1 Pseudochirops corinnae
TCCTCTCTGGGATGGGTCTAGTATCCAGAATATTCTTCCTTTAACAAGCACCAATTTGTAGTTCATGGCTTCTGTTTGTCCCTCCTATAGTGAGTTTGTCCTTAATCTTCCTTCCTGTTGCCCTCAAATTCCAGCAGAGATGGTAGAAGGGAAGGGAAGAGAAGAAGCATTTATTTACACTTACTGTTTGCCAGGGGCTGGGCCAAGGGCTTTCTAAAATATTATGTCACTTTATGCTGTAATAACCTTCCAAGTTAGGGGATATTGTTGTCCCCATTTGACAGTTGGGGAAACTGAGGCAAATGGAGGTTATGTGCTTGTCCTGTGGCACACAGCTAGTAACTGTCTGGGGCTGGGTTTAGACTCTGGTGAGCCTCTCCCTGGGCCCAGGGCTCTCTCCCCTGCACCATCAGCTGCCTCTAATTTCTAGAGAACGGAAAGTGTGCAATGAGTCCATCCTTCCATGAAGAAGGTGCACCCAGACCAGGGTTTCTGATTCCAACCTGGTTGCATTATCTTCTCCCCCACTTCTCCCCAAAGCTTAGAATAGAAATGCTCTGAGACTGTCCTTCAGGGGACCTGGGAATCACCCTGGGTGCCTTGCCTACATGTCCGTGGCTGAGAAATAGAATTTGGACCCACTGGGGTTTCTTGAGTTTTTCATCAGGAGACGCACCTGGAGAGGCAAAGGTGCCCCAAATGAGCATTCCTCAAGGGTTGTGTAGGTTTCAGGGAGTGAGGAACAGCAGAGGCGGATTGTCCAGAAGGTGGCTTTTCTGAGACTGTAGTCTGGTCTTGCAGAATAAACCTTTTTAGCCTATATTGGAATTAGAAGTTTCAACCAGAATGGGATTTGATAAGAAGGCGGGCATAGGTTTGGCTCTTTCTTAGAACAGATTGGACAGTAGGATAATGGGGACACCCTCTTTTGGGTTACTTGGGTTACAAGCAGTAATGGGTGAGTACAGGCTCATGGGTGTGAACATAATCATGTAAATCTCAGAAAGGGTCAGCTCTGGGTCTGAATGCCTTTCCCTAAAGAGAACTGAATGCCATGTTTTCTCCATGCTCATCCCTGACTCCCTATGCCCAGGGCTTCCGGTTCCCAGAGAAGACGTGATCTCTTATTTGGAGCAAAGGGAAGCACCGTGGATGCTGGAGCAAGAAGGCCTGAGGAGCTGCTGTCCAGGTAAGAGAAGTGAAAGCAGGTGTATGAGAGCTGGATTACAGGAGGCTGCTGTGTGTTGTGGTGAGTCAGGTGCTAGATTTGGGGCAGGAAGACCTGCCTTGGAATTCCTTTTCAGGTATTTCTCACTGGTGGCTTCAGGGGTCAGTCCCTGAACCACTGAGCCCCAGTTTCTCCATCTGTAACAATAGGTTTTTAGACTCTGTGGCCTGGCAGTGGTCAAAAGCAAAACTCTTTTGAAGAGGGAAAGGGAAAAGGGAGCAATAAAAGCATAACCAGGGCAGGGAATGGGATCAGAGGAAGACACAGATAGTAATCACAACCCTGAATGTAAATGGGCTGAACTTTCCTATGAAGCAGAACCAGGTCAGAGAATGGATTCAAAGTCACAATCCTGCAATATGCTGTATAGAAGGGACACGTTTGAAACAATACACACAGGGTAAAAGTAAAAGGCTCGGGAAGAATGTATTTTGCTTAAGTAAAAAAACTTAAGTAAAAACTTAAGTAAAAAAAGCATAGGTAGCAATCTTAATTTCAGACAAAGCAGATGCAAAAGTAGACCTAATTAAAAGAGGTAAGGTAGGAAACTCTATCTTGCTAAAAAGGTACCATAGACAATGAAGTAATATCATTACTAAACATATATGCACCATGTAGTATAGTATCCAGATACTTAGAGGAGAAGTTAAGGGAGTTACAGGAAGAAATAGACAGCAAAACTATACTAGCGGGCGACCTCGTTGTCCCCTTCTCTGAACTTGATACACCTAATGTCAAAATAAACAAGAAGTTAAGCAGGTGAATAGAATTTTAGAAAGGGTAGATATGGTAGACCTCTGGAGAAAATTGGATGGGCAAAGAAAGGAGTATACCTTTTGCTCAGCAGCACATAGCACTCACACAAAAAATTGACCATGGTACTAGAGTATAAAAACCTCACAATTCAGTGCAGAAAGGCTCAAATATTAAATATATCCCTTTCAGATCATGATTCAATAAAAATTATTTGTAATAAAATGCCATGGAATTAAGTCAAATTTACAAGAATACAAGTGATTCCCCATTTGATATGAACAGTTAGTTTTCAGAGTAAGAAATTAAAACTATCTATAGTCATATGAAAAAAAATGCTCTAAATCACTATTTATTAGAGAAATGCAAATCAAAACAACTCTGAGGTACCATATCACACTTATCAGATTGGCTAATGTGATAAAATGGAAAATTGATAAATGTTGGAGAAGATGTGGGAATATTGGAAGACTAATTCATTGTTGGTGGAGTTTTGAACTGATCCAACAATTCTGGAGAGCAATTTAGAGTTGTGCCTAAAGGCCTATAAAATATGCGTATCCTTTACCCAGCAATCCTACTTCTAGGGCTGTATGTCAAAAAGATCATAAAAATGGGAAAAGGGCCCACATGGACAAAAATATTTATAGCAGCTCTTTTTTTCGTGACCAAGAACTGGAAATTGAGGGGATGCCCATCAATTGGTGAATGACTGAACAAGTTGTGGTATTTGACTGTAATTGAATACTTTTGGGCTGTAAGAAATGATGAACAGGCAGACTTCAGAAAATCCTGGAAAGACACATATGAACTGATGCTGAGTGAAGTGAGCAGAACCTGGAGAACATTGTACATAGTAAGAGGCCAGTGTGTGATGACTCACTTTGATAAATTTAGCTCTTCTCAGCAATGCAAGGACCTAACATAGTTCCAAAAGACTCATGATGGAAATGCTATCCACATCCAGAAGAAGAAATATGAAGTCTGAATGCAGATGGCAGCAAACTATTGTAGTACAAGAAAGGGACAGAAACTGTGCTGAGGCCTGAACATGCATTCAAAGACTAGGGGAGAGACCAGAATGCAGATAGAGGCTGAGCAGTGCCATCAGCCCTCATCTGGGAGTGAGCATTTTCAACTTGTTTTGTTAAAAAATTAGAATACAGTGGTCAGAATGGTGGGCCTTCAATCAGGAAGACCTGAGTTCTGTTCCCACCTCAGAAACTTGCTCGTCCTGTGACCCCAGGGAAGTCACAAGACCTCTCTGTTTGCCTCAGTTTTTTTTTTAAGTGTAAAATAGACATAATTATAGGATCTGATTCCTGCGGTTATTATGAGGATAAAATGAGACAATATTTGTACACTGCAGGACACATGGCAGCTGCTGGATAAATGCTACCTATTTCATTTGTTCTTGACTCTTTCCTCTCCAGTTCTGCTCTCCTTCTTAAATCCTGTATTATCTTCACTCCTTTTATCCCGCTATTTCCTTTTGAACTCACTGTATTTCCATTTCAAAACACTCTCTTTTCTCTGTATCAGCATTTGTTTGTGAACAAGATTCTGAGCTCTGGCACAGCAGAGACTGTCTTTTACCTTCCTCTGTTTCATCATGACTTAGCACAATGCCTACAACAGAAGGCACTTAATCAGTGCTTATCGATTCCCTACCTGGGCCCAGGGCTGATAGTAGTGTCTAGCCTCTGCCTCTCCTCCCTGCATTCAGGTGTCTCCCCTAGTTACTGAATAATTTTTGGGCTTCAGCGCAGTCTCCCTTTCTTGTACTCAGTCACCTCTAAGTAGTTACCTTAGTCAGGTTTGAACCCTGATGGAAATGGACCAGAACCAGTATGAAAGATTACAGAGGCTTCTTTCTAGGCTCCTGAAGGGTCTCTTGCTATCTGTGGGTCTCTAACTCCCAGCAAAATATAACAGACTCTCCACATAGAAGACTCTAGGAAAAGATTCAGACACCAGAAACTGATGTGGTGGCCACCTACATGAACCTGGCCAATGATTCTCCAAGAATGGGGACAGGTTAGCCATAGATATTTTGAAAGGGTCTTGGGCTGATTTGACTAAAAGGAAATGACAAAGGGCATTTTAACATGATTGTTTTTGCCCTTTTAAGGTGTTTCTCATTGCCCAGGAAAATAGAAAGTAACTGAGTTTTTGTTCTGCCTATGGAGCAAAGGAGATACAAATAGATACGTGTGTATAAATGGTGTTTGTTTTATTGTTGGGTTTTTTTTTCAGAAGGAGAGGGCGTACTGGAAAGGAAGGAGACTGCTGCAGAGCGAACCCTTCCTATGGAAGCACCGCACAAGCAAAGATTTATGAGTGATAGTACCTCTGAATTTAATTGGAGAGAAGTGTGCTCAACACCCAAGAATGTCCACACTGCTGAGAAAAGTTTTGACTGTAAACAATGTGGGAAGGGTTTTACAAAGAAGAAATATCTTATTGCACATCAAAGAATCCACACTGCAGAGAAAATCTACAAATGCCATCAGTGTGGAAAGAGTTTTACATGGAAGCATGTTCTTCTTCAACATCAGAGGATCCACTCTGGAAGGAAACTTTATGATTGTACTCAATGTGGAAAGGCTTTTAGAGAGAAGAGATTCCTTATTGCACATCAGGTGATACATACTGGAGAGAAACCTTATAAATGTTATCAATGTGGAAAGGTTTTTACATGGAAGGAGAGTCTTCTTAAACATGAGAGAATCCACACTGGAGAGAAACCTTATGAATGTAATCATTGTGGAAAAGCTTTTATACAGAGGGCTTACCTTATTTCACATCAGAGAATTCACACTGGAGAGAAACCTTATGAATGTAATCAGTGTGGAAAAGCTTTTAAATGGTTAGAATGTCTTACTGTACATCAGAGAATCCACACTGGAGAGAAACCTTACGAATGTCATCAGTGTGGAAAAGCTTTTAAATCATGGGGCAGTCTTACTCTACATCAGAGAATCCATACTGGAGAGAAACCTTATAAATGTTATCAATGTGGAAAGACTTACAGATGGAAGGAAAATCTTGTTGATCATCAGAGAATCCACACTGGAGAGAAACCTTATGAATGTAATCAGTGTGGAAAGGCTTTTGCAAGGAAACGTTGTCTTACTATACATCAGAGAATCCACACAGGAGTGAAACCTTACGAATGTCATGAATGTGGAAAGACTTTTACCTTGAAACGCAGTCTTGCTACACATGAGAGAGCCCACACTGGAGAGAAACCTTATGAATGCAGTCAATGTGGAAAGACTTTTACATGGAAACATTGTCTTGTTATACATGAGAGAGCTCACACTGGAGAGAAACCTTATGAATGCAATCAATGTGGAAAGACTTTTATACAGAAGTCTTCTCTTATTGTACATCAGAGAATACACACTGGAGAGAAACCTTATGTGTGTACCCAATGTGGAAAGGCTTTTACACGGAGCAATCATCTTACCCAACATCAGAGAATCCACACTGGAGAGAAATCTTAAGAATTTAATCATTGTGGTAAAACCTTGTAGTGCCAAAGTAATATTCATGGCACTGCCAGCAACTGTTAATATGTTGGCACTGTTCTGAGTAGCAAAATATAACAGACTCTCAATGTAGAAGACTGAAGGAAAACATTTATTTAGACACCAGAAAGCCGAATCCCCAAAAAGAAAGCCAGATCCCAACACCACAAAATTGAATCCATTTTAGCAATAAAGAAGTTAATACACCACAACACAACAGGGAGCCACATCATATTTAGTTGTCTCCTTACCTGCATCCTCTCCTCCCTCCAGCTCTAACTGCTCTGACTTCCATTTTCCTCTGGGCTGCGCTCTACTTGTTCAGCAAACTCCTCCCAGCACAGGCTCCATGTGATTACATCCAACCTATTAAGGAGCAGGGAAGAGCTTCAAATTAATATCATTATATTCAGCCTTAAGATGTTTCATGTCCCTTACATAGCAAAAATATATTAATGATACATTTCATTACATAAATTAATGGGGGTTTAGGGGTAACTGGTGTCAACAGAACTTTACAACAGTGTAAGAGGGATAACATGAAAGAAGCACATAAACAATATCTCAGGTGGGGCTTGAGCACAGCCTCCCCTTTAACTGATAGGGCACAAAATCTTGGGATAAGAGGTGAAGGTCCCTTCTTCCAATAGCTACTTCCTGATGAAATTGTATGTAGAGCTGTCCCTGCCTGAAGTGGTCTCATTAGAGAGGTCACTTTTGCTGACATCCAGAGCTCAGTTGACACCAGATCCATGGGTGACGCGTCACAGTTGTGGACAGGAGGTAACATCTGGCTTAAGCGATCAGATATATCTGCAGGTGGAGGGTACTAAGCCTGCAGGAAGCAAGTCTAGCAAACAAGTTTAAGAGACAAAAAGCCAAAAAGATTAAGGAGACAGTAATCAGAAGCAGGATAGATACCAGATCAGCCATGCTTCTGGAGTCCATAAATCCACTATGATAGCCTCGTTCATGGTAGAATATATGAATTAAGGGCAGTTTGGTTATCATCTCCTGAATAAACAACAGTTACAGTATAATCTTTCCTGTGTGCTAGAATTTCCACAGCCTCTGGAACATTGCGTGGCTTCCACTTTACCCATACTTTAGCTCCCAGTTTTATTCAAACCCTTCAGTTCTTCTGACAGTTATTTTGGAACAAGGGGCAGTTTTTACAAGGGGTATTGTTTCACAAGGCCATAAATCTAGGTCCAATTGTATAGCAGCCTAGGCTTCTTCAAAAGCTTTACTTTGCTCAAGTCCTCAGTCAAGTTCATCCTTCTTCTTAGTAACTTTATGTAAGGGTTTCAGAATGTGTCCCAGATGCAGAATGTGGTGCCTCCAATATCCAAATAATCCTATAAATTTTGGGGCCCCTTTTTATTGTTAGGAATAGGAAAATACTGAATCTTTTGTTGGACTTGCAGGAAAATCTCTCAGCCCCTTTTCCATTCTGTATCCCAAAGTTTTACATTTTGAGCTGGCCTTTGAATGTCTGCAGGGTTAATTTCCCACCCTTTGCTTTTCGAGGTTGAGTGAAAGCATCAGACTCTTCCACTTCTTTTACATTTTCCCCTGTATCATGATATCACCTATATAGTGGGTAAGCTGTACACCGTGTCACTCTAATTCATCCAAATGTTCAGCCACAATCCTGTGACAAATAATGGGGCTATGCAGATATCCTTGTGACAAGTGAGTAATAGGATATTGTCTGCCTTGCCAAGTGAAAGCAAACTGATCCAAATGTTTAGAACCTATTGGGATAGGAAAAAAAAGCATTGACTAAATTAATAACTGCATATCAAGTCCCATCATATTTCTGGATCCTTTCTTCTCAGGTAACGGCATCTGGAACAGCAGCATACAAGGGAGGAGTCACCTTATTCTATGGTTTATAATCCACTGTCATTCTCTACATCCCATTCATCTTTTCCCCATTTTCTTAAGGTACTTAGCTGAGAAATCTTCTCCAGCACCTCTGAATGAGAGTGGCCTATCTCTTCAATTAGTAGAGCCAGAATTAGGTGCTTATAATCAGGAGGAGCTGTCTTCACTATGATATTTCTGTGAGGAACTGCTAAGGGGGTATCGTCATAAGCCTCTTCATCTCCCATCCTGATAGCAGCCTTCATTGTCTCTTCCTGTTACTTTCTCATTCACTCCCTAAGTCAAACCTGGGTCTCTTTCCCCTGGGCCATGTAGAGTCAGTAGGATACATTTAACTGCATACCTCTGCAGCCAGAACGAACACATTGGATATATTGTTACCTTGTATCACGTGATGATACCTAAAAGGTTGGTGTACACAAAGATTCTGACCAATACATACAAATTTGAAGCATGCTATTTACCTATCCTTCTCTGACCCCTTCATCACTGATTCTCACCATCCAAGACTCCAAAGATTCTCCCATTGTTTGAGTTAATCAACTTAATATATTTGTGACCTCCTGCTGAGTGAACTCCTGGAACTCTCTCTGACCTCCCTGATTCTCCTGCTTCTCAGTATGGGGTGGAAGTCTACCCTCGTAAAAGCCTCCTCATCTAAGTTTGTTTATTTTTCTTCCCACACTTCCTTCTAGCACTCATTGCCACGGCAAGTAGGCTCAGCCTGAGCTATATGCACATTCCTTTTATTAGTTTTTCACTTCTTTTTGAGAATTAAACATAGTAGCTTTCTCTTCTACCACCTGAAATCCTCCAGCTTGTCTTTCTGAAAAAGAGCCCGAACACTGTAACAAAGTTTCTCATGCATATGGTGACTATAACTATGCTGGCATAGTTTTCAGTCACAAAATATAACAGACTTTCCATATAGAAGACAGAAGCAAAACATTTATTCAGACACCGGAAAGCCAAATCCCAACACCAGAAAACTGAATCCATAATTGCAACAAAGAAGTTAATACACCCTAACACAGCAGGGAGCTATACCATCCTTTAGCTTTCCCACAAACAGAAGCCTAGTTGTCTCCCTCCCTGAGTCCTCTCTCCTCCCTCTAACTTCTCACTCTCAGCTTCCTCTGGGCTCTGCTTCAGCTGTTCAGTAGGTCTTCCCACCACTGGATCTATGTAATTACATTTGGCCTATTAGGTGTCAGGGAAGATTGTCAAATTCGCTTAAGCCTATTAAGGGGCAGGCAAGATCTTTAAATTATCATTACCATTATAGACTATAATTTCACTTTGATTAAGGAATATGTTTTAAGTGAGCCTTAGGTAGCTTGCATGCCTTTCCACACTTGTTCTAGTTCATGATTAAGTAACAATATAAAATCAAATTTCCCATAAATATCATAAGTAATTGCTCAAATGGGTTTGCATCTGTTTCCCAAGCAAATTTGTCCTCTAAGCGTACTCATTCTGAAAGAGTGAGATACTTCAGGAATTGAACCTTATATATATGATAACTTTGAACACTAACTTTGTCTCATCAAAACAGCAAAATTCTCCCCACCAAATGAGGGTTCTCCTAAGAATTTTCCAAACATCACAGCTAAGAACTTTGTCCTCATAAAACCCTCTCATCTCTAGGTCCCACAGAACACCCAGTATAAACATAATAGTAACATTCTACAAGTTAGCTCCCTCAAAGAAATTTGCACTGAAATTCTATTTCTTATAAAACCTTAATTAGTAAAATAACAGGTCCTTCAATCAATTGTATCAATACCCAATTATTCTTACAACATTTTGAAACATGTATGGATCTTATTCTGTACAGATGTATATCTAGTAACAGTAACTGAAATGTGTCCCAACCTTAGCCTATGAGATAGTGATTCAACATTTGTGCTTGTACCTTTATTTCTTTTTCCCTTTACCTAATTATTCCCATAATATTTAGAAAGAATGTTCTTATTCCAGGGATTTTATCTTTCACATGATAGAGTTCTAATTTACCCATCTATATGATTGAAAACAGCAAGATTTCACATACTTCCATTATGCTCACATTTTTTTTCTCCTGAAAATAACCTTCCTGAAGGATAGAATTTCGTCAGACGTGACTTTTTTATTTCTACCACTGATAAAGTGGCTACACTTTAACTGAAACTCTACTGAATGACTAACCCATGTCACCACCCAAGTTCTGTGAGAAGCTGCCAGAGAGAAGAAGAGTAACATGAACAGAGGAGACATTCAAATTAGAAAACAGCCTCACCTTTTCAATGAGTGACACTTTTAAAAATTTATTTTACTTTATTTTAAAAAATAAATTTATATTTTACTTTTCAGCATTCATTTCCACAAGGTTTTGAGTTACAAATTTTCTCCCCGTCTTGCCCCTACCCTCCACCTCAAGATAGCAAGAATACTGAATACCCCTTCCCCCAATCTGTTCTCTCTTATGTCCTCCCGAATCTCCCCTCTTACTTTCTTGTAGGGCAAGATGGATTTCTATACCCCATTGCCTGTATATCTTATTTCCTGGTGGCGTGTAAAAATCAGTTTTAACATTTGTTTTTAAAGCTTTGATTTCCAGATTCTTTCCCTTCTTCCCTTTTCACCCGCCCCCACTGGGAAGATAAGCAATTCAATATAGGTTGTACATGTGTAGTTACACAAAAACATTTCCATAGTGGTCAAATTGTGAAAGACTATATTTCCCTTCATCCTGTCCCGCCCCCCACTCATTCAATTTTCTCCTTTGATCTGTCCCTTTTCCTTGTTTGCTTCTAACTACCCCTTTCCCCAATCTGCCTTCCCTTCTGTCATCCCCCCTGTTATCCCACACCCCCCTACTTTCCGGTTGGGTAAGATACCCAATTGAGTGTGTGTGTTATTCCTTCTTTGTACTTAATTCAGTGACAGTAAGGTTGACTCATTCCCTTTCACCTTTCTGCTCATCCCCTCCATCGTAGCAGTTTTCTCTCGCCTCTTATATATGAGATAATTTACCCTATTCTATCTCTCCCTTTCTCCTCCCAATATATTCCTCTCACCTCTAAATTTTATTTTTTAGATATCCCTTCCTATTCAATTGATCCTATACCCTCTGTCTATGTATACATGTACACACACATACTGTCCTATACATACATATGTATATATATATGTGAATGTATGTATGTATACACACATATACATATATATTCCCTTCAACTATCCTCACACTGAGAAAAGTCTCATGAGTTACAATGATCATTTTTCCATGTAGGAATGTAAATTGTTCAACTTTAATAAGTTTCTTATGATTTTTTCCCTGTTTACCTTCTCATGCTTCTCTTGCTTTTTGTATTTGAAAGTCAAATTTTATGTTCAGCTCTGGTTTTTTCATCAAGAATGCTTGAAAGTCCTCTATTTCATTGAATGACCTTATTTTTCCCTGTAGCATTGTACCCAGTTTTGCTGGGTAGGTGATTCTTGGTTTTAGTTCTAGCTCCTTTGACCTCTGGAATATCATATTCCAAGCCTTTTGATCCCCTAATGTAGAAGCTGCTAGGTCTTGTGTTATCCTGATTGCGTTTCGACAATACTCAAAATTGTTTCTTCCTGACTGCTTGTAATATTTTCCTCTTAACTTGAGAACTCAAGGATTTCCATGTAACATTCCTAGGAGTTTTCTTTTTGGGGTCTTTCTAAAGAGGTGATTGGTGAATTCTTTCACTTTCTATTTTTGCCCTCTGGTGCTAGAACATCAAGGCAATTTTCCTTGAGAATTTCTAGAAAGATGATGTCTAGGCTCTTTTTTTTTTTTTTTTTTGATCATGGCTTTCAGGGAGTCCAATAATTTTAAAATTATTTCTCCTGGATCTATTTTCCAGGTCAGTGGTTTTTCCAATGAGATATTTCACATTGCCTTCTATCTTTTCATTTATTTGGATCTGTTTATAGTATCTTGATTTTTCCTAAAGTTATTAGCTTCCAGATGCTCCTATATAATTTTGAAGGAGTTATTCTCTTCAGTGAGTTTTTGAAATTTCTTTTCCATCTGGCAAATTCAGCTTTTTAAAGCATTCTGTTCCTCATTGACTTTTTTGGGCCTCTTTTGCCATTCGAGTTAGTCTATTTTTTAAGGTGTTATTTTCTTCAAGTGTATTTTTCGGTCTCCTTTAGCAGGCTGTTGACTCTCTTTTCATGATTTTCTTGCATCATTCTCATTTATCTTTCCAACTTCTCCACTTCTCTTGATTTTCAAAATTCTTCTTGAGCTCCTTCATGGCCTGTAACCAGTTCATATTTTTCTTCGAGGCTTTTGATGCAAGAGTTCTGACTTTGCTGTCTTCCTCCCACTACATGCCTTCATCCTTTTTGCCCCCCAAAAAGTTTCTATCATCTGTTTTTTCTTCCCATTCTTGTTCATATTGGCAACCAATTACTAGACTTTTGAACTCTTTGCCATGGTAGAACTCTGCTTCCAGAATGGGGAGAGCTATGTCCCAAATTGCTGAGGTTTTCACAGCTGCTAGAGCTATTAGGAGGGTGCCCTCTTTACAGCACCCATAGACTGGCTCACTGGTCACACACCCCAGGACCACCACCCAAGACTGGGATTTGGATCCAAGCAGGTCAAAGCAAGAGTGATTACACTCTAAATGGTTGCTTGGTCCCCCTACAATCTGCAGGCCAGGAGCTCCAGAAGCAGCCATGAGGCAGCAGCTGTAGCCGCCACAGCTCTGCTCCTTCTCACTCCAGGGGTAGCAGCTGAACCACACTCCCCCGTTCCAAAAACATTCCACACTAACCTTTTACTTTGTCTTTGGCATTTGTGGATTGAGAAGTCTGGAAACCACTACAGCTGCTGGTGATTTACTCTTGTGAAGTCTGCTCCAACCAAGGTTGGTCAAGGCTGTCCTGGGGCTAAAACTGCAGCTTAGGTGGGACTGTGCTTGCCTCCCAGCACACTGTGATGGACCCTTCCTGCTGGCCTTCTGGGCTTCCTTCAGTGGCAGTTTTGTTTCTCTCTGTTACTTTGTGGGTTCTGTAGCTCTAAAGTTTGTTTAGAGTCATTTTTTTATGTGTATTGGAGGGGGTAGAAGCTGGAGCTGCACGGGAGTCCTGTTTCTACTCTGCCATCTTGGCTCTCTCCCTGCCCCACCCCCCCCAGCTTCCTTCTTAACCCCAGGTGTGGAGCTCACAGCCCCAGCCCATGCTGGTGAAGGGGAGATGTGGGAGTTGCTAGAGATGGAAGGAACTTAGGAGACCTTTTGCGGGGTGTGAGTTAGGGAACCAGTTAGAGAATTATCCACCAACAAAAGGACTGCACAGTCCCCCTCCCCCCAGACTGTGCTGCAGGGAAGAAGAGTGAGACCAGAGAGCCTCGAGAAAAGGGAGACTTAGAGATTTTTAGGAATCTCAAAAAGTGGAAAAGAGCCATAAAGTCCTCAACAATTCAGACATCGAATAATAGGCTGAAGGGAGTGACAGGTGAAGTGTGGACTTGAAAGAGACCCTAGATCAGGTGTATTGTTGTTATTATTATTATTATTACTATTATCATTATCATTATTGCTTTTTGGACGGCAATCAGGGTTAAGTGACTTGCCCAAAGTCACACGGCTACTAAGTGTGTCAAGTGTCTGAGGCCGGATTTGAACTCGGGTCCTCCTCACTCCAGGGCTGGTGCTCTATTCACTGCGCCACCTAGCCTCCCTATTGATCAGGTGTTTTAAAGAAGAAATCACAGTGATGAAAACTGAAAGGGCAGTTTCATGCCCAGGATGGAGAATGGGTGCCAGATATCAGAAGCTCTGATAAAGTGGATGCTGTGCCCATGACAGAAGTGGAAGAAAATGAAAGGGAAGAGAAGAGAACAGGGTCCAAGCTCTTTGGCCCCCCTGGTGCTGTCCATGTAGCACGCTGGATAGAGAGACCACCCCTTCCTAGCATCAAGGAATACCTGATTGTGGGGGTTACAGTTGTCCAACCCCCACACAAGGAGACTGAGGCAGAGCTCTGAGCCAATGGCACCTCCTTAAAGGGTCCTGGTCCCCTCTAATGAGTGGACCTCGGATCTATCTCAGGATCTGAGACTGATCCTGCTTCTGCGACCTTGTTTGCATTGGGTTTGATACCAGATTTGTTCCCTAGACATTCTTTTTGTTTGTTTGTTTGTTTTTTTTTGGGGGGGTGAGATATGGAAATTGGGCTTAAGTGACTTGCCCAATGTCACATGGCTAGTTTTGTGTTAAGTGTCTGAGGCTGGATTTGAACTCAGATCCTCCTGACTCCAGGGCCAGTGTGCCACCTAGCCGTCCCTCCCTGGACATTCTAAAGGAGCAATACAAAATACAGGATCCAATTGTTTGACATAGGACTCTTAAGCTAAAAGAAACAAAAATGAAGTGTCAGCAGAGTCATGAGTTGGGTGAAGCAGGAATACCTCCCCTGCCCAGGTGGTCACAAGGTGGACGGGCTGCTCCTTAGCTTAGGCAGGAGGAGATGGTAGGAGCTATACACACTCTGCAAGAACACATGGTTGGAGTGGGGCGGGGGCGGGGGGCTTTCCCTGCCATACCAACATCCAGGCTTGGCTTGGTCAGGAAATTTGAGCAAAGCGGGATGGACACGTCTTGGTCAGCTTTCTCGTGCCTGTGCAGGTGAGCTCCCGCTGGGAAAGAAGTGATGAACATTTGCATTAATGTTGGAGGCCTATCATGGGGCCCTTCTATTAGAATCTGTATTCCTGTGTTACTTGTAGTACATTGCTTATTCTTAGACCTAGTATTGGTGATTGAGTAGATGAATATATTACACCAATCATCGCCCCTCATAAAACCATAATGAACTGACTGATGCTGCTTGAGTAGGGGTCCTCAATGGATCATTTTTCTCCAGTTCTCAAACCTGGCCACCCTCTCCTGTATATGGTCCATCACTAGGCCTCTCAGCTCAGCCTCTTGACTCTTGTTTTACTGAGTTTCTATGATTCCCCGTGTTTTTCATTATTTATTTCCCTTAAAGAAATTGGCAACATTTTTCTGATGAATTGACTCAAACAAAGCCCAACGTAATTGAATACTGCTTTTCTTTTTAAATGGTGAAGGACTCCCCCCCCCCCAATCATTCTTATTCAGTCATGTTCAAGACTTTATAAACCATTTGGGGATTTTCTTTACAAAAATCCTGGAGTGGTTTGCCATTTCCTCCTCCAGTTAATTTTGCAAATGAGGAAACTGAGGCAAGCAGGATTAAGTGACTTGTCCAGGGTCACACAGCAGTAACTTTTTGAGTTCAGATTTGAACTTGTGAAGATGGTGTCTTCCTGATACCAAGCCCAGTGCTCTCTCCCCTATGCCACCTAGCTTGCCCTTCTCCATCATAGCTACTTCTATACTTTTATTTCTAGGTAATTAATTTTATAATTAAGGAATATATATACATCACAGACAAATGAAAGCAATGAGAAAGGAAAGGCCTCAGTGGTTTTGGCTGTGACACATCTCCAGAGTAACCTCAAGCCCTCAATGTAACAGCAGATAACTCTCCCTCACTTGGCTGGGGATGGCTCACAACTCACTGATTCCAGTGAATAGTTCCTTAGAATCCTCTTCTAGATAAGACTTTATTTCAGCCTTTCAGGAAACAAACTAGATCTTTTATTTAACTTTCTTCTCTTTTAAGTGATCACATGAAATGTTTTTCCCCAGAATGCCTTGGAACTATGAACTTCACATAAACTTTTTTTCCCCCCTTTTTGGAGGGGGAAGGTAGGGCAATTAGGGCTAAGTGACTTGCCCAATGTCACATGGCTAGTTTTGTGTTAAGTGTCTGAGGCTGGATTTGAACTCAGGTCTTCTGGACTCCAGCGTCGGTGCTCTATTCAATGTACCACCTAGCCGGCCCTCACATAGACTTTTCACAGAAAAGTGAGATAAGGAAAATAACTCATGCCGACCCTCCAGGTTTCAAAACCCCAAAAGGAGGCAATGGGCTGATAATCAATGGAACGATGTGAGAGAATCCATCTGGATGTTTTCAGAACAAGTAAAAGACTTTGTGTCAACATTATGTCAACTGGGGAACAATCTTTGGTGAAGGGAAGAAATCAAATGGTTTGATCAAGGATATAAAAAGTAGAGCAATTGAGGCACAGGCCACCCCCATGCATTTATTCAGCCTACATCGAGATTGCTGCATGTGACAGTCAAGAAACTTCTCATTAACTTGAAATCATTTCTGCCTCCTGATTTTGGTGCCCAACAATCATGGTGATGAGGCAGGGATTCCCGTGATGGACTTGAGGCAGAGCAGAGCCATTGTGTGAACAACCCTCCTAGGCAGGTCAGAGACCTTGCAGTCTCTATCTACAAAGCTTCCCATGGTTGCTCCTGCTCTGCCAGCCTGGAAAAGCAAGCTAAAGGAACTCAGTTCCATATCAGAGGCATCTGGGCTGCTTGTCACCTGCTCTCTACCAATCAGTGAAGGGCTCAGGTCCTGATGCCAGCCCCCTCATCACAGTGATGGTTTCCAGCAGAGACCAAGAGCTTGGGCCTGAGGGAGCAACTCAAGAGGCATTGTGGAAAGTCTATATTCTCTCATCAAGGCAAGTCAGAAGAGTCTTGCTTTGCCAGAAAAGGCAAACACTGATAGTAAGAAAGGTTTCTAATGAAATTCATTTGGATGCTAATGAGGACTCAAGCCCACTTCTTGTTCCCTCGTCACTGAATGTATCAGAGAATCTTGATTTGGAAGGGTCTTCAGAGGCCATCTAGGTCAGACTCATACTTGCAGAGGCCTCTCTCTGAAATCATTTCTGCTTGGAGACCATTCAGGAAGACAGCCCTCTCTTAGGACACTGTTCATCATGCCAGGCTGAAATCTGCCTCTTGCAGCTTACACTCACTGGTTCTGGGTCCTCCCTCTGGGGTCAAGCAGAACAAGTGTGATTCGTTTTACACATGACAGCCTTTCAGAGTATTTCATGTTGCCTACCACGTTTTCTCTTCTTCAGGATAAGTAGCCTCAGTTCTTTCCACTGATCCTCCTTTGGCCTGATCTCCCATCCATCACATTCATAGTCCTTCTTTGGGTGTATTCCAACTAGTCAGTGCCTCTTCTTGATTATTTCCAGTTTATCACAGATAGAAATTGACATCTTGTTTGTCCATATTTATTTGTCTGGAGGTAGCTTCCAAAGGTGCCACCAAACTGGAGTATCAATTACTTTGTAAAATTTTATAATTGTGTAATCTGTTTGTGTTAACAATGTTGGAACCACGACTTTGGCACCTTTAAAGTTGTCAGTTGTGGATATGTTTATGGATTAGTTAGAAATGAGGGGATATTGGGATCACTGAGAGATGAGGGATCACTTGTCTCAATCTATCTTTTGCCACTGGACTCTGATAACTCCGAAAGAGAGAGTGAGGCTGATGACTTTGCACAGCTCTGCCTCCCTTAAATTCAGCTCACTTGCAAACAAAGGAGCAAGAACTACATTCTGTGGGTGAAGAAGCTCATGAGTCCAAAAGTTCAGTCTTCCTCTCTCAGGAAAAGTTCAGTTTTCTATCAGTCACTTTTAATTGAAGAATAACTCTGAGCCAAGTTTAAAAGTGCAGAGCTCCCTTAAAATACTTCACTTCAAAAGGAATTATTATCTCAGCATCAGCTGCAAATCACTGTGTGTCAAGGAAACTTGTTCTTTTTTGTACCTTTAAGTATCCTGATTGAATTCTAGGCCATCTTTTGTTATCTCTACCAGCCAGGACAATGCCATTCCTGGAAATATTGTCTCTGGTGTACAATTAGAGGGAATTTGTTATCAGTCATTAGTTATTTCTCCAAGATCCAGTTGGAAAGTCTCAACATTTTCAAGATGAAAAGAGCGACTATTCCCAACCCACATTTCAGACTTTCAGCCCATCGTGTTCTCCCTGCCCCCGTGATGCTTTAACCATTTATATTGTCCCCCCCAACTTCTGCTATTTGTTCCATCCTTGAGCTGAGGGGCTGCCTTTCATCCTTCATGTCTCTGACCTTGATGGGGAAGCCATTTTCCCTCTTCATTAGTAAATTCTTGTTAACTAATAAGCTGCTAGTGCTCAGAGTCTTGTACCTCGGTTGACTTGATTTTCTTCAGGACATTTAGTCCTTGTAGTCTTGAGACCCCCAGTGCACTCTTTCCTGAAGGAAAGCTTTAGCTTATAGAATCTATGCATGAAAACCATTGTCATAATATTAGACCTGATTGTCTTGAGGCCTTCATGACAGTCTTGGCTGACTTGTTCTGCAGTCATCTCAGGCTTGTCTGACTCGTGGTGACCCCAAGGTCTATAGCAGACCAGGCCCATCTGTCCTCCACCATCCAAGTCCATGTTGGATTTTTCCATGACCCTATCCATCTCATCCTTGGCTTTCCCCTTCTCCTTCTATCTTTCCCAACATTAGAGTCTTTCCTAATGAATCCCACCTTCTCATTATGTGGCCAAAGTATTTCAGCTTCAGTGTTTGACCCTCCAGTGAACAGGATGAATGAATTTCTTTAAGTATTGCCTGATTTCACCTTTTTGCTGCTGTCCAAGGGCCTCTCAGAAGTCTTCTCCAGCAGCACAATTTAAAAGGGCTGATTCTGTGGTGCTCAGCTTCCCTTATACTGCGGAAAGACCCATATCTGTGACTGTAGAGTTTTGTTGGCAAGGTGATGTCTCTGCTGTTCAGGATGCTGTCCAGATTGGCTACTGTTTCCTTTGAAGAAAGAGGCATCTTTTAATTTCATGGCTGCTTCCGTTTTTCCATTTCTTCTTTCTCTGTTTTCCGGGAAGTGATGAAAAGAGTTGCCAAGGTCTTAGTTTACATACATACATACATACAAACATACACACACACACATACATACACACACATACATACACATACATACATACATACACACACACATACATACATAGCTTCAACATAGCTCTTTAAAATTGTTTTTTAAATGTATTTTTATTTTGTGGAATAAAATAAGCATTTTTATAACACAGTACAATAAAAAAGATGATTGTACATGAAGCTGCAAATCTGCTATGCACAACTTGTGATTCCTTCCAAATACGCAGCAAAATTGTCTTGAATTTTTTTTTTTCCTTCAGCCCCTAACCTAGAAGTGGCACAAATAGGTGTGTGTATATTACTTCATCCATATTTCTATTTATCATTTCTTTCTCTAGATCCAGATAGCATCTTTCTTCATATGTCCTTTATTGCTAATTTGGGTACTTATAATAGACAAAATAACTTGTTCACTCAAAGTCACTCTGAAAGCAATATTGATGTTACTGTATACAGTGTTCTCTTGGTTCGGCTCATTTCACTCTTCAATATTTCATGCAGATGTGTCCGTGTTTTTGTAAACTTTTTATCTCATCATTACTAATAGCACAGTAGTGTTCCATCACAATCATATACCAAAATTTGTCCAAACCTTCCTTCATAGATGGCCATCAATGCAATTTCCATTCTTGGCCACCACAAATAGAGCTACTACAAGCATTTTCAAACATGTAGGCTCCTTTCCTTTTCCCCTAATCATGTTTGAAAATAGTACAAGTATTCATATTCCCAAAGGACATAGTTCCAAATTGCTCTGCAAAAGGTTTGAATCATGTGACAATTCTACCAACAATGAATTAGTGTCCTCATTTTCCCACATTTTTGTGACATTGGTCTCTTCCCTCTTCATTTTATCAGATCTAGTAGTTATAAATTGATATCTCAAGGTTGTTGTAATCTGCACTTCTTTAGTCAATAATGATCTAGAGAAATTTTATATGACACTAAATAGTTTTGATTTCTTCATTGGAAAACTGCCGATTCTTATCCTTTATACATTTATTGGTTGGGATGTGACTCATCTTATAGGTTTGAGAAAGTTCTGCCCTATTTGTGGATTCCCCTCTCATATTTTTACTCAGTTTTCCTTCTCAGCCCCTCTTTTTGCCCTGTTGGGACCACATTATCCTTCTACAACCCAGTCCCCTAGCTTTCTCACCTTTCTGGAAGTTCTGTAGACTTGCAAACCCCTTCTGATGTATATGTTGTTTCCTCTGCAAATCTAATGAGAGTAAGTTTCCAACATTATTAACCCTCCAACACCAGTTTCCTCTGTATTAGTTCTTCCTTCCATGCCCTGTTTTTATGTTCCTTTTTGCCTTTTCCTACCCGTTTGTTTTTTAGAAACACCCTATCATACACAAGTCACTCTTTGCCCCCAGCATTTATTTATTTATCTTTAGTTTTCAACATTCATTTTTTGTTCCTTGCCAGTCACCCTATAACACCCCTATTCTTTTTAAAGAAAGCCAAATGGGGAGTTTTGCATGGTTTGGGAATTTAGGGGAGTCAATGAACCTGTTATTCCTATTCACCTCCTAGATTTTGAATTCCAAATTTTCTCCCCATCTCTCCCCTACCCCCACCCTGAGATCCAAAGCATATTGATGACCCCTTCCCCAAGTCTGCCCTCTCTTCTATCCCCCATCACTTCCCTTACTCCCTCCCCCCTTCCTTTCTTGTAGGGTAAGATAAATTTCTATACCCCTGTATCAGCAATGCAGTATTCACAATGCCTACAGTAACTATAAATATGCTGAT